>WNWK01001779.1:0-105000 GCA_009830355.1 Cherax destructor
GGCAGGGTCAGTACTGGGTGTGGTATCAGGAAGGGGCCCGGGGTAGTGGGTTCATGGATTGGGTCAGCCATGGTTAGGTTACTTCTTTCTTTTTATTTTTAAGAAAAAAAAAGAAAGAAAAGAAAATAAAAATAAAAAAAAGAATAAAAAAAGGGGGGAACGTGGAGGAATAGGTCCTAGGAATGAAAGGGAGCGCAAATCCCCCTCCGTGCCCAAGAGGACCTCAACACCGCAAGTAGTGCAGATGCTGCATGGAACCCGTGCCATACCCTACCCTTCACGCCAGTAAACCAGCAATCCGGGATAGCAACCTCATATCCACCGAGCCATCTCGGCGGACAAAAGAGAGGGCGGCCGGATATCCGCCACAAAGCATACCGCCTTCGGCCACCACCCCCGGAATCCGAAAGGTGGCCTCCAGAGATACACCCGTCGCCCGAAAGATACCCAAAGCCACCCCCCGGGTGACCGGAGAGGGATCGGGACATCCCCAGGCGATCCAGATTCCACGGCAAACTACACCACCGCCAAGGACCTCAACGGAATGGGATGGACTATGATACCCTTCCCCCTACCTAGGAACTAGAATGCCTGAGGAGAGAAGCTCCCAGGGCAAAACTGGGAAGGAAATAAGGGAGGGATGAGGAGGAGGAGGAGGAGGAAAGGGAAAAGGGAGGATGGGGAAGATGGGAAAAGGGAGGGGGGATTGGGGGGTAATTAGGTTCGGTCTGAGGAAGAAGACCAAGAGGTCCAATTCCTCAGACCGATAGCCTCTTTACCACGACAAGGAGCCCCCCTTAAAGAGGTATCACTTGTAGAACACCTGTGGTAAGAAAAGTAACTGTATCGTGGAGTGTGGGGGAGGTGGGTGATGTAATGCTCCACTGGTACTGTCTAGGTGGTGGGCCGTATACGCTACACTTTCCCTTTACTCCTAAACAACGGCAGTAGTGTAAAAAATCGGTAGGATAAATCAGCTGATCCATCGAGGGTGTATGTGTGTGTGTGTGTGTGTGTGTGGGAGGGAGGGGGTTAGTCAGCCACGTGGTGTCCGCCACACAAAATCAATAGTTATGCGCATGACATCGGTGTTTATCCCACCCTCCTGACCCCGGCTTCTTCCAGCCCCACACCCTCATCCACCCTACTCCCTTACTGATGTACTCCCAGGTACTGCTAGCAAGGATCCCCACCGCTGTGCTGCCAGAAGACTGACGTGTTATCGAAATCTCATCTAACAAGATTAATGTTAGAAAATAAATATTTTGATTATAAAACTTTTAAATTTTTAAACATCGATATTGCGGGTGTGAGGGATTAAGAGTAATTTTCCCCATATTTAATCCTTTTACGGAAGACCTTCAGTGGCTGCACTTTTAGTCATTTGTATTACCTAGGTAATCTCTCATCCAGTGGTAATCCTCCGTAGCCACAGTCACACACAGGGCTTCGGAAGCGTGAAGCGGCGGCGGCAGAAACTCAAGGCCGTGTGTGGTGGTAGTGGTGGTGTGGAAGGGAGGTGGGGGAAGAGGAGTGGTGGTGAGGGTGGTGGTGGCGGTGATGTCTGGGTGCTGTGCCTGGGGTGCCGGTGGCGGAGGTGCTTCAGTGCCTTTGGAAAATCGCTACTCTTAAACCCGAACCAAATGATTAAAGTGACATCATTAAATACTTGTATATTTTAACATTTGTCGGTTGATTCCCCGGAATGAAGACCTAATTATCATTATGGAATACCCCGGTACCTTGTGTATGTGCCTTTGCGCGCCCAGGGCAATCGCGTCAGAGTTGCAGGGTTCCACGCAAGCTCTGCAGGGTTGCAGGGACCTACTTCTCTCTCTGGGACTGGTTTCTGTCTGGTGCGGGAACACAGTTGAAAGGCTCGTGGCTGCCTCCTTCACCCACCTTCTCTACGACGCTTTGCACATTGACATTATATTATCTAACGCGTTACTATTATCACCTTTTCTTTTGTTAGCTAAATTACTCATTGGGGCCTCGAAGGCCACAGTGATGTCTGAAACTATACATGTACTAAGTTGGATGGGTCGTGTCACAGCACCTGGACCCTCCTGTTACCTTTCACCTACCGGCTTTTCTGATGCGTGGCCTCGAAGGCCCGATCTTATTTAACCTTGAAACTGTGTGACCAGGTTGGTGATGCGTCTTTAAGGTCAAGGTCAGTAATGGCATGTATGGGTCATTTCTTCCTCTACTAGAGTTCATTATCTGTTTTCTGTAACATGTGGAACCGACGCCGAACACTTATATGGATTTAGTGTTTCTTTTGTGAATATAATAATATTTATAACAGTATAACTTGTCTCAGTACTCAAGAAGGCTACTCCTAAACACGTATATTTTGAAAACTGATCTCTCTCTCTCTCTCTCTCTCTCTCTCTCTCTCTCTCTCTCAGCAGTATACGGTATAAGCACATTTTCTAGTTATTGGAATATCGAGTCGTTTAATTTTAGAATGTCGTGAGTGACGGTATGTCAGGAGATTGCATCGGTTGTACAGTGCCTACTATTTCAGATATAGCATCAACGATTGAATGATTTTTCGATGGGAGTGTCACTCGTAAATGTTGCTGCTGCTACTCACAGCTGATCGTGCTAAATAAGTGTTATCAAGAATGTGTTATTCAATAATCTCTCATCGTGTACAGCTACATTAAGTCTAAGAGATACACACATATCTGCACAGAATGTATAGCTTAGCTAACTTAAATAATTGTCATTTCAGCGGTTATATGTACTACTCTTATAATTTTTTGACCTGCCATGTTAATCATATTAGTTTACTAGGTATAGGAAAACAGACTTCTGGTAGGGAATGAAAACTGGCAGATGCAGTTATTTGTAGAGAAGAGTTAAGTGAATCTGGTAAAGAATGTTAGAGGTTCCGAGTAGCAGGTAAACGTCATGTTATTTGTCGAGTTAGATTGTGATAATGCTATATATGGTTGTGATGGTTAATGTGAATCTGAAGTCAATAAAATAATACTTAAATATAGGAAATAAAACCAATAGAGTACTAAAATTTATGAAGTGAGACCGTATATGAATTATTCAGTACATTTCTGAAAGAAAAGACGTAATCTATCTCGAAAATATTCACATAAGAGAATGAATGAGGAAGATTTAGATAACAATTGAATATCAGACTCTAGGCACTGGATTCAGATGGGGAAAATTTGGAATTAGAAAATGTTTATATAAACACTGGTTTTTGAACACTGTTACAGATGTGAGGAGTAAGCTACACCATAGCGTCATTAACTATGATACGTAAATTATAATGGTTGCCTGTTTTATTTTCACGGGGAAAACCCCTGTGGATCATGCAGCACCAGGGGAATGAAAGGTAAACAGGTTTGAAGAAAGGAAGGGGTGGGCAGCTTCAGTTCCTTGGATCGAGAAATCCTTATCATCAAGGCATCTTTCTGGAAGGTTATGGTTGGTCGTAAATAGTAACTGCCTCACATTATGTTGAATGACCTCTACAGGTTTAACTTTTTCTCTGAATAACAAAAAAGGCACAATACCGTGACTGGAACAATACACACACAACCCGCACATATAAAAGGGAGCAGCTTACGACGACGTTTCGGCCCGACTTGGACCATTTACAAAGTCACACTACCCTCCCCTGTCTGCCTGCCTATAAATACCCCTTCCTCCGTCTGTGTGTGTTAGTGTGACTTTGTAAATGGTCCAAGTCGGGCCGAAACGTCGTCGTAAGCTCCTCCCTTTTATATGTGCGGGTTGTGTGTGTATTTTTCTCTGAATGTAAGGGTGATGGATATGTGGGGCTGCGGGCCACCAACAGCAACAGCCTGGTTGACCAGGCAAACACCAGATGAGCCTGGCCCATGACCGAGCTCCGGAAGTAGAAAAACTCGGAACTCAACAAAGGTAAATCAAAGGTATAGCCTCGCATTAAATAGTCCTTCTAAGGCATTTTAATTCTTATTTTAAGTAACGGGAGGACTGACCTGAGAGTCGTGGTGGTGATCGTCAGTACAGTTACCTGCTCAACAGGCAGGTTGAATCTCATTAGAAGTACGTACTGATAATTTTGTCTTTCACATATATTATTTCGATGGAAATACCTGTGGGTAATAATAGTCTGGTTGATCAGGTAATTACCAGGAAAGGTTGGTATGAGCAAGAAAACTTTCTTAATGGGTAAAGTATGTCACACACAGGTATGTTGTAAAATGTGTCCAGTATCCGCCACGCATCTCAAAGGATAATTAATACCTTCACTCGTGATCTTTGTCGTGGTAACTTGCAAAATTTATTAATACGATAAACCAGTACATAGCCATTATTGTTGCAACAGAGCTGACATAACCACCTCCCGGAGTTCACTCTTAGTTCAAATTTATAAAGTATAATTCACATGCACCGATATGATGTAATGGGGAGGTAGAGCTCTTGGTCACCACGGCTGCAATAATTAATCTTGGATCCCTGATGTATTGAAAACAAACGTTGCAGATGACGAACATGGTTGAGTTATATCATGTCATGATGGCCTTTCCTGAGACTTGTGTGTCGAAATCCTGGTTATCGTTTATTATTTTGCATGTAATTAATAGCTCAATAGCATTTTTAAGATGTGACTGAGATACAGTATAATGTGTAAAAATATTATTTTCCCAAACAATATTGGTGTGTTGCTGAATTAATGCTGTTAAGTTTATATTGATACATTGGTCCGGAATCAATTATACAATGCGTGTGCAAGTGTGGTCTTGGTTGATTGTGCTGTAGCTTTCTCAAGGTATTACGTATGTCCTCAAGCCACACACAAATATGCAAGAATTATTTCAGGGATTTTAAGTCAATCTTTTCTAACACAGGGTTTAAGAAATATGGGAAAATCGATGTATTTGCTAAACTAGTATTAAATAATTAGAATGGAGTGTAATTTTGAAACGGCAGCTTTAAATAAGCTTATTAATCAGGAAAAAACTAGCAAATGAATTTGAAGAAAATAGAAAAGCGTCCATACAAACTAGCAGATACATTGTTATTTTGAGAGTAATATGCCATGCTAAACAATATATAAAATTTAACACATTCAGTAGACTACAAGATGTTAACACATCTAGACCAAGACTTGGTTCAAGTACCTTTGGCAGTTCAGCTTGCTCCAGGGCCGGGCTTCGGGAGTAGGAAAACCCTCGAAACTCGTCAATGGTATAAAGTCTCAGGCATACAGTCCGGCCTCAGACAGGGCAGCCTTAATTGGAAAGAAAGTATTAAAGGAAGATGAACTAATAAGAAACATTGTAATATTTGCATGGTTTGATAGGTGGAACGTCTGCAGGTATGTGTGAAAAACAAATATTCAGGACAAGCTTTTTTTGAACAACTGTTCACTCTTAGTAGAACTTATTCAAGGCTTGAACCCAGCGCCGTTCGGATAAAGGTTTAATATTAACTGTCATAACTTAGTGGTGAGAGTTACCGCTCTTATCACCCAGGTTCAGGGATTATATATCTGGCCGTGAAAGGATAAAACTTAAGACTTGTTCTGCGTAAGATTTACCTACCGGATGTTGGTTCTGGTTGTACACACATAACTAGTATTAAAGACTATTTTGGTTAATGAGATGCACTTCTACCTCTGTCTTCAGCAACTAATTATATTTACCGTACCTCTTAGTGAAGCCTTGCTACTGTGAATAATAACACTGTGTTACTGGACCTTGATAAGTTTGCTGACCTCAAGAGTGGTAAAATGTAGTAATGTTTGGAAAACCGCGCAACGCAGGAGTGTTACCAACCTTGTCACTCGTGATTATGTTTGTCAACAACCAGAGTTTAGGTTCCTCACATGAGGAACCTAAACTCAGTTTCTGATGGTGAATACATCTGCTCTTTGCAACACTTGGGATACATTACTCTACACAAAGGATCAGCTGACTTCCTCGTCCATGTACAGAATACTAATTTCTCTTCTAGGACATAGTGGTAATAAAGCTTTGTTTAAGTTTTCCGGGAGTGAGAATTAGTCCCTTGACGTCTATGAAGAGCTCGTGATCTGATTAACTGGAGGTAATTTAGGCTTTCCTCTTGAATAAAAGATAACACCTTTTCCTTCCTTCTCTTATACCCTTGTTAGATAAGAACAAATTGGCAATTATTGTAACAATTTGATAATGATTTTAGGAACCTTTCATGATCAAATTGCTGAATAGCTAATATGTTCTAGTGCTTTTTAAATCAGTCAAATGAATAATCCTCAGAATACTTCTCTTCTCCTGTAGGTTGGTAGACAAGGAGGTACTGCCGGCCTGTTATATGAATGAGAAACATACAACAGTTAAAAGGTTGATAGAAATCAATCGTCCAGGGAAATATTACGACTATCCTCGCATATAGCGTGAAAGGGAAGCCTGTTAAATGTTTTACACTCAGTGGGACATCCACGGGGGGGATGGGAGGGGGAAGCTAAGAGGGGTTGGTTAAAGCCACCCCAGAAGTAATTTTTATTTTTTTCTAATTAATGACTAATTTTTATTTTATTATATTGACCCGTGGCCACACAAGAACGATGGTTTAAGAAATTTCATATATACACACTGAAAATCTTGTTTTGAAAGACGATTTCTTTTATTTTTAGCATCTTATTCTTAATCCCCTCAGGTTGAAATCCTGGCTTAAACCTTCACCCCACCCTCCCCCTTCCTCTTCCCAGAATGACATTCTGGCTTCGGTACTATTTGCATGCTTACACAGTTGCACAATTGGTCAAATTTCTACCTGCTAAATTACTCCTTACTAGAACAAGAGGCTTGACTGACGGTGCAAAATATATCCAATGGAAACCAGGGGTGCAGTGAATACATTTATATATATATATATATATATAATATATATATATATATATATATATATATATATATATATATATATATATATATATATATATATATCAATAAGTGTAAACGGACCAAGATTCTTCAACACACTTCTTACACAATGGGAAATATCATCAGGCCTCTAGATGGCTTCAAGACGGAATTTCAGAAGTTCCTTAAGTCAGTTCCTGATCAGCCGGACTGTGGTCCCTACAGTGGACTGTGCGCAGTCATTACCGACAGCCAGATAAATCAGTCTATCAACCGTGGAGAAAAGCCCCCTGGAATTGTCTACAGGTAAACAGGTTATATGTCTTCCCTTTTCGTCTCCGCGTTCTCGTTCCTAGCTCATGCGCCTCTTTCATCCAGATTCCACACGCTCATCTTCCTTTTTAACTGTAAATAAATGTTGTTAGTGCTCTTGGTTTTACTATTTCGGATTCCCTGCTACAATGTCTATCCTTTTTTACTTCGGTTTCCATTACCTTTTCATCTAAAAAAAAAAAAAAGTACGGAACGGGTGGGGTTAGAACCCATGACAAGTGAGTCGTAAAACTGCAGACCAGCGTAGTGGAACTTTTTTTTTCTTCACCATCATCTGACTCTTCACCATACCTCAACATTGCCTTTTTCCTAGCTCCATAACCAGCTCCCTTCTCACTCGCCCCTTTCTGCTGCAATCACTTATTTCCTCCTGTGTCACAGGCCTCTTCCTCGGGTTCACTTTCTCTTAACCACTAAACGTCCAGACTATCAACGTTACAAGCTATGTTCCTCAGGCTCAGTGGCCTTAATCACCTCATTTGCGACGGCAGACGACACGTGTAAAGTCTACTTGCCTATCTACTATGCTTGCTTGTTTGCCTCCTCACTATTTATCTACATGCTTTCGTACTTATGTTTCTACACTTATGTTGTTTTGTTTAATCCTCTCTTCAGGGGACCAATCTCAGACCAGGTCTCCTGTTTGAAGGAGGGCAGCACCAAGGTGTTCCTGCTGGCCGCACTGCAGTTTAACGTATGAACTACAGCTCGGCTGGTCAGGAATCAATTTGAGGAACTTACCCAGTTCTCACCTGGTCTGTGCCATAAATTCGTAATACCCTGTTCTTGAATTAATTCTTTAGATTTAATTGATCTTTAAGGTAGTCTGAAAACCGGTAGTGATTGGTTCAGAGTAAGAACTACTAGATAGAGCAAGACAAGAGTGGAGCAACTTGTAGCATGGTGGCCTAATTCCGCTTGTGAAGGTTGTTATCATCGTTAATGGGGTAACCGGGTCATCACTTATCTAAATACGGTGACAGACACGAGGTTGCCAATCGTTTGCCCGGTCATTAAGATTGAGTGTGTGGGTGGATAACCCATATGGTTAGGGAAGTCACGTAGACCTTCCAAGAACAGGAATTATTAATATCCTCCTGTCTTTAAGCGGGAGCATGACGGGTTCCTGATCGGCAGGGTACTGATGCTTACATCGCAGACTGTTTGGGGTGTCAGTAGGCCAGGAATTTGCCCGGAGTCTGCTTCGCCGTCTTTTTACGAACTTTCCTTCAGCCTTGCTTGGTTATCTAGGCTACAGCGCTTGCAGAGCGGAAAACTGTGTATAAGTTTTTATGTAGTTGATTGGTTATGTGTACCTTCTACAGCTGCCCAGTCTCTTGATCAGGCTGTCTGGTTGGCAGCCTAGTCAGTCAGGCTGTTGGTGTTTGCGGCACGCAAGCTGTCGTAGGCACTATAGCCAAGATATGAAGGAACAGATTGCAGGAGTTTGTCAAGTTTCCTAGTTACAGTTTTGAGTCTGTAATTTCCAACAAAAATGCATCAATAATGTTAGGAATTCCTGTCTTTTTGTAATTGTTGTCTCTTAATGTATTTAGAGTAGGCTCGTTTTACTCAAGTATTTTCCATGGGACAAGTGTCTCCACTACTGCACAACATCTTACTACAAGATATCAGAAACACTCATGGGACTTGAGTAGAGGTCTACACGAGAAAACTGGACAGGTATCTCCACCAAGTGCCAGATCAACCAGGCTGTGATGAATATGGGGGAAAGCGGACCGCCAGCAGCAACAACTTGGTTGAGCATGCAGGCACCAGAGAAGCCTGGTCCAGGGCCGAGCTCCAGAAGTAGAAAAATTTCCGAAATTCATTAAAGATATATTTACCACGCTTATAGATTTGGAATAGGTCTCTAAAATATTTTTTTTTAAGAATGGGTAATGATGTCTTAATTACCAGCGCAGCACTAAGTCGTGTTTGGGGAAGTTCCAATAATTTAGGTGTTGGAATAGATGCGAACAATGAAAGTTTTCTTCACATTTTCCATAACAGCCATTTCGTCTTCTCCAATATTTCATTTAAGACAGCCAGAGGTCTATTGGTAATCTCCCTTACGTGTGAAGGTAGGACATGGAAAAGTCTTGGTTTCTTCACCCCAAGATCGTGGAGAAATGGTAAACTATAAAGCGGCTCGGTAATGTTAATGCGGTCAAGTAAGAAAATACTAATTCAAGGAGGAATTTCCATTCCTATTTTCTCCATGGTAATACTTCCATAGGTCTTCTCTCCTCCAAAAAAATACTTAAAGGTTACCTGAAAATGGTTCCATGGATCATAGATCAATATCTGTCTTTGAAAACTTGTCACGTTCAAAGAGTTAGTAGCAGATTTACTGGTTAAAAAAAACGCGCGCGGTAAATCTAGTCATAAATTAAATATAATTATGACTAGATAATATTTGAACATAGTATTTTAAATAATTAGACAAACTAATACTTTTTCTAGATACCTTTTAACGGTATATATATTTATTCTTTGTCATAGTGATAAATTATTTAGACGTGTGCCTGCACCTCAAGACGACAAAATACCTGAATTCCAAGGTCATCCAACACAGACTTGTGTTTGCAGGGGGTCGATTCTTCGAGTCTTTCCTCCAGGCTATGATGCTGTTGTAAGACCACTGAACCCAGTGTCTTCCTCTCATATCGTTCATTTGTTTTACTTGAATTCCGTCACTGCCGTGAGGGAATAAATTTAATATAATTTGTATAAATTTAATATAATTTCTGCAAACAACTTATATTTTTTTAAATAAGTAAAAGTTACTACTTATGCGTTGCTGTTCTTATGGGATATATTTAGAAGTCCTTATACGAGTAGAGTCCTAATAGTTGTTAGCGGTCCTTGTAACTGGAGTGTCCTTTAGCTGGAGTATAAAGAGCCTTTGTGTATGTAGCATACTCCAGCGTGGAGAGCTCTTAGATTTCCTTTAAATAAAGCATTTTTACCACTTTTTTGACATAGTTCGTGATTTATTACTAATACCACTTGGAGTGTCTTATTCTGAGGTTATTGCAGCTGAAACTACTTCCCTATCATATACTCTACGGTCTTGTAGAATATAAGATAGTGCCTTTGGAAAATGATACTTATGTATAGTTCAGGGTATTAAGCGAGGTAACTACATACAACAGGTATCAACCTTTCCTGACTATTAGAAGCCCATGTGAGGTGAAATTACTGTATAATTATATTCCTGGGAAAAACCTAAATTCGTAGGGGTCAAATTTTGTCCGAGAAATGAGAAGGTTTGATTTAATGCTGAAGAACACTGCTACCTACCTACCTGGAGTCTACCTGGAGGGTATTCCGGGGATCAATGCCCCCACGGCCCGTTCCATGACCAGGACTCCTGGTGGATCAGGGCCTGATTAACGAGGCTGTTACTGCTGCCCGCACGTAGTCCAACGTACGAGCCACAGCCCGGCTGATCCGGCTGAAGAGTCCTGAGTTATGAAAAGTCCCATGAGAGCTTCCAGACATGTTTCATATTCCTTTAGATAGCATAGTTATGAGATCCTTCGAATCCTCCTAACCCCTTAACATAAAGTTCAGTGCATTTGGGGGGGACCTTGAGTTTTTCATCGCTATTAGGCAGATGGAGTAGGATGGTGTGTATGCGGAAGCGGTAATTGGATGCGTTAGTTAGTGTAATTGTGTTGCCAGTAACTTGGGGCGAGGGTCATGAGAGTTACTCATACTGTTGCGGATGTTACTCTGGCTCACCATGGGAAAGGTGGATGGGTAATTACCTCAAGAGAAAGAGAGAGAGACCCCTTTATAATGTGATGACATCTGATGTAAGAACAACTTAGATTGGTAGGATATTGAAAACTCCTAGGCTTCCATCAACCCTCACAGTACGAATTTAAACACAAAGGTTGTTGTGAATGCTTGATTGAAGGCCTGATCTGCTGCTGAGCCTTGGGGAGCAACGATCCCCAGTATCATTAAGAAATAACATATGTAACAGTCCCTTAAACCACTCACTGAAGCGCAGGTGAGGAAGATATAAAATAATTTACACGTGGAAGATGCTGGTGAGAATAGTTAAAAAATGGCATGCTGAAATAATACCTAACAATAATGGGAAACATAACAGACCTACCTATCTACTTGATGATTGCATGATGGTTTTGAGGTCGCAGCCCCTGCGGCTTGGTCCCGGACCAGGACTCTTGTGTTAGTGTGCAAGGAAACAAAACGCAAGCATGCTGTAACTCATTAAGCATATTCAACAGCCTCCCATCAAACATAAGACGAATTATCAGCAGACCTTTAATTGTCTTCAAGAAGGAACTTGAGTTTCTCTAAGACGTTCCAGATCAGCCGGGTTGTGGTGCTGTAGTCAGCCTGCTTGTAGCGAGAGCCAGCAGACTCAATTATTAGGCTGTCAACAGGAAGACTTGGTCTATGAGCCTTAACCGAGAGATCACGGAATTAGAGCACAAACTTAAGATGTCATACCTGACAGAAGAAGTACAAAGGGAACAAAGAGCCATACAGGATATTGCATGAAACCCAAAATATTTCTACTCCTATGCAAAATCCAAGCTAAGAACTACCTGTAGAATTGGACCATTATTGAGAGGAGATTCGTATACGGACGATGAACAGGAAATGAGTGAAATTCTAAAAGAACAGTATGAGTCAGTGTTCAGCAACCCACTAAATGACAGCAAGGTAGAAAATGCAGAAATATTTTTCACTCCAGCAGAAGGCTGCGCAGACCACCTAACCGACATTAGTACAAATCCCATAGATTTCGAAAAGAAATGGCCAACATGCCCACTCACTCAGCACCTGGACCAGATTCATGGAATGCTTTATTTATAAAGCAGTGCAAAGTACCATTAGCAAGAGCCCTTAGTATTCTGTGGAGAAAGAGCTTAGATCTAGGTGAAATTCCAGAGGCCTTAAAGAGTGCAGACATAGCTCCTTTGCATAAGGGAGGTAGTAGAGCACTAGCTAAAAATTACAGACCAGTAGCCCTCACTTCTCACATCATAAAAATCTTTGAAAGAGTGATGAGACGGCAGATTACAAAGTTCATGGACCAGCACAACCAACATAACCCGAACCAGCATGGCTTTAGAGCGGGTCGATCATGCCTGTCACAGCTGCTGAACCATTATGACAGAATTACGGAGGCATTGGAGGACGACCAAAACGCAGATGTGATTTACACAGATTTTGCAAAGGCGTTTGACAAATGCGATCATGGAGTGATAGCGCACAAAATGAGGGCCATAGGCATTACGGGAAGGTAGGCAGATGGATTTTGAGTTCCTAACACAAAGAACACAAAAAGTAGTAGTGAACAGGGCAAGATCCAGCATCAGCGAGGTCAAAAGCTCAGTGCCCCAAGGCACTGTCCTGGCACCTCTGCTGTTTCTCATCCTCATAGCAGACATAGATAAAAACACCCAGCACACTTTTGTATCATCATTTGCAGATGACACTAAAATAAGCATGAAAGTCACTACGGTAGAGGACACTGAAAAATTACAGGAGGACATAAGCAGGGTCTTCCAATGGGCAGTGGAGAACAACATGACGTTCAATGGTGATAAGTTTCAGCTGCTTAGGTATGGAAAAATGAAGAACTCAAAAGGAACACTATATACAAAACGCAAGAGGGTCACCACATAGAACGAAAGGAACACGTAAAGGATTTGGGAATAATTATGTCTGCTGATCTGTCGTTTAAAGACCATAACAAGACAAAGATCACAACAGCCAGGAAGATGACGGGGTGGGTATTGAGAACTTTCAAAACAAGGGAAATAATGCCGATGGTGACACTATTCAAATCGCTAGTGCTCCCTCACTTAGAATACTGCTCAGTGCTGACGGCCCCGTTCAGGGAAGGAGAAATAGCAGAGCTGGAACAAATCCAGAGATCGTTTACGGCTCACATTGAGCCATTGAAACATCTAAATTATTGGGAACGCCTTCAAGTCTTGAACATGTACTCATTGGAGCGGAGGAGAGAGAGATACATGATAATATATACATGGAAAGTACTTGAGGGCCTGGTCCCAAATCTGCACACTGCCATAACAACATACTGGAGTGAGAGATATGGGAGAAAGTGTAAAATAAACCCAGTGAGGAGCAGGGGTGCGGTGGGGACAATATGGGAGCACTGTATTAACATCCGGGGTCCCAGACTATTCAACATCTTACCAGAAGATATCCGAAACACGGCTGGAACCAGTGTAGAAGCCTTCAAGAGGAAACTGGACAAATATCTTCACCAGGTGCCAGATCAACCAGGCTGTGATGGATATGTGGGGCAGCGGGCCTCCAGCAGCAACAGCCTGGTTGACCAGGCATGCACCAGACGAGCCTGGCCCATGGCCGGGCTCAGAGAGTAGATACTCTCGAAACTCTTCAAAGGTATATTATTTTCAACAGTTAGTTTGTCATTTGCTGTGAGTAATATACTGTCATTGGAAGTGACTGCGATGAGAGCAGTATCTGGCATACCTACGCCGACTTGACCCCCGCCGTCCCACTACTCAGGAGAAAGTGAGTGGATGAAGGTGACGGTTGGTGAAATTCCTGCTCAGCTGACACGTTCATTGTCGCATTTCTTAGTCTTTTTGGTTATACTGGTTATGTTGGAGCAATATGTATAACAACTGCGTGAGTGTGCGAGCGTTCAAAGTGTTAGCTGGGGTATCGCTGACATTTATAAGTAACAAACAGGAAGTGTTGTTTGGAGCGTTGCGTGTGGCAGTGGTGACCTTGAGACCGTGTAGCACCACGTCAGTCTTGTTGTCTCATTGTTCACTCACACTGCTTCAGTCCCACAACGTATTCGCTCACCAGGATATTAAGACACCACTTGAAAATAAAAGTGTTTGTTCAGATCAGTGGACAACCTTTGTACTGCATGTAATTAAAACTCATATTTATCTGGAGAGGTCTCCGTTAATAATACTATGAAAAAGAAAAACATTCATTAGCATTTTCTTTAGGAAAATTATTTTTTTTCAGGCATAGCTCGGCCTTATAGTCTGCAAAGTACCATTTAATTTAGTTTTTTTTTGTATATGTTTTATTTAATATTTAAGGGTTTGGGTTCGCACATTCATGATAACATAGGCAGGTGGTCGGATGATCAACCTTTCAGCAACTTGGATGATTTTCCCGCCAAACGTTAGTTCAAAACCACGCTCTCGCGGCCATCCCTAGAAGCTGTAGTAATCTTTTCTGCCAATAGATGGCGCGGAATGATAATTAAAAACAGCCACTTGCCCAACACGTGACCTCCAACGTTTCAACACAGTTGTTTGAATATGCAGTGCATAGAACCGTTAATGTTAACTCAACCCTCTTTTGACACGAGGAAATAAATACATAAAGAACAAAAAGGCACAATTATGTAAGGAGCATACATTAAATACAAAACATTAAATAAATGTGAAGCGGTTATAGAAAAAAGGAGGGTTGGTGTTTATCTTACTGTAGAGTAAGTTGTACTAGAACTGTCTTAGCATACGAGTCTTGCTGCATTGTTTTATTTTCCCTGAGGAAATGACATTAAATACATTAAATAAATTTCATTTTTTCGCCAGATCACTGTCAGCTGACACAAGGCAGAGGAATGCCGGTGTCAACTGACACACGGAGAGGGATGCTAGTGTCAGCTGGTGCCAAGGAGAGAATTCCTGTTTTACCTTACACGGGCTGGGGGAGATGCTGGTGTCAGCTGACACGAGGGAAAGAGACGGTGTCAGCTTTTACATTAGAAAGAAAGGTAGCAGTGTCAGGGGATCACGAACCAGGATCCTGGCCATATCAGGAGGTAAATGAAGGCTACATGAGGTCAAAGGTCCTGGTAGGATAAACTGAATGACTCTGATGCTGTGGACGAGGAACTTGCCGTGTGGGAGAGGTGGAGGGTGGTGAGGGAAGTAGTGGCTGTAATGTTATGGTGTTCTCTTGATTGAACAAAAGTTATTATTGGAAACGTTGAATGAACCGAAAACTTTTGAATGTCATACCCTCATTTATAAGGAGGTGGGCACCAACAGCTTGGTCGATCAGGCCAGGTCGTATGGGCAGTGACCCCCTGTAAGGACCGCAACTAACATACAAGTTTCCCTTAGCTGTTCTCAAGGGGGAACTTGGTAAGTTCCTGATCAGCTGGGCTGTGGTGCTTACGTTGGACTGTGTTGACACCTACAGCCTGATTGATCAGGTCGTCAACCAGGAAGCAGGGACAGCAACCTCCGGAATTGTCAACATTTAGGTAGGAAGGGGGAGGAAGAAAATGGAAAATGAAATAGAGGGAGGATTATTATTTTTTTTTTATCATAAAATTTTAATATAAGGTATTGTGAGATAGGATACTTTCCATGATCACCTTAATGTGATTGATATATATCTCTATTTAGGTGTATTCTAAATTCAGTTTTTCTTTTGCAGATTAGCGAGAGCTGTGGCGGCGTCCTCGTGAAGGTGAGCCACTGATGAAGGAGGTGCTTGACTAGCCACATTGTTAGGAAGAAAAGGCAAGAGTACAGAGTAAACTTTTATTGTTGACGGCGTTTCACTGTAGACAGAGCATGGTCAAATCATTCATTGACTTAATAAAAGCTCTACGTAGAATGAAACGCTCTCACAAGAAAAGCTTACTCAGTACATGTGTCTTTTCTTCATTAGTGTCAGCAGTACGAGATTACATGCAGGCTGGGATGTTAGGTGGGCCTGCGGGTTGATCTGGTGGTCAACAGGGATGTACAGTCTCAGGTCGAGCTGCGAGAGTAAAAGAAAAACAATCGAAATCATTCACGGTGTTCCACCTAACTGGAGGTAGATAGGTAGAATGTTTTATTACGTGGCAGGAAATCCTAGAACTGATTTGGTTGCATCAAGACGATTAAGACCCATGCAAGTCAGTACTCTTAATTTAGAAAAAAGTCTCCATATGCTTGAAAAACTGTTTAGATAACTTAGATGAATCTAAACATTTCACATTCTCCAATTGTTTGTTTCACCTCAAGTGTGTATTTGTTAAAACAGATTGTTGAAAAGTCTGTTCAATACACGCAGTAACCATGTAGTTATTTTCTTCTGAGTAGTACTGTTAGTGGACTTGTGAGCAGGAGGTAGCGTGTTGACGGTAGCATGATTAATACTGTCATGATGGGTTAGTCAGGAATAGCGTGAGAGTTAAGCACTAGAGTTTTTTTATTTGATGAGTAATAGACAGGGTAGTCGTCGTGTCTTGTCGTAAGCAGTCCCTTTGTCGTCCCTCATGTGCTTATGTTTAGTTGCCTGCTTGTTCCTGCTGACTACTCTCAACCTTTCTTACTCTTCCTCAGGTCTAGTAGGTTCATCCACTGGACGTGCCTGTATATAGGAGCTGTCGTATAATAATAATAATGATAATAATAATAATAATAATAATAATAATAATAATAATAATAATACTAATAATAATAATATTAATATTTTGTTCACAAAAAAGCGCTATATCCTTATGCATCATCTAACTTCTAGAAGCTATTTACCCAGTAAATCTCGTAACTGGTGACAGGTATGTAACAAATGTGGACCAACTGTAGGATACCTGAAGGATGTTTTCGGGGGTCAGCGCCTCCGCTGATCGGTCTCAAACCAGGCCTACCAGTTTACATGGAGAGAGATCCAGGGGTCAACGCCCCTGCGGCCCGGGCTGTGACCAAGCCTCATGTTGGATCAGAGCCTGATCAACCAGGATAGTGGATCAAGGCCTGATCAATCAGGTTGTTACTGCTGGCCGTACGAAGTCCAGCGTATGAAAAAATCAGCTTGATTGGCCAGGAACTAATTTGAGGAACTTGTCTACAGTTGGAACCTCATAATGAGGTCAGTAAGGGGAAATCCAGAGACGGCCTCAGAAAAACAACCACTGGAAAATTGTTTGATTTTCGACTTCTACACTCATTAAGAATTTTGTCTGATCTTTTGTATTAAATAATTGTATAATAAAAATATCTCCATTCGTTTCTTGATTATAAAAATAAACACAAGTTATTTTTCATGAGCTTTTTCATTTGGCAAATTATATTAATTTTTTTCGTGTAAATCATACTTGTCTTTTGTGTAGATCATAAGTTTCCGTCTCTGAGCTGGAGGACTGTGACCTACACGTGGTGGGGTTACGTTACCTTGTGTTTACTTGAGTCATGCTTCTCTCACCGCAACTTTCTTTTAACCAAGGTACACACAGCAGCATACAATCCAGCAGACACTTCATCTTCTAGTAGGATATTGATTTTCAGGCAGAATAATGTAGGATTCATCATATACCCGGTAAAGATTCTTCACAAATTAATTACTTTATTACCGTTAACATTAAGTTCTATCATTTTATTCTGCTTTGCATAAACTTTATAGGTACAAATTTTCTTCTTTATAACTTTGATTTACTTTTTTAGTAAGACCATCACCTCGATACTTATAAGTTTTAATTATGGTATTGATAAATTCCTTCAGAGTGCATGTGCTCACCAGTAGGTGTAAGTGGAACAGGAAGCGCATTGCTTCCAGGAAGGACAGGGAGAGGAAGAACTTCTTAAAAGTAAATTCGGGTAATGTTTATGTCATTTTCATCCTACATTTATTTTATATGGGTTTCTTATTTAATAAAGTATTAATTTATTCATAGATATATTATTACACAAGATGATGTTAGCAGGTTATTATGAGTTCACGTTTATCCACCGATCACAAGTATTGTCTTGATCCAAGGCCATCTTCCACCCCGACCCCTTCTCTCAACACATATGACCTGATTTTCCTACAGTGTATTAGTAGACATTTTAGGGGGTAACTGAACCACTTATCAGTCTACAGATCAGCGTCCCTAACTATGTTTTCCATGAACAAGTCTCAAAACGCCCCGACATCTCCACACTTTCTGATGTAGGCCTCTCCCCAGTTAAATTCGAAGAAGCCATAGACAGCATGTCCAAGTATTCTACCCAAGGTCCAGACTCGTGGAACTTCATATTCACCAAAAATTGCAAGAAACAATTATCTCGGGCCTTTAATATTCTATAGAGAAGGAGCCTAGACACGGGTATAATCCCAAACATTAAAAGCCACCGATATTACTCCACTTCACAATGGTGGCAGTACAGCAATCGCAAAAAAACTATGGACAACTATAGTTTCATACCAAGTAGGAAGGTAGTATACTCTCACTAGTGAATAGTCTCATACCAAGTAGGAAGGTAGTATACTCTCACTAGTGGATAGTCTCATACCAAGTAGAAGGTAGTATATTCTCACTAGTGGATAGTCTCATACCAAGTAGGATAGTCTCATACCAAGCAGGATGGTAGAAATCTTTACTAAGATAGTTGCATACATAATATTCACATTAAAATCAATACAAATTAATTCTGAATAAGAAAAAACTGAAGGTTTGAGAGAAAATTTTCATGTATTCAATTGTGCATATATAAAACATTGCGGATTAGCCATAAAAAAGGGGAAATTTAAAGTGCCTTCAAGCTTCAGAGGCTCTTAGTCATTAAGTGCTCAAGTCTGCAGATTGCAAATTCAGACTTGTGTAGATGTATTACAATAAATGTTCGTCATTATCTTTGGGTAATCATATATCATTTCGTGGTAATCATATACCATTTTGTGGTACTCATTTATCACTCCACTGTGATCGTTTAACGATCATGCCGATCACTTTTAATGTTTCTTATAAATCATTTAACTTTTAGTAGTGATCATTGAACTTTTCGTGATCATAGACTCTGTTGGGTCTATGTGTTAAATAAAAACCCTTGTGTGTTTGTGATTGCTTTGTTTCTTAAGGGTGTGAAGATGAACGAAAGAGCAGAGTCACTAACTCTCTCCGGAAGCTGCCGGATCTGGTGATGAGTGGGCGAAATGTTCGTTTAAACTAAAGGTGCTGCGTAATGGGCAAGTTTCGTTAAGGAGGCACGCAGATCTTTGTTTACCTGCAAGCAAATTGCCGTTAACATTACTTCCGTTAGTAACAGCTGAGGTAGACTTGTGGCTTATAAAAATTATTTAGTCCGTAACACCCGCCTATTTTAGAGATTAAAATAGCAGGTGGTTACACAAAAATGCTATTTACTACTTCAGTAACTACAGCTGCTACTTTAATAACTACAGCTGCTACTTACCTACACCGCTGTTGCATGTCTTAGTAGTACCTTCAAGAGTTGTAAATGAATGGTTCAGAGAACCGACGAGTTGGTAAATTAGACACATATGCAACACTTGGGTATCTTTATTGAGGAAACGTTAGCCTCACGCACGCTAAAATTTTGGAGGATGAGTTTCTTGTGGGCAGAATATAAATATACGGGATAAAATCTGGTTAAATCTCATTCCACAGACGCTGGATGTTCCATAAGGGTTTAGTGTTCAAAGGGAATATAATAAAACTAATTTTGAAAGCACGATAACCACAGTACATATCTTGAAAAATAAGGAATTCACGCAATGACTAGCGGTAATTGGCACTGTTAAATATAATAATTTCTATAAGTAAATATAAAAAATAGTAAGAGATTTCAACAACAATTTCCGACTGCAATCACTAACTGCACACTAACCCTAACAGGGTGCATGATCTGCTATCAAGATAAACGCACTTGATGCTTAGAGCAAGAGAACACCAGTGGGCGAAACTAATCACAATAAATGTCCTAAGGAGTCCATATGTGTCTCATCTTCGCTGTTTGCTACTTGCTGATGGCTCCTGGGATTTTTTTTCTTGAATAAGGGAAACTTACCTAATTTTAATAAAATTTTCGCCCTGTGGATATTAAAAATCTGCATTTCGTCAAGAGTAATTCATTTCGTAGCATCCTGGCTCTTGCTTCAACAGCCTCCTATACTACGGGTCTTAACGCGTTTGTATTCTTCCTTTTGTTCTTGGCAATACATTTGTGAAACTCTTCACGTCCTTTTCTACAAACTAAAAACAACACAGAGGAAGTGTTCATCTCATCAAGTGCTCTAATCTTATCATATGGACCTGCGTCATAGTTTCTCTCCTACTAACTCACTGCTTGACACCAGCACCACCTGAAGCCTCGTCCACTTCTTATTTTGTAACGTGGGCTGTGGCTAAAATAATCACCATTTCTTTCCAAATTATGATTCTTCTTCTTATTATTAGTTATATTATTATTAGCTATAATATAATATTATTATTATTGATTATAATATATTATTATTATTATTAGTTATAATATAATGGGTGAGCGCTAAACCCATAGGGGTAATAGCACTTGAGGCAATGGGAGGCATTTAGGCTTGGTCCAAGAGAAGGGCAGGTGAAGCTCCTTGGACCAAGAGCCCCTCTCACCGGCATCACAGAACCTTCCTTGAGGGTTTGGCTTTCCAGTGTTCCTTGAATATTGAGAATTAACAATTTTCGTAAATCGTTTGATCTTAATTTTATCTATTATTCTATATAATGTTTGCTGTGATTTTTACATTGTACTTTGAGATGGGTTAAGTTTCACGTAGCTAGCTGCTTTCCGGGTAGACCACAAGAGCAACTTGCTCTAGTGTTCTACCACGTGTTCATTACGTATTTGTTTTTACAAGTTATACTATACAGACTTTTATGTTCTAATGAAGTTAAATAATCTTGGCTAGATTATTTTTTATAACCCTTAATACTTGTAGTTTGTAGTCGATTCCGGGGAGGATATTGCCGCCCCGACGACCCGGTCTTTGTGTCTATTGGTTGACAGTTTGATCAGTCAGGCTGTTAGTATTGGCTTTAGGCAGTCCATATATGGTACCACAGCCAGGCTGATCAGGAACTAACTTCAGTAATTAATCTAACTCCATCTTAAAGACAGCTATGGGTCTGTTGGTACGTAATTCACTATGTTCGGAGGAAGGGTGTTGAAGTCTTGGTCTTTTTTATTTATTTACACTTCGTTGACGTTTTCTTTGTCATGTCTTTCTCGTAGTTACATAGACAAAGAAGTGGTCAGTAAAATTGTGCCGGCGTTCCTGTTGGTCTGTTTGTAGAGGTCACAACGAGAGGTTTCATTTTCTTCTCTTCATCTTGAAGATTCCTTCACTCTTCGCTAACACAAACAGAAGATTTACAGCTTTTATAAGTGATGAGTGTATGTACATGTTTTGTAGTAGATGATGTTGCTCGAGGGTCACTCACCTTGTTGAGTTGTTGTGGTGTTGAGGGTAATGAGGTTTCATGAGGATGGTGCCGGATGTGTGCAGTAGCCGGAAATCCTTTAGACGTATGTTTATTAAATACATCACATTCTTTATCTTGGTTTATGAGACGTTTTTAATCGTTTTGCTTTAAATACAAATAATATGACGACAAATTATTTTAGAGGAAATTTTGAATAAGAGGGGGAATATCGTTTTTGGTTTCTCCACCGAAGCTTAGACATCCTTTTTTTATATAAACTAGATTTTTGCTATAACAGATTTTAAGAATTTAGGGAATAATTGTGGCACCACAGAACACCTGACATCTCTGATAATGTAGAGCAATGACCAGTTTGCCTAGGTGGCTTTCCGGGACACCTGAGACCTGTGAGCTTCTCACAACACTTGTGTTTTCCTATAAGTAGCTGAAGCTGGATCCTCGTCACCACACAGTTACGCACGTCACAGTTTAAAGGATCTGATCTTCTTACAAAATTAAATATTAGTTATTTTTTTGTGGGGTTAATTTGGCCTAAATATTCCTGTACTATATATATACTTTTAGTTAACCATCAATGACAAATAACGTCTGACAGATGATAAATATTGCAGCAGCTTAATTCAGCATCCGGAAGTTGACTTTAGGAGTCATGTAAGAAAATTAACGTAGTACAATAAGGATAGGATGCGCCCACAAGATGAGCTATGAGTGCAAAATAAACTAAATACTCGGGCGGAAGAATTAAACAAATTTAGATGTCATTTTTGATGGCTTTATTATTATTATCTCATGTCAGTGTTTGAGAAGTGTTAAATGTTGAGTGCAATACAAAGGTGACATTTATTGAATAGTAATGTTCTTCATTAAGATCTTCACACTTGTGGGTGGGATGTGTCAGTGTGGATGAGGGTGTGTAAGACAGGCAGGTGGCCAGAGGACGTGTGGAGGTCCCTCTGGGTGCCACGCTGGGATGCACGCCATTGAGCACCACGCCACCACAACACAAGTTTATAACGCTGACACTCTTCATTTTGTGGAAAATTAATACAGGAATTTTTATAACACTCTATGAACATTAATACTCGCATACTGTAACTTAAGGCTTTCACATAGCTTATTTAGAGAGAGAGAAGAGGGGCGCAAAACTTCAGGGAGAAATGTTAAAAGTTGGGATTGTTACATTGCTTTAAAATCATATCATTATGAAACGTTGTTATTTGTTAGTAATTGCACTGAGGTTGTGACCTATTTTAAACCACTTTTGTGTGGCTCTTGGAGTAAATTGACCTTGGTATTAAACTTTATGGTTGATATTTAGTTGTTATGAAGCTATTTACTCTTTTTCCTAATCATGATAGTGTATTATATAGGTTCTACCATATATTTTAAGAACCACTCAGGTTTTTTGTAAATATTTTGGTACCTATCCACCGATGGATACATGAAGGATGTTTTCAGTGGTCAACGGTCCTCAGCCAGGCCCCAGACCAGGTCTCCTGGTGGATCAAGACGGCCAGCAGTCCGAGTATGAACCATAGCACGGCTTATCAGGAACTGACTTGAAGAACTTATCAGGATCTAGATGAATGGTTCAGAGAACCCACAGTTGATAAATTAGACACATATGCAACACTAGGGTAACGTTTCCTCAATAAAGGTACCCTAGTGTTGCAATGTGTCTAATTTATCAACTTATCAGGATCCTTCTTGAAGACAGCTAGTCGATTCCAGGGGTCGTGGCCCCCGCTGCCCGGTCCTCCAGACCGGGTCTCCTGGTTGAAAGCGTGATCGATCAGGCTGCTAGTTCAAGAGTGATGGAACAGTTTTAACCATTCATAGTTTTTATTATCGAGAAAAAGTTTATATATATATATATATATATATATATATATATATATATATATATATATATATATATATATATATATGGGGGGTTGATACGTAAGACGTTGCCAGGTCATCGCATACAGCTCCGTTACGTTTACAGTTTCTATGCTGTACAGATTTTTAAACGAACAGACGTATTATTTACATATCTTTGTAGTATTCGAAAATAGTCTCACAGTAGTGAGTTTTATTACCATATAAAACAATATATTATCGCTGAAATTTTCCTTAGCTTATAGACCTAAAATTGTGGACATAGAAGAGCACTCCAAACCGGTTGCATTAAAACACAGGTAGACTACAGGCAGAATAAAGTACACTGACCTAGAATAACTAATATTTAATCTTCCTGTCGGCTTGGATTATGTATAAAATGGCGCGCACTCCTACAAGTTGGAAAACGAACTTGCAATTGAAGGACTGGTAGTGTTAATAGGCAAGAAGGGAGGGGCATGTGTGTAGGTTGTAAGGGGTAAGGGAGTGGTGGTGTGGGAAGGTGAGCTTGACATCGCTGAGGCAGCCAGTGTGTTGTAGTGCCTGGTGACGGTCGCTGCTTTCACTCTCTTTCTGCACACTCGGTGAATGACTTTCTCATCACTTGTTTACCATCAAGTGGGCACCATCTTCGTTAGCGGTGCTGATGTACACTCATACCCACAGGGTAACCCGCACGGAAGGCCATTCGTGTGCTTATTCGCTGATAAGAGAGCAGTGCATGGATGAAAGTGTAGCTTAGCGTTGGATGTGTGTATTGTGTTGTGGGACGAAGTGGCTGGGTTGTGTTACCTGGACTCTGATGCTCTGAGGATCATCGTAGCCACAGTCACTTGCCTGTCTCAGTGCGCTGGCACGGTGCTACTCCTGTGCTTTTATACACGCTCTAAGTGCTAAGCAAAAATCAGTACTTACTGTACACAGTTTTATAAATGTGAAGATGTATCAATATATTCATAGTCCATTGTAAATGAATTTGTGTACCCATTTGTGTTTGCTTCATTTGTTATTGGCCTTCAGAGCCCAAATTATATATTTTTGAATCTGTTGCGGCATTCTGTTTGCCTAATTTGTTACAGTTACTACCCAGAATATTATTTCCTAACGTCTCTGTAATTCATCTTCGTCTTCGTCTTCCATCTGTGTCCTCTTCGCTTTCTTTCCTCTCATCTCACAGAACCTGTAACTATCCACTCTATCTAATTCTTTGAGCATATTTTTTTTTACATCATGATCATGTCCCTTCTGCTGCTCTCCTCTTCTAATGTTGTTAATTAAGTTCTTTAAGTCTTTTCTCGTAGTCAGTTTTCCTTCAGTTCCTACACCAAAGCCTTCGAATATCTAGTCTTTTTATATGCATGATCAGTTGCGGGCTCCATGCTACACTGCATTCTCAAAGATAACTTCATCATGTAGTCAGAACATCTGGACAACTTGGCCATTGGACACATTGTCTAATCTTACTGGTTCATCCTCTCCTCATATGCTTGAGGTATTTTTAGCATGTCGGTTCAAGAAGTTTCCCATTTACTACATTAATGTTTTACTTCACATGTCCTTACAGTTAGATGACCCATCAGCAACATAACTGCTAATTGAAGATAAGGAACTGGCATTCATTTATTCTGTTCCATGTTTTGTGTGGAGAGGTGATATATTCTTATGAACTCAGGTGTGGTCCTAACTAATTTGAATCGATCATGAAGTACTTTTGGAATGAAGAAGATTCACTCCTGCATACATCTCTTTTTAAATGACAATTTTGTGATGTATTTTACATTCACTAAATTAAATATTAATGAATGTTTTTATTGGCAGGAATACTGGCTTGTATATCCTTGCACCAGCTGCTTTGCAACATGTATGAAGTATAAACGATAATATGTAAACTAAACTTATAAAAGTGCAGTTGAATACAGTTAGTTGTGTGGTCTATTAACAAAATAAGAACTTGTATTAATTAAGCTTATTTGAGATGAGACCA
This sequence comes from Cherax destructor, assembly GCA_009830355.1. Lineage (NCBI taxonomy): Eukaryota > Metazoa > Arthropoda > Malacostraca > Decapoda > Parastacidae > Cherax > Cherax destructor. Next base: position 25,280 of record WNWK01001779.1, read on the forward strand.
AGAACAATGATGGAAAGTTGTTAAAGGTTTGTGATGCAAAATAATGTTTATTTGGCGGATGCGAAACGGTGTATAGCATCCCGTGGACACTATGGTGGTCACAGTAATCAGGTATATCTATAGCTATGGCGGGTCACCTCCAGATCCTCTCTGGCACTAGGTGCTGCTGCTGAAGATGGTTCTCAAGAAGAGTGGGTACACCCTTCCACTCGTTACTTCCCAGGTAAGGTTGAAACATCATAAATAGGTGAATTTATATATGGTTTGTTTGAATATCATTTAATACATCTGCGAAAGTGTGTATTAGTATGACTATGTGGGTGTTCTTATTAATTCTTGGCTGGTAAGCGGTGCTGGGGCAAGGAAGATGGTCCTTTGATTGAAGAATATACATCTGCCTTGCAGCTCTGTTCTCGGCCTTTCTCGGGAGCTGTGTGGGGGAAGGGGGCAGCTACTTGCGTCTCACTACTGGACTCTTTGTTACTCTACTCTTCTTAAGGATCGATTATAATGCTCATTAAATTGTTTGAATCTGTATCTGATTAAATGAGGATGGACGACAATTCCAGTTTCTTCAGTAATTATGAAGAAGAAAAAGTGTCGAATTCACGGTGTCTTTAATTTCGTTGTTTTGTTAATGTAAATTTGTAGTCAACCTTACACTGAAAGGTTGCCTGAACATTATTTCGGGGCTCACAGCCCCTGCGGCCCGGTTTTAGACTTCCTGGTTGAAAGCCTCGTCAGCAACAACAAAAAAAGTCAATTAATTAATGTCCTGGACTGTACATAAATGTCTTGATACACCACGGACTGTGAGAGCTGATCGTTTAAAATTTCATTTCCGAATTGTGGGTTGATTGTGAATTTTCTTACTTTCTACCGGTAACCTTTTAACTTATAGATTGTTCAAGGGATCATCAATAAGATGGCCGGATGTCATACATGACCATCTTATTGATGGGGCGTGGTCAGATGGTGCTCGAGGGCTCCAGTCCAAAGTAGGCACCACAACCCTAATGATTAGAAATTGCTGAAAGAATCTATCATATTCCAACCCGCCCTCCTAATAAGTTTGTCACACTTTCACATATGGTTTGCATCCCATTTCTAAGTTAGGTTAGATTAGGTACATTAGGTTACAACTGATAAACGATAAATATAAGATCAAAAACGATAAACTAGTCTGGCGCGCTAACAGAAAACAGCCACTGCCCGCGGCTCGGGTAACTATGTCACATTTCATCTATTCAAGTCTCATTCAACACCCACCCATTTGTCTCTTTTTTAAACAGTATCATGATGACTGTAAGAGGACGTGTTGCATATTTCTTGCCTCAATCTAACACGTTCCTATTAATATGTATCACGTAGTTATAAGCTATTAATTATTTTTAATATAAACTCGACCACTTTTAAGTGGAAGAGCATATAGTTACATTAGTGGAGTTCTGTAGATGAGAGTGAGGGTGGTGGGCAGGTGAAAGTGAGGGCCACTTTCTTTCTAATATGTATGGGCGGGGAAAGGAACGGGTGTGTGAGGCGCCTGGGAATGGAGAATAAAAGATGGATAAGGAAAAGTGAGTTGCTTGCAGGTGCTGTTAGAAAGTGTGAATAGGGAAAGATTGTACCAGGTGAAGATTCCGGGGATCATAGCCCCCGCGGCTTGGTCTCATCTCGGGATTCCTAGTTAGTGCTTTGGTCAGTCAGGTTGTTAGTACTTCTGGCTCGTAGTCCGACGTAGGAAGCATAGCCCGTCTGATGTAGAACTGCCTGGATGAACTTGCTAAGTCCACTCTTAAAGATAGAGGCATTTAGAGTGGTCGTGGCGGGAAGTAGGTGGGGTCGGCAATACTGATAGCGTTATGGTAATGAACAGAATTATGAGTCACTAGAAGGAATGTTTGAAGTTTGAGTTGTAAGTATGCTGTCCCAGGTTCGGTGGAAGGTCTTAGTCACTTTCATAATATAATCCTGTGTAGGCTTACTCAGATCAAACCTGATTATCTTCCTACGCTTCCCTGTGAATATAATATAGACAATATAGTACTGGACATCTCTGGATCGAAAATCCAGTTACATCCTTTTTGAGCCTGTTTGATTGAGGATGGGGAGTGGACGTAGTGGTCGCGTTGCCCTGTGACTTGACAATGAGCAAATAGTGGGAACCCCGCAGCATGTCAGCAGCTCAGCGCCGCATTTCCACACCTGCCTCCTATCCCACAACCCCTGCCTCACAACCCCTACCTCACAGCCCCTGCCTCACAACCCCTACCGGAACTGATGTCAACACTCAGTCGCATGCATTCACTGCAGCAGGATGGCTGATTGTATCATCTCTTGGTTGCAAAGGACAGTTCCACAATTTACTATTGGTCTGCCGATTATCTTATAAAATTTCCCTAAGTTAAACCTCGGATGGCTCGATGCTGAACATCATATGAAATGTAAAATGTGTGTAGACAGAGAGGGGCCACTCTCTTGAACATTATATTAGATTAGCCAAAGATTGAGCAAAAAAAAAAAAACTTTTAGAGATAAATCAAAATCATGTACCTTATTGAATCTAGTGTGGATATCTTTCGCAGTCTTATAACTATCTGCAGTCATGACCTGACATTCATTGCTGCAGTCTTTTCCCAGCCTTAAGAGTTTATATTAATTTTGTCTAATTGAACTGCGTTTATAACTTCTCTTCAGATTTGCAGCTTAAAGTTGGCCCTGTAGTTCCTCAGCCTTACTTTAAGTTAAAATTTTAATAAGCCCGGTATTAGTGTTGTGTGCGATTTTATCTTTTATGTTGGTGTTAACTTCACTGTTAAGATCATTAACGTATATTATGGACAAATGCCCAGAGATTAGAGCTGTGAGGAACAACACTAGTGAGTATCTTACATTCAGACCAGACCATTTATGTGTACTTCTTATTGGTAAAAAAATGTTTTAATCAATTTAGTAAATAGGAACAATGGAACACTAATGAGATAGACTTTATATTATGTTTAGGAAGCAACGTTTTACTTGAGAGGCGCATCACACTTCACTGATTCCTTCATAAAGGATGACATCTGGTTGAGTAGATTTTTGCAATAACGTTGATTGGTTCATGGGATATCGTGTTTTTGTGAGCGTGCGTATGTGTGCATGACTGAGAGTCCGTGTTTTGTGAAGCTTTTTCAGTTAATTTTATATTTTTAGTAAAGTGCAGCGATGCTTGCAAATGCTGACATTTGCGTAGGAATAATTTCGAGATTGAAGAAGAAAATTATTGTCCTGTGCAACTTTGATACAAATCTCGAGTACAGAATAGTGTTCATATTGGTTACACCTGCGCTACTTAGGACTTAAGAAGCAGAATTGGAGCTTATTTGTTTAGTCCTGAGATCAAAACCATCTTAAGCCTTAAATTACTTTAAATTGCATTTTACACTCATGAACACATTTCATATGTTCTTCACTCGGGTCACTCCAAACTTGAGATTTCACAATGCTATTAATGTAACAAACTGTGTAAATATCGAGTACTTTTAAGGATGATAAACTTTTCTTATTTTAAGTTTAGATGTACGCATTTCTTTGAAGTTAATGTTTGTTTCTTTCTCTTTTCAGTATGAAGATGTCGGAGTGAGGCTCGGGGTCGGTTCCACCACCACCACCACCACTACCACCACCACCACTACTACTACCACAGTCCCCTTTACCACCACTCGTGGGACTACCAGGTCTCCCCATCATAGAGGGCAGACCTGTCCCCAACCTCACTACCCCAACCATGAATACCAGTCACATGTAATACCCCCAAATTTCTCCCACAACCAACATTTTTCCCAAGATAGTCACTGCCCTACTAATGTACGTTCCCAGAGTCTCGTCCCAGATCGTCATTCCCACTCCAAATTAAGTACCTCAAGTTTCGTGTTAAATAGTTACTCCACCTCTAAGACTCAACCTACAAGCCACTCCCTCGCTTCTGTCAGTATTCCGTTAATCTGTGTTACCGCATCACCTGAACCTGCTTTTACACCACTCATTCCTAGACGTATATCAACACGTCGATCCCTTAGGTACAGAATTACTGGACCCTCTATTAAGGTACCTCAACTACCCAGAGTAAGAGAGAACGTCCGCAAACTCACTCCCGAACTCTGCTTTCTTTTAAAGGAGTCACTACAGAGACTCCAACAACAGAAAGCGCATTCGGAGCTGAGGAATGAGCTTGTACCTCGAGTACAAGTTGATGATGGCCCCAAAGCTGTGCTAGAACGACCCGTAGAAGCACCGGAAACGCCAGAACTCGAAAACGACGTGGGCATCTGCCGCAAAAATTGCAGGTAAGCCTATAGGCCCATGCCAGTCCTAGCCAAGTCAGACCCACGCACTCAAACTTATGTATTTATCTAACCTATGTTTAAAATTAATCAAAGCGCTCTCTTAACTTGTGCATTTTTTCTACTCACCCACAGCTTTAGAAGGAATTTTAAACATTATAACAAAGTTTATCTTAAATCAAAATACTTATATTCAGCTCAGCAGCGTAATGGTACACTAGTAAAATCATACTGATGTTCACATTCGAAAAGAAAATTATTTAACTTATTATCTCAGGTTGAAATACTGCTGTACGTACTTTAACAGCGTTCAAGGCAGGCGAAATTGCAGACCTGGAAAATTTACAGAGAACCTTCACTGCTAGCATATTATTCAGCCAAGCACCCTGAATTACTGGGAATGTTTGAAGTCACTCAGTCTGTACTCTTCGTAACGTAGGCGAGAAAGATGCATTATAATCAACACCTGGAAAATTCTAGAAGGATTAGTCCCAAATCTTCATACACAAATAACTTCCTTTGAAAACAAGAGCCTCGGAAGACGGTGCCAGATACCCTCTTGCCCCTCACACATAAGGGAGATTACCAACACCCCTGGCTATTTTCAAGAGAGACCTGGGCTAGTTTCCTAAGTTAGATCCTGATCATCCTGGCTATAGTTCTTAAGTTGGACTTTATGCGGCTGGCACCAACATCATGGTTTATCAGGTCATCCACCTGGGGGCCTGGTCTGAGACCGGGGCCGCGGGCCTTAACCCTCTGAACACTCTCCAGGTAGACTTCAGGTAGGTGGAGTCTACCTGTAGTATTTCAGGTTCCTGGCCTGATCGACCAGGTTGGTGCCAGACGAATGCAGTCCAACATATGCACCACAGCCTGGCCGATCAGGAACTGACTTTGAAGACCCCCTAGAGGTCTGTTGGTAATCCACCTTATGTATGACGGGAGGGTATTGAAAAATCTAGATCCTTTTACACTTACTGAGTTATCGCTTAGTATATTCATTACACTCCTGCTTTTTATTGGAGGTATTTTTACACCGTGTTCCAAGCTTCTTCGCTTTCGTAGGGTGGATTTCTCACTAAGAATCCAACATTACACAAACAGCCTGTACTTAGAGACTGTTACTTTTTATTTTTGAAGACTCCAGCATCTCTTTCGGCATAAATAATGGGGAATAGTTCCTCCTTTGTCAAAGTTTGCTGTCAGGGCATATGACATCAAACGAATTACGGATATGGAATGTGAAAAATTGACTTGCTTTGTGATACGATTTCTGTAACGTGACAGTGAATTTGTTACCGTAGTAACAAATTGGTAATGATAGTGTAAATATTATATTACAAAAGGTATCTGTTTAAAGCAACGAATAGATAAACAGTTGTATGGCTTAATAAATATAACAAATCGAATAAATGTAACAGTTTTGATGTATACACAAATAATTATAAACATTTAAAAATGCAACAATGAATGCTTTTAGTATTTCAATCTTCCTCATCCATCTCTGCGGTTTTTTTCCCATTTACAACCAACTTTTTAAGGCAACGCCAACTAAAGCTAAATGTAAAGACCTAGATCCATAGTGATAAGCCAGGGTAACTTACTGAATTTAAGATACCTGAAATTCTGAGACACTTAAATTTGCTTAGGGAAATAATGTACAATACCAACAAGTTGATTATGAAACATATGCAACAGATAGATTATAATGAATGAATTGACATTGGTAAATGCATCCGGATTGAGTTTTTTAGTTTATTTGTGGTCTAGTATCGACATCAGTTGGCCCAGTCTGTTTAATATTCTACTAAGCGATATCAGAAATATTGCCGGAATAAGTGTAGAAGTCTTCAAGAGGAAATTGAACGTGTATCTTCGCCATGTGATTAATCAGTCAGGCTCCGATAGATAGGTGGGCCAGCGGAGTGCCAGCTACAGTAGCTTGGTTGACCAGGCAAGCATCGGACAAGCTAGTCCCAGAGCCTGGGGTGGGGGGAGGACATTATGCCCTTCTGAATCAGACGATTTTATAAGTTTGTGCATCTTTCTGCTTCCCTTGTGAGTCAGGTGGAGGTGTCAATGTGTGCCTCTACCATCGCCTAGTGAGTCAGACAGTGGTATGAGTACAGGAGGGCCCCGCTTTACCGCGCTTCATTTTAAGGCGTTTCGCTAATACAGCAGTTTTCAGTTATACCTATTCTTCATTAATTCGGACTGTCCACGATAAATATATTCACCACTCACTATAAGCTAAGGACAAAAACATTTTAAAGTACTCTATTGCTCACTTAATATATGATAGTGTAAACATGTTAATCAGGCTTTTGTATGAAAAAAAAAAGAGGGGGCTATGTTTCACTTTACAGCAGTAATCCGGAACCTAACGTGCTGTATAAGCGGCCCGCCTGTAAGTTTCTTCACCACCCACTTTGTGAGTCCATTAATGGTGTTAGTGTTAAGTTGCTGAAAGTAAATTTGGCTTATAACTCTGAGATAAGGTAAACCCATATTCTGCCCCCGACTACCACCTTGTCTAGTAAATTGCCTTTCTGAGGAAGCTTTGTACCGTGACGAAGCCAAGTTGAAGTGCAGAGGGATTAGGCGTTCCGGAACTGAGCGAGAAACACCGTCTTGGATGGAGTTAGTGCCAACTCTACCGCTGTCCTGGAAGACCTACGTGTCTGCCTTTCAAGAGATTATGTTCATTGCACACTGCTTGACATTTTGACCCCTCTCGCTAAGCTCTGTAATGCCGTACTGCTTTGTCAGGGGAAAAAAATCTCTACAGATTTTCACATTTGTATAAAGATGGGTTTTCGAGATTTCGTGTTTTCTGTATTACTGAAATATATATGCTATTTTCAGAACCCGAAAGGTTGTTCTTAATATTACTTGTTTGCGTGTATGCTCACCTGCTGTATTTACAGGGAACAACTCAGAGCTTCTAGCCTCCTCACTCTCTCTCTCCCCTCCCTTCCTCCCCCCACTCACTGGTAGAGGAATGACATGAAATTAGGATTTCGTGTAGTGAAGATGATGGACAGTGGCTATAATTTGTTTGTAGATAATGTTGGTGCTGCATAACACTGCTGTCATAGTGTTGTGGAAGTTGATGGAAAACTGGTGCTGTCTTCCGTCAGAATTCTCCAGCCATGCTGTGTGCCGCCCTGCCCTTTTCCTCCCTGCACTGCCTTGTACTGCCTCGCACATGCTCGGCCAGGGTGAAACATAAGCTGTTACATGCCTTTGACCGGTTTCGAGGGTTCTTCTAAAATCACAGCTCGACCCTGGGCCAAACTTTCCTAGTGGCCGCCGGGTCAACCAAGCTATTTGTGCTAGCAGGCCGCAGACACATATACTCGTTAAAAACCAGGCTGATCCGGCACTTGTGGCAGGAATCACTGACTTACCATGATAAGATAGTTCAGCGAAGGCCAGAAAAGTGACAGGGTGGATAATGAGAACTTTGAAAACAAAAGTAATAATGCCAATGGTAACACTTCGCTTTCTTAAAATATTGTTCGGTGTTGATGGCTCTGTTCAAGGCAGGAGAAGTATCAGAGCTGGAAAGGGTACAGTGTTTACCGTTCCTATAAAGCTAATAAATCATTTAAATTACTAGGGTCACCTCGAAGCTCTTGGAAATCACTCTCCGGAGAGAAGATACCTGCTAATATATACGTGGAAGGTACTTGAACTCTTAGTCACAGATCTACACACTGCCTTAATAACGTACTTGAGTGAGAGATATGGGAGTAAGTGTAAAATAGACTCAGTGAAAAACGAGTGTCAAGGGTACAGTAAGAGAACACTGTTAACATTAGTGGTCCAAAACTATTCAGTCTTAGAGCAGTAGATATAAATAATGCAGGAACAAGTGTTGCTATCTTCAAGAGGAAATTGGACCACTTCCTCTATGAAGTGCCAGATCAATTAGGCAGTGATGGCTTTGTGGGCCAGTCGACTACAAACAGTAACAGGCAGTCATCAGAAAAGCATAGTCCTAGGCCAGGCTGCGTGGGTAAAATATCTTGAAACCGGTCATGGGTACCTCACAGGTATATCGAAACTTTCATGCCTAATGTTTACTACCTCTGAGTTCTAAAAGTCAGTTTACCTCTTCTTTTATATCGGTAGTAAGGCTTAATTGAAGCTGCGGGAAGAATGTAGTTTGGTTTAATTAAAAGTCATGGGAAGAGGGTACTTCAGGTTAATTAAAAGCTGTGGGAAGACAGAGGTTAATACCAGACACAAGTGAGGTTTATAGTATCTATATTTCAGTGCAGTGAATGAGAAATATGAGACCCTCAACCCCTGCCTTGTCTAGAAGACCGTTTCTGGTACGAAACGGTCTGGCAACATCAGCCTAGTTGACCAGGCAGTCAAGAAGGAAATCTGGCGTGGCATCTGGTCGGGCTGTAAGGGTATAACCCTGGAAACTGGTTGCCTGTATATCAGTCATGGTCAAGGTGACTGTGCATGTCTACAATAGTTATTCTCCTTCCAGCTAATGGTAGTAATACTTTGCTCTTATTAAGCAAACTTGGATACGTCGGCAGTGTGCTGCTACCCTACTCTATATGATAATTTCATTGCGGGAAGAAAAAAAACGTTTCTCCTATCATATTTCATCACACAAGATGGGTTTCTTATATCAAGTGATGAAGTCTGTCATCTTGAGCTGAGAGACTTCAGTAATAACACATGAATGGAGAGAGGCGAGTAACCTGAACCACGACCAGCTGCTGATGACATTCTACCTTATTGTAGAGTCATTTAATGGATGAAGTTGCGTTGTAAGTTTGCACCTGGAGGCAGGCGAGGCTGGTTTGACTGGAAAGTAGTGTGGGGGGACGCAGGAGGTGAGGTTTATAATAGAAGGGAGCGGGAAGCAAGGTTTGTGTTGGAGATGGGTGGCGAAGTTTGTAGTGAAGGAGTGGTGAGGGGTCGGGGAGCGGCGAAATTTGTTGTGAAGGGATCAAAGTATATCGGTTGGGAGTGAATGCAGTGATAGGGTAGGAGTATATTGCTTGAAGGGATGTGGATAGTAGTGTTAAGGTGGTTGCAGTATGACGGGGTTTAGGGCGGAAAGTGTGTTGGTTGCGAGGGTGTGGGGGAAGCAGGTAGTGGTTGTGAGGGTGTGGGGGAGGAGGTAGTAGTTGTGAGGGTGTGGTGGAGGGGTTGGTGGTTGTTAGGGTGTTAGTGGTGGGGGCTAAGGTGAGGAGGCAGAAAACAAGTGTTACAGGTCTTGCAAGTGCCACTCCCAGAGTGTACTTCAAGGCTGCCTCACTTGTTTAGTCTTGGTTAACAATTGTTGGATGCTACAAGTACATGTTTTATAATACTGAGTGAATATAACCCTCCCCAAGTGTAGGTCGACTGAGAAACATTTATATATATAAAAGTCTGTCACTGACTGCATGAAGCTAACGGCAGATTAATAGGAAAAAAAAATATTTAGTACAAAAAAAAAGGGGTATCGGAGAAGTGTTTATTTGTAACAATGTGTGTGTTGCATATTTTTGCATTTGTTTTCACTCCTTTGCCTCTTATTAGTGTCTACCAAGTTTTCATTCTTTTGTCCCACGCGTCATCACTGTCTTCTTGTGGGTTCGCAGGTGCCAGTGTGTCTATACTTGGTATAGACATCTGTCAATTAGGATTCATCGTTCGCGTGATGATTCCAGGTTGATGGTCTGGTCACTGGTCAGTCAGGGTGTTGTTGCCTGCAGCACGCCATCCGGCGTAGGCATCTCAGCCAAGTTGATCATGAATGATTTGGAGGAATTTATCATGTTTTCTCATGAAGACGGCTAAGGATCTGTTGGCATTTCCATTTGTATTTGAAGGGTGTTGAAATGTCTTGAACACTTTAGGTTTATTGTGTTACATTGTAGTTTGTTTATTTTGTTATTTTGTAGTCTGTTTATTGTGTTACCTTGTAGTCGTGTGTTTATTGTGTCACCTTGTAGTCTGTTTATTGTGTCACCTCGTAGTCTACTTATTGTGAATATTTTGCACCTTCTACCGTGCCTCGCGCTCTCGTATTATCTACATGTTAATGATTCCGGGGTTGATCGCCCCGGCAGCCCAGTCCCGGATGAGGCCTCCTGGTTGACGAACTTAGCAGTTAGGCTATTGGTATTTGCAAGACTTAATCTAACTTAAGCAATACAGCTCTGCTGAACAGGAACTGACTCAAGGAGCTTGTCTCATAAAAAGTTATTTTGGAAAGAATATAAAGTCATAATACCGTGACTGGAACAATATATAAATAACCCGGACTACTTGAAGTCTACCTTGAAAGTGTTCCGAGGTTCAACTCCCTCCGACCTGCTCCCAGACCAGACCTCCCGGTGGATGTCCTGATTAACCAGGCTGTTGGTGATAGCCGCACAAAGGCCAACGTAAGCATCACAGCCTGGCTGATCAGGAACTGACTTTAGAAATTTGTCCAGTTACGACGTCCAGGACGGACCAAAGCGTCGTCATGAACTTGCTTTTCTAAGTGCTGGTTATATGTATATAAGTTCTTTCAGAATGCGTTTATATTCTCAAATAACTGATGTACTTCATAACTTTTCACTAATTCGATATACCCGCCATAGACACAATAAGAGAACACTTCGTCAACTTCCGTGGCCTAAGATTCTTCAAAATACTCTCAGCAGATATCAGAACTATTGCTGGAACAAATGCAAAAGTTTTCAAGAGGAAACTGGATTACCACCTCCGCTAAGTTACAGATCAACGAGGATGTGATGGCCCCTAACAGCAACGGCCTGATGGATCAGGCACTTAGCAAGTAAGCTTGACCTGAGGTCGAACTGGTATACTTGGAGGGTGTTCCGGGGGGTCAATTTCCCCGCGGTCCTGTCCATGACCAGGCCTCGCGGTGGACGAGGGCCTGATTAACCAGGCTGTTACTACCGGCCGCATGCAAGCCGACGTACGAACCACAGCTTGGCTGGTCAGGTACTGACTTCGGATGTCTGTTCAGCTTCCTCTTAAAGACAGCTATGGGGTGTATTGGTAGAGTAGAAAAGGCCTTGATACTGGTTACAGGTAGAGCAGGTACATGTGGTCTTCAGGATATACCTGCTGACTTGTCTGACAAGCGAGAATAAAACTGTTTCACTTTTTGAAGACCGATTATTTCTTCGGGGACGAGTGAACAGTTGCAAACCTTCAAAGGAAAGCGTTAATTTGCATCATTGCCATGGTATGTTTCTTTTGCGAGCGAGTGTCTTCTGCTTCCGCCTCGCGCTGCCGGAGGTCCTTAACCAGATGCCGGGCTTTTCAACATAAGAACCCTTATTCTTGATATTTTCTCAACGGTGTGGACGGTCACGCACGCACACTTTAAACATCTATATACAATGCATTTATTTTGTTCTCAGACACCAAGTTGACCATCGGTTACGAGATCCTTTCCTAATAGTTCGTGTACCTAAGATTACTGGAAATTCACCGTTTATATAGAGGATCTTCCTGCGTATCTCTGGTCACAACAGTCGGATTGTGATGCTTAGGCTGGAATGCGTGCCGCGAGCACCAACAGCCTGCGTGACCAAGGAGTCAATCAAGAGGCCAAGTTTAAGACTCGCTTACGGGTAGTAAGTCTACCTTTAACTCTTATATTAGTTTTTTTTTCTGATCGTTCATCTTACTTGTATTTCTTTACCATGTTAAGTATGTACCATACATTACGTTGGCTAATTCTCGCTAGCAGTCTTTGATCAGTATTAACTTTTTTAACTGGATAATAAAGAAACTGCAAGAAACAATTAACAGGAAGTGATTTTTGTAAAATGGATGTCGAACATATAAACTTTAAACATTTACTAGCATGAATGAACTTAAGAATTAGCTGTGATATTGAAAGATGATAATGTCATTTATGTATCTGACTACTTGAACATTAGAAGTGATAATTTCAGAAGATCTCACATTCAAGGATCACGGTAGTGTTATTATCACAACCTCAAGGAAAATTAATTTTGAATCTTGTCGAGTTTCTTTACAAGCTTGGCGACACATACTGTACTCTGATAGGCATGACACGTGAATAAGTCCAAAATGATTCCTTGTTTAGATATCTGAAAGAAGTTTTTACGATAGCCTCGCATATGCTGCTGAAGGTTTATGGTTATTTTTTTTTTTTTGCCCGATAACATGCTTGGTGTAATGCAGGCTACTACACAGTTTTTCTTTATAATGTCTGTAGTGAGACCTGGGGGGACCTTAATACAATAGTAGACGTGACTACGATAGTTATTTTTGTACGTTTTGGTTGTTTTAAACTTTATAGTATCACTAAACATTTCCTCCTGAAAAAATATATAAAAATAAGATTAGAAAAACACTTTCACTGAGGAAATATGGGAGGGGCGTGAGTGTAGTTTGGGGAAAGGGACTCTCGACCTCGATATTATCACTGAAACAATGCTGTAGTGGCCACAACACTGCACGTGAACCCATTCTATGTTCCACTAAATATGCAACATGTCCTTTTTATATACTATTCGCCAATTCATTCCACGTACATTGTGTACAGTGTGTGGATGATGCTGGCTTCCTCCCATTTTCTTTAATAATCTCCAGATAACTGTGACCAGTTAAACATGTAGTGGTAGCGTCTTCGACTCCCATCCGAAGGAAATTGGTTCGGTCTAGGGGCGGGTGAGAAACATGAGTATGTTTGTTTCATTACACCTGTTGCTTCTGTAAATATGAACCTGAGTGTTAGCCAAATGTTGTGGGTCATATCTTAGGGAAGAGGACCACAGGACCCTAAGGGAAATAGACTTTCGGAGGTTATCTTGTGTTACTAACCTTCTGGGTTAATAATCAGAATAAAGTAGTCTTCTTCCGATATTCATCGGTGATTTTATCCCCAGAGGTTGTTGATCGCCCTATTTTTAATTACATTCCATCTTTAATCACTAATTGGTGTATAAGCTATATCTTTATTTTGCTATTTTACTGAAGTTATCATAAAACGATGGTTTGTACTCTTCATATAGAAGTTTTTCACATAAACACATCTGATCTGCATTCGTCATTTATATAAAAAATATGCTGAATTATATAGTAAATGTATGTTAATGTATATATATAGAAAATATGTTAAAATGTATATGTAAAAGCTTTATGTATTTTGTTATTTCAGGTCTCCGTCACTGAAGGCACGAACTAACAGTGTCAGCAGCGATTATTTCAGCGATTCCGCGGAGAGTCCATTCCCAGCTCTTATACGAGACGAAGAATTTGTGTTGAATTTCGATCTCGTTGACGAGGAATCACAGAGTTCATGGACGGAAAGTAGAACAACCTCGAGAAACACCCTTTATGGCGAGACGACGTCGGTGTCACCTTTATTAGAGTATCCCAAGGAAGGTGACGGCCCACATGTGCGAATAGTAGAAAATGGTGAAAATCGTTTTCTTCGACAGAGCGAAGGGAGAGTAATAGTTACCTGTTAACAACGTCTGATAGAGAAAATTGTACTTCTGCAGAGAAACTGGATGGGGGACTAAAATCAAACCCCACATCCACTCATAGTGCCAAAAGAGACTTCCTTAAACTAGTACCTGAGACTAGATTACTTACTGTGAAGTCTTTTCTTGGATCTAATCTTTCTCCTCAGCACACTTCTCTACCTGTTTATCCGATTCACAACTCAGACTCCCTCTCGCCTAACTTTTCAAACTGTAACCTAGTACCTCCTTGTCCCAGACCATCCAGTGCCAAAGCTTGTCGCGGGCCAAACTCAGCGACACTATGGCATTCTTCATATAATTCCCAGAAAAAATCTTCAAGCAAACTACTAGTTGACGACGCAAGCATCACTATAATGAACAACGATAAAGGTAAGCTTTATCGTGTCTGTCGCCTTACTTTAGTTACAATATCATCTCCTTGAAGGTGACAAAATTAAGAAAATAATCTGAAGCAAAGATCTATATAATAATATTAAAATTAACTTAATAAAAAATAGTGCTAAAAAATCAAGTTGCAGAAATGTGTCAGTAATTTACTACTAGTAGTACTGTTACTACTACTACTAGTACTGTTACTACTACTACTAGTACTGTTACTACTACTAGTACTGTTACTGCTACTACTAATACTGTTACTACTACTTGTACTGTTACTACTACTAGTACTGTTACTACTACTACTAGTCTGTTACTACTACTAGTAGTGGTAATAATACTGCTACAGAGATTACTGCTATTATCGCTATTACTACTGTTGCTGGTGCTACTGCTGTTACAACTGCTATTATGTTTACTACTAATATATTTTACTAAATTGTTATGTCTATTACCAATTCTGCTACTATTGCGCTAATGAAAACTAATATGAGAGAGAGAGGGAGATAGAGAGAGAGAGAGAGAGAAACCCTTATTACAAAAAATGGGAATAATTCTTGTTTGCACAGTTCGACCTCCAGCTGAGGTTCTCTTCAGCAGTTCCAAAGGAAGGAGAATAGGTTTTTATAGTGGTGGGCAGAGTAGGCAGTTCCTTGTGTCAGGACGGTGCTCTTTGAGTTCTTAAAGTGTTTAATGACATCTCACAGTAGCCTGCTCCTATATAAGGATGTGAAGTTGTTCGGATGATCTCTCATGCTGGGCTATATTTATTTCGGAGTGTGAGGGTAATTGGTCTCATAAGATTCTTTGAATATAAGAACAAAAAAATTGGTGGACCAGTCTCTATATTCCCTTGTATCTGTTGAAGAGCTCAGCTGGTGGTCAAAATGTACAGACAACTGTTTTTTATATTTTTATCTCATGAATTTTTCTCTCATTCATCACAGCAGGAAGAACAAAGACGTGTGATGAATATTGTTGTGTTTCTGCAGGCAGTTGTTGTGTGGGCGGGCTGGGTCCGTTGAGCTTCTCGTTGTCTTCGCTGTCGGGGTCGTCTAGCCCAGCGCTAGATTGTCTGAGCCTCGCGACGACCTCCGCAGAGCTCCATACCAACTCACTCAACAGGCGCAAGTCAAAGTGAGTGCTGCTTACTTTTTTTTATTTTGCTAATTAACATCAAGAATATTTTGATTGTTAAGATGTTAGTTAAAGGAAACAGTCAGTGTACATACCAGCCTGGCTGACCAGACAAACACCAGAGGAGCCTGGCCCATGGCCGGGCTCCGGAAGTAGAAAAACTCGGAACTCATCAAAGGTATACCCGTCTCACTGGGATCAAGGTTGATTTCATTTATTCCACTATGTATTCTGCATTGTGTTAAACAAAAAGTTGTGTCTTATACAAATTCGAGGTCAAATTTTACTTAGCCTCTTACGGCGTATTTTTTTCATTGTTAAATTTATCTTCTCACCAGACTCACATTAGTTAAGGAGTGCACCTCCATGGCTAATAACACTTATCCAGCCTAAACTAGGAACCTGGATAATTAGTACCTAATTATATCGACTGGATTGAGTTTTATATATTTAGATAAGGGGTACCGGTTTGTTACCTGTTCTTCGTTCTGGGAGTTATCGCCTCATGTCATAGTCCCATACCAGGGGTAGGGAACCTTTTTATATTGGAAGGTCGTATTAAAGTCAGCTGTAATCTAATAAGGCCGCATTTAAGAAATTTTGATTAGATATACTGCGAAATGTCGGTTATTTTGTAAAAAGCTAATTATTATATAATTTCAAGAAAAATAATTAATTCAGAAAGCCTCACTTAATGCCTTAGAAGGCCGCCGCAGGTTCCTCACCAGACCATCACATGTTTTACGGCTACAAAACTCGGGTGATGCAATAATAAATTTTAATTCTCATTCGTCGCCTAAATTCAGAATGTTTAATTTTATAAATAAACATTCCATGAGGTGCAGAAACTTATTTTTTTCTTGACATTTAATCAATGACAGTGATTTAATGCGGCCATCTTGCTGCATCCTGTTAATTACAGATTTTTTATTTCACTATTTTTTCCATTTATAATACAATATAAGATTTCTACTATTTCATATATTAGTTGACCAGATTTGCTCAAAGGTAAGTTCCAACTTCTTGCTTCAAGTTTGCTTTATTGTTATATATGATTTTTGGATGCGAGAATTCACAAAGTAATGGTAGTTGGCAGAGGATGGGGATAGTGTTGGATGAGGGATGGGGATAGTGTTGGCTGAGGGATGGGGATAGTGTTGGCGGAGGGATGGGGATAGTGTTGGCTGAGGAATGGGGATAGTGTTGGCTGAGGGATGGGGGTAGTGTTGGTTGAGGGATGGGGATAGTGTTGGCAGAGGATGGGGATAGTGTTGGCTGAGGGATGGGGGTAGTGTTGGCTGAGGGATGGGATAGTGTTGGCTGAGGGATGGGGGTAGTGTTGGCTGAGGGATGGGGATAGTGTTGGTGGAGGGATGGAGGTAGTGTTGGTGGAGGGATGGGGATAGTGTTGGTGGAGGGATGGGGGTAGTGTTGGCGGAGGGATGGGGGTAGTGTTGGCTGAGGGATGGGGATAGTGTTGGCTGAGGGATCTGGATAATGTTGACTGAGGGATGGGGATTGTGTTGGCGGAGGGATGGGGGTAGTGGTGGTTGAGGGATGGGGTGGGGAATTGAATTTGGGGTGACCCTGGGGTTGTTGGCGTGAGGGATTTTGGTTTGAGTGGTCGTGTGTGTGTGGGGGGTTAAGGATGGCTGGTGCTACTTACTGTTTAATCCACTTCAGTTTCTCAGACATCCACTCGCAAGTGTTCTGAGAATGCTGCTGGAGCCACTGTGGCATTTTGTAACATGGGAAAACGGAGAACTCTCCGTGATTTAATAATATAAAAACTTTATTGCAGATCTTAACTGGTATTTTGTTGTTGCGTGCCTAGCTTCGCTGTTTGTTGGGCCACATTTTTCAGCAATTAAATTTGTTCGTTATATAATGGGGGTGGTGGTGTGTCACGGTCACGTGGTTTCATGGTGTGCGAGGTTCGCTTAACCTTGACCTCCAATTTAAACTCATGTAGCCAAGCATTTTCTTGCTTCTTGAAGACAGTCTTTGAAGAATTTTCTTTTAATCACTCTCTCCACTTGTCGCAAAGGTTTAATGCCGACAGTGTTGAAGAAAAGCCACAGTTGCAGATCAGTTGTCACTTTAAAAGCTTGCTCCGCACCTATGCCCATTAAATCTTGGGTTCACAGACACTGCCCGGGAATTTGTGCCTCTGAGGAAAAATCTAAAATCTAAGATCTCATTATCTCCATTTTACTGCATACCTCTGTCAGCCTGGAGGCATCCACAGGGGCATTACTGAAGGCATGGCTCCTGATATATAATCACATGGATGTATAATCACAACAACAGCAGCAGAAAGCATTTTTTTTATATGGTCTCATTTCTCAGGTCTACAGAATTGCTCCTTAGTGCTGTCAGGGCAGGTGCGTGTTTATTTTTCTGGTTAAAAATATCAAGTGAGGTCTGGGACCTGGCTGCGGGGGTAGTGAACCCCGGAATCAACTCCGGATTTATAGATTCAGGTCAACTAACAATACATTGTGTCGGCTAGTGAGTGAATCTGGGCTGGTGGACGACCAGCGACTCTGGACTGGTGAATGACCTGTGACTAGACTGGTGAATGACCTGTGACCGGACTGGTGGATGACCTGTGACCCTGGACCCACGAAAGACCTGCAGGTTGCTCTTCACCTGTATATGCAGGTACAGTCCGGTAGCTCGTGCCTCTGTATTGGGGAACTGAGGATCGATTTTACACCTTCCCTCGAGCTGAATAACCCGCACGAGTTTCACTCCTCAGATGAATGAATGAATAAATAAGTAACATAAATAATAAAAACCTCGCCACATTCTATCAGAGTTTACTGCAGATTATAGTTATTTATGTGAAGCGCTAAACCCGTGTGGGTCCTTCAGCACAAGGAGAGGTGGAGGCTCGTTCCAATGTTTGGTCATCGGGAGACAGACACTACCTGAGTGTACTCTCTCAGTTGTCAGGTTGCTGCAGAGTTCAACGGGAGTGTTTATAGACAATAGAAGGAGGCCTCCAAGAGTTGATTTACAAGTGCAACATTGAATAATTTTTTAAACAGCTAACCCAAACGTGTCGAATCCATATTGTCAATTTCATTATCACTGTCATCAGATTGGTAGAAATGTTCACACTAACTCACATACATTTGTTCATCTGTTGTCAGCTCATTACAATTTTATATATTTATTTACTACAAGTACATGTACATGGTATACAGGCCTAGCTGACATCAGTGACATACTACTATATAGAAAGTCCCTTGTTATGCTGAGCATTTGGGCAGATTAGGTCAGTGTCCTAGGATGCGACTCACACCAGTCGACTAACACCCAGGTACCCATTTTACTGATGGGGAACATAGACAACAGGTGTAAAGAAACACGCCTAATGTTTCTGCCCTGGCTGGGAATCGAACCCAGGCCCTCGCTGTGTGAAGCGAGAGCTTTAGCCACCAGACCACCATTCATTACTTTATTCAATCAATCGCGACACTGGCCCAATATAAACTTACCAATATAAATTACCAGTATTCTATCTTTGAACTTTGATTGTCATGTGGTATAGAAGGGTTCCCTAGATTTTTTAAGGCTGTGTCGCAAATAAAGGAAATATTTGTAAACTGAATAAGTCAGCTTCACCTAGTGAGTCCCATTTGATGGGAATATAAGGAAAATATTGCTGAGGTGTGGCGGCCACTTCTTCAGTACACCGCCGGACTGTTATTAATGGTCCAGGCTCTAACCGCAGCTACCCAGCAGCCAAAATTAGCGTTATCACGCTACCCGTGGCATGTTAACTTTGACATGGTAGTCTTGAAAAGCTGCCTCTGTCATCATAATCTTGACACGCTGACCTTGACGTCCTACTCTTGACACTCAGACCTTGACGTCCTACTCTTGACACGCTGACCTTGACGTCCTACTCTTGACTCAGACCTTGACGTCCTTCTCTTAACATGCTGTCTATCCTTAACGCGATTCTTTCGATACCCTATATTTAGTGTACTATTTAAGACGTAACTTTTAACACCATTGTCAACTATTAACTCTAAGTATGGCACCCTCAGATTGTATATCAACTTATACTACATTTTTTCGTGTTTTAATCAATCATTTACTAACCTTTCATCACACAAGGAAGTATACCATATACGTATCTCTTGATGTGCTTTTGAAATGCTGGCGTACTTTTTATTTTAAACTTCTTGAATCTTTGGCTTTCTTATTTTCTTTGGAATCTTGAGGTAGACAATGAAATTTAAATTCTTTGGTGAAAGTTTATATTGGGCCAGTGTCGCGATTGATTGAATAAAGTAATGAATGTTATACCCTGTTAAGAGTTCGGTGTGATTGTCTTTTAAAATTTCGTTTGTTTGAGAAGTAGTGTTTTGACAGATTCCTCCACACCAGTAAGGAACAGTCTCAAATAAGGGTTTCGTCCAACCACAAGGTGCTCTCTACGCAGAAACTTTTACTTTCATTGTGTATCAGTTCTTTTATATAGTTATATGCTGATCTGTTGTCTGACCTGTTCGAGAGTATGATAGAAATTATATTTAGGTTTCGTTTCGCTCGCCAGGAGCTTTATTATTCTCATTCGTTGTATAATTTAGTCCCTTACTTTATTATCTACGCACCTGAGGTGAAGCTAAACGCTTCACTTTCCGAAGTGTGCAAAACTTCGTATTATCGTTCAGTTCTTGTGATCACCCAGATGTTGTGATTGGGTTGCATTTTAAGGAACGGCTGAACTAGTGCACGAATGAGTCTGTACAATAGTGGGCATTATAATTAATGTAGAATGAGTGGACAAAGAGTAAGTAAATGAGAAAAATAAATTGTGTTCAATGCTGACTAATGCATTTTGTTCTTATCAAATATGGGCAGTTTCTTGTGCGTGGTGTCTAGAGTGCTACTGATACCGGCGCTGGCTTGGCTAATAATCCAGCTGATACGATGATACTACCTGTTGGTTTTACCGTTCTTGGAACTAAACTAGAGTATTAGATGATTTTACAGTCATATTATTCTAAATCAGGGTGTTGCTTCTTGTATGAATAAGGCTGTATAGTCATGGTGCTTAATGTAATCATAAGTTTGTATAACCCTGTTAGTCCATATCATGGTAATGTTTAATGCAAGTATAAGGTTGTATAGTCATGTTAGCCCATATCATGGTAGTATTTAATGCAAGTATAAGGTAGTATAGTCATGTTAGTCCATATCAAAGTAGTGTTTAATGCAAGTATAAGGTTGTATAATCATGCTAGTCCATAGCAAAGTAGTGTTTAAAGCAACTAAAAGGTTGCATAGTCATGTTAGTCCATATCAAAGTAGTGTTTAATGTAAGTTCAAGGTTGTATAATCATGTTAGTCCATAGCAAAGTAGTGTTTAATTCAACTATAAGGTTGTATAGTCATGTTAGCCCACATCATGGTAGTGTTAAATGCAAGTACGTATAAGATTGTATAGTCATGTTAGCCCATATCAAGATGGGACTTAATGCACGCATAAGTTATATTCATATTACTCCAGTTAGTATAAAACTGCCATGCTAATGTAGGTGAATGAGGCTTTTAGTAAGGGTATAAGTCGTGTTAGTCCTGACCAAGGAATTGTTAGGTACAAGCATAAGCTCAGTTAAGGAAAAGAAGGGAGGGTCGTGACAAGCTGTTGAATGTTCACTTAAGTTGGGTTCAATTAAAAACTGATAAATTATTGTTTAAACTTGCAGTTGGAAGCAAGCTGGTAAGCAAGTCCTTGATAAGTTGTGCAAGCCGAGTTGTGACAGTGGTGTTAGATGAAGGTAGTGACAGCTTGATAGATGAACATAGTGACCGTGACAGTGTTTGAGAGTGAGAGGTGGTGATCACCTGGGCCCAGATCACACACAACGTTGTAGGTTAACTACTGATCCATCTGTTGTTTTTTTCCATACTTAAATTTACAGGCTGAGAGCTGTTATCCACATCAGTTCATTTCCAAGCTTGTGCTCTCTCTGGTATACTACGACCCTCCTCGATGCGACTCACAACACTCGACTAACATTCAACAAGGGCAGCAAGTGTAAAGAACGCAGGTTTCGTGGGTTGCAAGCCCAGTGCTCTACCAGTGAGCTATAGGTCGAAGTTTAACAAACATAAATCCTATTTTATATTCATAAGGAAGCGCTAAAACCGTAAGGAAAGCGTTGGGTAATCATATTTACTCCAAGGAAGGGGAGGAGAGCTTCGATTCAATGGATCAAAAGCCCTTCACCAGCATTCAGGACTCGGAGGGAAAAAGGATGTAGGTCTGGGAGGGTAAAGGATGTAGGTCTGGGAGGGGAAAAGGATGTAGGTCTGGGAGGGGAAATGGATGTAGGTCTGGGAGGGGAAAAGGATGTAGGTCTGGGAGGGACAATGAATGTTGGTCTGGGAGGAAAAAAAGATGTAGGTCTGGGAGGAAAATAGGGGTTGATGTTGGCCTCGGAGCGGTGGGGGAGAGGGAAGGGTTTGATGCAGGCCTGCGAGAAAGGGTAAAAGTTGCACTCTGCTCTACTGAGGTGACGTGGTGGTCGGGGCCGCCTGAACCAACTGCAACAGTGTTGCAAGAATCCTCAGTACTGTGTTGTCAACACTGCTACTGGACAGGTGGAGGGCAGACCTCTCATATAATATTAAATATACGAGTACACAGTGTAGAACATTTATTTTTATTTAGCGGTGTGCTATTGACTTTCAAGAGCGGACGCTGCCGTCGTTTATTCATTGTCAAGAATGTTTGGGTAATGATTGTGTTGGTTCAGCGATTATTTGTTACGTATTGCGCTCCTAATGACACCTATGTGAAGTGAATACAAAGAGGCAGCAAACAGTATATACTGGTGTAGTGCTGGATCGTGTCACTCTTACGAAAGTTCATGATGGTGGATGTGGAGGGATCCGTGACAGCGAACTCCAGCGTTCACGTTTCCCACCATCCTTCCGCTGTACTTCTTTGAATTAATTTATTATAATTTATCTTTCTTTTCACTTAGATATTACTTTACCGCAGCCTCGTTTGTGATCTATTTTGTACGTAGGACGTATAATTGTAGCAAGAAATTGCGTGAAAGTTTGAGTGAGTACGAGAATTTGGGCGAAGCCTTGGCACCAACTCCGTCATGAGTAACGGTATGAGTTGAGCAGTGAGCCTGGAGTCTGGAATTACAGGAGGCTGGTAGGTGACGTGTAGACACTTATGCACCAGCCCAGTGTGTGTACAGTTTGCATGGCACTCACTCTTTCAACAGTGTGGCACCACATCCGCCTAGCATTTCATGCGCCAGAATGTGCGATTTAATATCGAATATTTGAATTCGTTCATGAACGTACTTTGCATCAATTCTGTGAATTCTTGGTAATTACTTAGTGATTTATAGTGTAGCGTTTTACTGTGAATACCGTTGACTTCACATGTTAGGGTCTTCGCAGAGATGTAAGGGAGAAATTGAAGGAGGGACCCTAGCCCCTTGACACTCACCATCACCACTCTTGGCGCACCTCTACTATTAACATGCTCTGTGTGTATGTGATTGTTACTCAAAAGTGTCTCCACGTATGCGATTTTTATGATTCTGTACCGAAGGTTTTCGAATATCAACAGTCGAGTATGCAAAACGTTTTAGATTAGCTTTAAATTGTTCTGAAGCTCGTAGCTTGAGTGACGTAACAAGATGGTGGTACACAGATGTGAGAGTGGCAGCGATGATCATATTTGATTATGAGGCTATATTTTATGTTTACAGCAAAGCATTCACAGCTTAAAATTGTATGGTGTTCATAGATCATGGTCTTTCGCAAATTTGACTTGCTGTTACATTTATGAACAAGTATATGTGCTACACCCGAGTCTGTGAAAAGGTATATTCTTTCGTGAAAGTCTATGAACAGGTATGTTCTGTTACACCTGAATCAGTGAACAGGTATGTTGTCATACATGAGTGAGTGACCATGTATGTTTTGTCACACCTGAGTGAGTGAACAGGTAAAATAGCCGACAGCGTTGTGTATAGTGTTGACCTTGTGGAAGTATTCGTCATCAACCAGGATTCCTAGAAGCCTGATGAAACCTAGCATGACTTGATCAGTCTAGTGAGGCCTCATCTGCGATTGTTGTCTAGGTGTCATTTCTGGGTTCTTTTTATTGACCTTTCCTTCATATGGTTCATCCAGTCTGATTTTTTTTTTAAATCTTAAAACTAATCAGATTTTTCTTCAAAAAAAAAGGGGGAAGGAATGCTTTGATGCTTGAGAAAGGCTTTTGATCTGAGGTATTCTTGCAACCTTCCCCTTCCTATGTTTCTTGACTTAAACCATATTTCTTCACATTCCCCGGCGCTGTATGATCGCTACGTTATTAAAATTGCACTAATCTGCATTCATGTGCGACTCCGTTTACTGTGATGCAGGTTATGGCGCTAGGCTTAGCTATCTCTCCTCTCCGGGGAGGTACCTTGACGCCGGTGAGGGGGAGCTATTGATCCAAGGAATTGGACCTGGTTTCCTCCTCCAGGCGCTGTATAACCCCAACGGGTTTAGCGCTTCCCCATGAATGTAATTATAACAAGCTATCTGGCGATGGGTAGGTAGTGGGACACGCCACATAATTTGGACTACAATTTTTACCATGATTCTCGAAGTGCTAAAGGATGACTTATGTTCCCCGCTGCCAGACGTTGCCTCCCTGGTTATGTAAATTTGGGTTCACCTGTTTACTGTGATTAAATTCATATTCATTAAAGCTACAGTAACCTAATCTAAAATAACTAAAATTAAATATTTCTCTGCTTAAATCATACAGAAATTGACTTGAAAAGTAGGAAAATTTACACTGAAAGGAGAGGATGGGTTGCACAGTGACTCGTGAATGAGTCTAGCTCGATGGCTTCTGTCGTTTATTTCAGTAGATTTTATTATGGTTTACACAATTAATGTACATTTAAGTATCCAGGGCTGGTAACCAAATCATAACATAATTCCATTCCGTCCTTAACCGTACGTGAAGAACGTCTTGTTTTTACGGTATTCTGTTACACTCGACATCCCACTGCCAGACGTTTTCTGTTGATGTTTGGTAGGTCTCGTTGAACTAACCTAACCTATCCTAACCTCATAAAACTAAGAAAACGAAACGTTAAAACGTGCAGTTTTGGGTTGCATATTTTACACGATGACACCGGGCGTGTACTGTTCCAGCTGAGCAGCGGCACCATTGAACGAATAGTAAACATTATTACTACAAATTTAATCCACTATATTTGCTTGGATTCATGGTTATTTACCTTGTTTTCATATATAACAACATATATTTAACAAAGAGTATACAATATAAAATTCACAATATACAAAACGTAATGAAGGAAATACGTCACTTATGTATAGAAAGTAAAGTATATGGTAGAATGAACGAATGTTAAGAGAAGGATTGCAGAAGAACAATGGCTTTAGAAAGGGAAAGAGATGAGATCAAATATTATCACAGACGTTGCTATGATTTATTGTGCACCCAGTATCCATCCTTTGGACGGAAACTCTAAGAACATATGGATACATAAAAGGCCTAGGAACTAAGCTCCAAATGGGTTAGCAGAGTTCATCTGGATTTATATCTGTGTTCTTGTGTGTGTTGCGTAAATTCTTCATCGGATATTCCAGCCCTTTGGCACTTTGTCTACAGGTAGAAAAACCAGTCCATCCAACATCCACAAAAATGTTTCGTTCGATCATCATTTCTGTATTAAGCAGACAGTCCTAAACTTCGCACGTACTTTGGGACAAGTGGTAGAAGCAGATCACATTTATCCAATATTGCATAGAAGAATTCTTCATAGGTAGTTTGAGACTTTGCGGACAGAGGAGCGTACACACGTCACAGATGATGGGACAAGAGATGCCAGGATGACGTATAATTGCTGGAACATTCTAGGAGCTGTTGCAAAAGTTCCATCCATAAACCTTATAGTACCGCGTGTTAATTGTGCAAGTCCCTGATTGGTTCAAACATAACCCTAACGACTCTGTTCCATTGTCATAAATGAAGAAATCCTGATTTTCTGGAGCTCTTGTAGTTTTTCATTTGCTGCTTATATTCTCCAGTTCTCAGAGAGATGTTGGGGCCTTTGTTAATATTCCTTTCTGTAGACGTTGGAGAAGGTTATTATTTTTCAGAGGGGTTTATGTTTCTTTTTGTATAAAACCAAGTGTTTTTGCAATAGGCTCTGTTTTTACACCATGGTCGCTCCTGTTGAAGGCTTTTCAAAGATAATATGTCGATATTTTGTCTGTCGTTTATTGTTGTTGTGCCTAGCAGTTGAGTTGTGAAAGGTAAAAGCAAACTGCTCTAACCCCACATTGCCTGTTTTTATTAATTAACACTAAAAAAAATTTGTGTAACGTCAGTGCTCTCTATAGTTTTTTGACTGCCTATAGTTTATCTAACTGCTATCTTTGTTCAACGGAAGTAACCTTTGTTCAGTGGGGCTATATTCATTGGTTTTAGTGAGGGTGGGATAACACCTGTCTCCAGAGAATATTGAAAACGTTTGGTAATGAAATTTATTTTTTTGTAAATATTTAGTTTCCACAATTTTGAGCCTGAATCATGCTATTGTTTCTTTAAAGTGGGTTTAACTGTATGTCAGAAATGTTGGCAGAGTTTGGTGTCTCATTTATTTAAATTTCATGCGAGTTGTGTAAGTTAAATTATTTCATTTGTCGCCCCGACCTTGAGATAGTTGTTATTGAAGTATGTATTAACCATATTGTCATGTTAATCTCTTGCCTCATCTATAATTCTTGCTTTCTTCACATTGTACAATAGTGATTTGCCCATTTCTCACCAAGTCTTCGGTGAGCAGAGTAAATAATTATTCTCTCAAATGAGGTGGTGTGTTGAGGTGTTGAGTGCGGATGTGTTACGCTTGTTTGGACTCCACCGCTTCCCAAGGAGAGCTCTACCCTACAGAAAGAGAAGAGCCATATTATACTGTTTATCTTAATCTAACTCATATGGTTTAGAGTTAGGACTAATTAAATAACGTACAGGCGAATCTGTAGTGTATTTTCTTAAACAGGTCAGACATGACCTCTTTACTTTCATGATTAGGCACAAAAGACTGGCCCTGGAGACCTGATCCGTCAGCTGAGGCGGCAGAAGTTGGTGTTTGTGAAAGTGGCGGCCACACTTGTGTGCTTATATTGTGCTGTGATGCTGTTGCCTTTACTGTTGTCACGGGGGATTCTGTTGCCGCTGCTAATTTTGCCGGCCAGCCGTGTTGTTTGTTCAGGTGTTGGTGTCGGCACAAGTCTTGAACGGTGCCGCATGGTGAAAAGTTCAGGCGCTGTTGGATGCTGAAGCCGTGGCGAGTGTTGTGGTACTGCTGGATGAAATAAAGTTCCACAAATAACAAAAAAGGCACAATACCGTGACTGGAACAATACACACACAACCGGCACATAGAAGAGAGGAGCTTACGACGACGTTTCGGTCCGACTTGGACATCTGTATTTCTCCTTGTATTTGTCCTGCTTTATTTTATTTTCATCATTTTCCCCCCTCTGTGTTCTTGTCCTTACCCTATGCGGGCCGCCAGCTTTATTGCAATGCTCCTCTTTCCTAGAATTGACTGACTCCACTACTACTACTTCCACTACCACTACTACTTCCACTACCACTACTACTTCCACTATTACTCCTCCACCACTTTCTTGTGCCCTTCCCTGTCTGCTGGCCTATATATACGTTTTCTTTGTGTTAGTGTGACTTTGTAAATGGTCCAAGTCGGACCGAAACGTCGTCGTAAGCTCCTCTCTTCTGTGTGCGGGTTGTGTGTGTAAAGTTCCACAATATTGTGAAAGTAACATATATGTGAAAGGAGTATAGAAGATTGAGCTGGCGACTCCACAGATTCTATTTGCACACAGGAGCAGATACCACTTGTCACTGTGACAAAAAAAGCAAAAGCACTTCCATAATTCTCGGGCCACTTTCTTACATCTCTTGTATAACAATTTTTTCCCTGCTCTATTCTACCCCAGTGCTTCCTCTATCAATTCTTTCCATCACTCTTATGCCCTAACAAGATAAGTAGGGGTTTTCACAATGCATTGACCATGTAATATTACTGGTTCATAAACTCCTGTACCCTCGTGGCCAAATGGTTTCCTTGCATCTGTGTTAGATGTTGAGGCTTGTTCTAGGTGTTGAGATAGTGGGTGTCTGGTTGGCCTTAAATTATTGATGTATTCAAAGACTTACATTGCATAAAATATTTGGACAGAATAGACTATAAAGTCCTTATATTTTGAACGATTATACATCTAGCATGGTAACAAGTCAGTAACATCCTTCAACATGAATTTCATATATCGAGGAATAGCAGTGGCTAGTGTAGTTGTTGCTAGTAATAAATACAGTGAATGAGATGAAGGCTAATTTCAAGGTTTATCCACTGCGCTTGGGTCAATGAAGCCACTGTTCACTTCAACACTAACATTAAGAATACTTAAAATATGTATTTAAGTAAACTGTAAATACACTGAATGATACACATGACAGTCTGAACTGGCTGATTTGTCTCGTATAATAACGAATGTTTTGTCAAATGAGTCGAACTTATATTTATTTGGGCTAAAAGTTCACTAAACTTAATCTAAACGTTATAAAATTAAAATATTAATGTAAAAAATACTTGCTAAAATTAGATTTAAACTTAGGATGAAGCTTAATCGTATGTAAAGTTCGACAAGGTTATACGAAGTTTCTAAGCCAATTTTGTTGCCAAATTAGGGCTGTAATATTAATTAATATAAAAGTTATGTATCAATCCATAGGGTAAATTTACGAAAAAAAATTTTTTTCGAAAATGTGGCTTGTTTGATTGCTCCGTTAAATAATAAAAAAAACGACACGCATCGCCTGGATGACGAGAACGAAGAGCCTTACTATAGCCAGGATGAAGGATCGTCGCTGCTTGTTTTTATTGCCTGTTTTGACGTGTGGCTGTGTGCTTACCTGTCTATAATATTACCTTCTTCCAAATACTTGCGTTTTCACACGTGTTCCAGTGCACTAATTGTTGCAGGGCTAACGCCGAGCCTATAATTAAATATATAATTTCTCTAGTTTATGTTATGTTCAGTTTCTGCAGTTTACAGTGCATTTCTTTCGGCTCCGGAAGTGCTCTATATTAAATTTCTGAATAACGGTTACTTTCATGGGCCAGATACACTGGTATGTCCTTGGGAAGTGGCAAGCCCGGTGAGCCCTACTGATGATCATCAAGTTGTACATAGTTTGGGATAACATCGTGTGTTTTCAACAAGAATCGACACGTTGAGACTATCCTCGTTAGGTTGAAGACTTTGCACACTCCCATGGTCAATTGCTTATAGGTGAGGTGATTTGCTCCATTCTTTGCATCTTGTGGCATGCTGAAGACCGATGTCTGACACTTCCTTCTATATTAGCTTTGCCATAGTCTTGTTGCACATCTTTGGAGCTCTCCTAATTTTTACACATTACATAATCGATGTTGGATTTTGCATACTCATACGTTATGTTTAGCATCTTATAGTATTCTTTGTCGAGGCTCTTTGAATGCTGTTTTGAAATTTCCCAGCTCAGCATATACGGCTTATAGTATGGATCAAAATGTTTATTATTTAGTTACTTAAAAATAAAGCTTGGGAATCTGAAGTAAAATATATGCAGGTGCCTCCCTCTACCTTTCCGCCTCTCACCCTCCCAGTCTTCCTTCCCCTTCCGCGTCATATGCAGGGAATGTAGTGATGTTGCAATAGTATTTACTGGCGTGTATGGTGACAATGCTGGAATCGTGTGGGTGAAGTTTGGATGAAATTTACTCTTATTGACTGGTGAATATAGGGTGTTATTGGGCAAAGGCAGGAAGACGGTGTGGAAAACGTTGTCCAGTAGTGAGTTTCTCTCAGTTCTGTGGAAGTGTGTGCCAAGATGCGTTTTACTCATAACTTGTGGCTTGCCATGTGGTATTAATTATTGCAAGACGGCCCCTGCAGCGAAGATGGTGGTGGTGGTGACGTGCGAGGGTGGTGGTGATTATGTTGGAGCAGTGCTGGGTGAGCTGTACTCCAAAATTGGTGAGATCTACTTAAATGCTGAAAATTTTGGCCCGCTCATTGAGGTTGGATTTGCTGTCCGACAAATTGTGCATGCCCATCTACTGGCCTAGTTGACTACTCATGCGAATATAAATCAACTCGAGTGAATGAAGATGATGCTAAGTCATTGCAGTTTCATCTCATTGTTTTGGTCATTAAAAAACGAAAGTAGAAAATGGAAAACGAAGTTTTTTGTGTCTGCGCGTGGCTACCAAAGTTGCCGATTAGTTACGCACCTAAGATTGAAAACTTTCCATTGTCTCGGCCAAATCTCAGTGGAAGTCAATTGCGAAATGCTTTCAGGTAGACCGCAACTCGCGTGCTCCAACTACACCCAGTTGGAGATCCGTGTCACGAAGATCAGTGTTGCCACTTGTTTTGTATCTGTTTGCCATTTGACATTGTCCACTATACGTGGAATCGTGCTCATTGTATTTACTCACCGTTTAGTGTAAAAAAAAAGTGACTGTAAACTTCGAAAATGGATTAGGATCACACTGCTCGTTATTTGTATCGAATAATGAGTTAAGATGTGGCGAGCAGAAAGCTACTGGTGGAAGGTGTTCTCCCAGAGTGAGGAGTTCCTCCCTGCCCTGGTGGAGAAGGTGCTTCAGATCGTCCTTCACTACCTCATTATCGCCTGTCTGTAAGTATTATCTTACTTTGTTATGAGAGAGATTAGCTTATGTTTAAACCCTATCGACTGCACCTGCGTCACTAAGAGTGCAGTTCATCTCAGTATTAAAATAAGAACTCATTAATCCTTAAACTAAGGATTGGAGTAAATTCATTGTACACAGACAACTGAGAGATGCATACCTGGGTGTGGATACTCTATTGTTGTATCACCTTGTTTACAGTTTCAGCTAGGTACTACATGACTCATCAGACCGTGTGTACGACTCTGTAAGAGGACTTTTAAGGAAACTTCGGCTGGAGAATATAACACTGCTGAATATTTTTATAGACTGATCGAGAGAATGGAAAAGACTAGAAAGACAGGTCGGGCAGGGGACGGGGAAAGTAGTATTAGTATCATAAATAGTAGAATTGTAGCAATAATAGCAGCAGCAGTAGAAGCAGCAGCACCAGCAGTAGTAGTAGTATAAGCAATAGTAAACCAAACCATACCACGGGCGGGGATAGAATCCGCGATCAGAGTATGGTGTGGTTTGCAATCGTGTCATTACGATTTCGTGAGTTATAAGTAGTAGTATTAGCAGCAGCAGTAGTAGTAGTAAGAGGCTCACACGTGAACAAAGAAAATAGTTCCTGAGTACATCTAATGGGGAATTCTAAAAAGAAGGAAAAAATCAGAAGACAGGAAAGGTGAAGGAAATACAGAAGACAAGTCAAGGATGAAGGTGAGGAAAAAAGCTGAGTCCGGGTCAGGTCACGAGTATATTCCGAAGATCGGAATATTGGGCAGTGTATTGGAAGTACATATTGAAATCAATATTAGGAAAATAAAACACAAGACACTTCCATTGAAGCGATGCCTAATTAACTTACGTAGTTCAGAAGTAGCGTTGTTGATGTAAAAACCTTCAATTAAAACATTATTTATGTAATAGACCATCAAGGAGATAATTTCTCGACCTCTAAGTCACTCTTTCAATCTAGGCTGGAATACTGCTGTACACTTAGAGCCTCTTTTTTAAGGCAGGTGAAATTGCAGATCCGGAGAATATACAGAGAATTCCACTCCACTGCACGAAGGGTTCTCCGAGGGGCAACGCCCCCGTGGCCCAGTCCATGACCAGGTCGCGGTCATGAACTCCCTTGACCTGTACTCCTTGGAACGCAGGAGAGGAAAATGCATCATAATATACATCTGGAAATCCTATAGAGACTGGTTCCAAATCTGCGCACACAAATCACTCCCTGCGAAAGCAAAAGGCTCGGCAGGCAATGTATACCCTAATGAAAAACTGGCACGTCATGAGTACATTGAGAGACAATGCAGTAAGGGGCCCAAGACTGTTCAACAGACTTCCATTATACAAAAGGGGAATTACCAGTAGATCCCCTAGCTGACTTCAAGCGGGAACTGATAGGTTCTTAGTCAGTTTCTGACCAGCCGGGCTGTGTGTGGTTGGTACGCTGGACTGCATGCGGCCAGCAGTAACAGCCTGGTCGATCAGGCTCTGTTTCACCGAGAGACCTGGTCATGGATTGTACCTCTGCGTTGTTGACTCTGGGAATACCCTCCAGGTCCAGGTCTGTCGCCACTGTCATGGAATGAGTGCATGCTCCTGGTAAAGAGAGCAGCAGACCTTACAGTCCACGACGTGCCCGTTGAGTTTTAGTTACAAGCTTGTGAGAATATTATTGTTCCTATACCGAAATCACTGAAGAGACAAAGAGCAGGTTTTACACAGCCAGTCTTAAAGTTTTTGATTTTCTGTCATGCCTCAACGTATTTCAAAGCCTGGTCGTGTCTAATGTATACTACCATCCTCTCTAGGATGCGACCCACAGCAGTCGACTAGTACCTACATATATAACTACTGGTAGGTGAGCATAAGCAACGGGTGTACAGGAACTTTCCCATACATCTCGTCTTGTGAATCAACCCTTGGTTCAATAGGGTTTTAAACTAGATGTCGCTTTTTGTTTACATTATTGTAGCGTCGATTGTATTATTTTAAAGATGAAGGAGTAAGCATTCTCCACTTTTACACCTGTTGTATGTTCATCATCAAGAGCAAATATAAATACACAATGAAGTCAGTATAGCGTGTCAACTTGTGACGTGGTAAAACATGGCAGCGGTCCCGCCGGAGATAGATCAGCGGCGGCCTTCAGTCTACACGTTGTCATTTTAATGTTCCAGATTATTGTTTACTTAATTTTAAGCGGCTTTTAGTTAGCCAGTCGACTACATTTATATCATTAAAGCGGTAACCCATCTAGACATTAACAGTAGCATATTTTAATTCTTATATAGTGATTAAATTAAACTGTATATAATTATAAACAGTTAAACTGTATAGTAATTATAAAAGGTGATAAATTAAACTGCACAATATTTATAAATTTGAGAGATACCTCTTGTTCTACGTGTAAAAATATCTTGTGACATCCTTCATGCTATTTCCCAGAGGCTGCTGACTTCTCACAATTTAGACAGTCCGTGTCCCATGTAGCAAATTCGTTTTCCAACTTATTATAGTCTAAATCAGTGGTGCTTAAAGAAACCCTCGCGTACCCTCCCTCGCTTGTTAATATTTATTAAGTCTTTCATACCAGAAAGAGTAAAAAGGCACAATACCGTGACTGGAACAATGCACAAATAACCTAACATTTTCCACTCTCGTCTCGCCTCTCTCCTGAAATATCGTCGCTCTACTGTTTAAAAAATCACAGATTTAACATTTGTATAAATAAATATGGAGGAAGAGAGAGGCTTCTCACTTCCAGGATATACAAAAGCTGCTGTTCTTTGTGACTTACGTTGGAATTCGTTCGTTTTAGTTCATTGTTACATCACTTGGCGGGGCCAACAGGAATGTCATTTTCATCCTCGCTGTTTTTACATTTGTTTAACACTATAGAATGAGAGGATAAGACAGTGATATCCCACAGGCTTGTAAAGGAAACGAAGATATGTAATTTGTGTGAAACACTTCCATTTGTTATAACTGTTCTATTTATCAAAGGAAATTTGAAATTGGAAAACTTTTAGAGTACTGAAAGGAATGTTTATACAAAGTATAATAGAGATTGCACAGTATTGCAATAATTTTACTCCTTTCGTCATTTGGGACAAGAGGTAAGTACACAGCCTTCTGTGACAGACAGCATGAGGAATGTCAGTAATGGTATGGTTGATTGGTGTTGATCACGGCTGCATTGGTAGAGGGATGTTGTTGGTCATGTTAGTTGAAATCTTGTTCATCCTTTGTTAGCTTTGACAATACTTGAAGCCACCTTTCACTAGTGTTCCCATTTCCAGCCACTGATCACATAGGAATCTCGCAACCCGGGGCTTTTGTTTACACTTCACACAATAAACATCCTTGTTATGAACTTGTGAGCGCCAGGTGAGGCTGTAATTGAACATCACTTACAGCATATTCTCTTTGGATATTTATTTAGAGTAATTCGTGTAAAGAGGTATAAGAATACATAAGTAATTTGTAGGATAACTTAGATCATAGGATACATTTACAGTTTCTCTCTCTCTCTCTCTCTCTCTCTCTCTCTCTCGATGCTATATTTATAATTTCCATTTACCTTGAATATGGATTAAACAGTCACAAGAGATGGGTAATTGGCAAGTAATAGTAACTAGTTCTGCACGAAGGGAACTTTTGAAGCTTCCTGATGATAGTGCCATCGCTCTGCTGAAGTCGCTCAGCTCAGGCTAACACATTTGCGTTATCCTATGTATAAAACCCATTATGTGTGATAGAAAAGGACAGAGAAACAGCTAGCTTTTGTTTCCTCAATGCACCTGTAATGTACAAGAAAATGATAGACGCACACTGCAGGTGTAGCTAATTGGTTAAAAGAACTTCCTCCGTTCTCCTCCGGTTCTCCACAGATTTCTTTCCTACCATCAAGCAAACAGGTACACTGTTTCATCCCGGGTTTTTGTTTTGTTCGTGTCATCTACTTGTAATGTGTTGATATTGTGGCGTTAAATCCTGAAAGTTAGTAAACAGGAAGGAGAATTTACTATATGGGATTATGAATTAGACACATGTGCAACACAGTAAAGATACCCAAGTGTTGCAAATGTATCAAATTTATCAACTTGTCGGTTCTCTGACCCATTTATCTATACCATTTGGGATGTTAGAGTTATTGAGTTTTGTTATTATCTCTGGTACTGTACTGTTTTCTAATATGGCACTTAGTATACATTTTCCTTTTCTCTCCAGTACTGGTTGTGCGGTGGGCTGTTGTAAGATTCACATACTAGGGTCAAACCAACAACATCCCACAGTACAACTAAAACTTGAGAAAAAAAGTATATGAACACCAAGTGCCATATTGCAAGATAGTGCAGTACCAGAGATACTAACAAATGTCAGTGACTCAAACATTCTAAATGGTAACTTCTTCCCTTTTGCTAATATTTATGCTTTACACAGGGAATTCTTCACTTGCCTAACTTTTAGGCATGACCTACTTCCACATTTGTCAAAAGTGACACCACCTACGACTGCTGCACCTCACCTGTCTACAGTATATAAGTTTATAAGTGGGTTTCTCAGAGAACCAAAGACAATGTTTGGAGTTTTCACACAAACATAAAAGGAATGTTTTGGACGGTGAGATATGGGTGCAGTGCTACTGTGTACTTTATGTAGAAGTATGAGAGTAAATCAGTGAGGAGTATGATTCTATGTAAGAAACTTTTTATTATACAGAACTGTTGAAATCATCAAATGATGAAACAGAAGTATTACCGTAGGCATTCATCAACATTATTTTTATATTACCTGGAACGCACTAAAATCTCAGGGATCACACAGCGGCTGTAAAATGAATTCAATTAGATTTGATCTCGTATAGTTATATATTGCCCAAGTAGACAATATTTATACTGTGAGCAGCTCTCAGCTGTTTTGTATGACTTCTCTACAGTCGTCCAAAAATACCCAGACCACAAAACGGGAAGGTGGCTGCTCTTCGAGTGTCAGAGTCAGCAACAGCAGAGTCCATAGTCACCAACAGCACACCCAGTATTATTCTACTCGGAAATGGAAGATTGTAAACAACAGCATTGTACCGAAGATAATATCTAGAAGCACGTTAGCCGAACAGACACAAACCAGAGAGCTATTGGGGCTATGTGAAAAGTTTGTTTTGAACCAACAGAACCTGCTAGAGGAACTAATCAGAGACCTAGCACTCCAATACAATCTACTCCGATCACAACCTCATTAAAGTGTAGACAAGCATAAATCCATGCATTAAAAACATAAGAAGTAAGCAGCGTGAAGTAATGTTCAGTTTATTTAACTTGAGCAATCAGAGAATTGACTTGGGAAAAAGAACATAACAAAGAACTTAGTTTGCCATCCTAATGTCGCTAAAGGTAAGTTATTACACTGAGCTTGACTCTGTGATTATTACTGACTATGGCATCACTGAAGGCTCTTGACTTACATAATGACTCTTAACAACATTCTTATTGGAGAAGCCAGATATATATGTATACTAAAAAATCAGGGAAGTGGTAATTATGTGCAGTTTTTATGGATTCCATCACACAGTGGGTTACTCGTTCATGATGAAGTTGATAAGTTAACCAAATTAAAAAAAATATCTTATTAAACATGGTACCATGATGACCCTTAATTCGGGCCATGATGATGATGCAATACTGACATTATGATCAGCCATGATGATATTATTACATCACAGATATAATGCGATTGTAATGTCATAAACCTTGATACCAAGCGATGTCATAGAGCCATGATAACACTGTAGTGATGTCATAAGGAACTATGATGATGCTATAGTGACGCAATAGTGATATCTGAGACCACGTTGGCGCGAAAGAGACGTCACAGAGCCACATTGATGGAAAGAGACATCAAAGAGCCATGATACGAGTAACATCATAAGAGTGACAGTGACGTCATAAGAACCATAATGATGCAGGTACATTATAAAATAATAATGACGTTAGTGACGCCATCATCACGGACCACCGCTTGTTAAGACAAAGAAAGCCATGGCCTGCATAACACTAGGAAGTATCTGACCGCATTTTATGTTTAGACAGAGATTGGCGATAGTGGTAGTGGTGAAGGATGGGGGATGGGATGATGATAGCTGAGGTGGAAATGGTGGTTGTGGTGGTGTAGTTGGTTGTGATAGTGAAGGTTGGTAAGGGGGTGATAGTGGTTGAGGAGGCAGTGATGATGGGAAGGGTTGGTGTGTATGGTTGGGGCTGTTGGGTTGGATTGGTGGCTGTGGGGGGTGGAAGTCATGGCGGTACTCAACTATATGTGGTTGCAGGGTTGGCGGGAGAAGATACAGTTTTACTAATATGTTAAAATGCTGTGTAGTTAGAAACTAGTATAGGGATGTAATGATTGATAGTTCGCGCATGGCAGAATGGTGACTGGGGTCAAAGATTAGCGAATACTCTTGATTATAGCTTACACGTGTCTACATTATATTTTAGAAACATCTTCTGGGTTATTATTATTATTATTACTACTAATATTTCTATTATTATAGTTGGAGGGAATAATCTTGATTATAACCTACACGTGTCTAAGATTATATTTTAAATACATCTTCTGATTTATTATTATTATTATTTTTATAGTCAGAGGGAAATGTTAAACTAGTAAAAGTCACACACTGCCTGGGGGACTGAAAGGTAATGATTTTTGATCATAGAAGGAAGAGTAGTAGTTCCAGTTCTTCGTATCAAGAGCCCTTCACCAGTATCAAGGCACTTATTTGAAGGGCATAACATGTAGAGAGGATGAAGGTAACATGGTCAAGGTCAGGGAGTTGATAAAGTGTGTTACAGGAACTTTCATAACAAAGGGTGACTCACTAATTATGTTACTTTTCAGAGCACCTGTGCTCTCATTTAGATCCTTTCAAGTCGGTGGGGGTTGCCTTGATACTGGTGAAATTATCTTGATCCAAGGAATTGGATCTACCTTTCCCTTGGATCGAGCCTAATTTGTTACCAGTCTACCTCCTACGGATGAGACACTCTCTTATAAATATAATAATCTGTTGTGTATACAATTGTGATAACATCCTCCCAGCTAGAAAATAGAGAAGTTTTGCTGCTCGTATATGAAACTCAGATGAATGTTCTGAACTGCTAGCCATCTCTAGGACCGGACGATGACCCCTGAAAGAAACAAGTAGATTAGCGAGTAACCGGTAACGAGTTCAAGAACTGAATTTACCGTAGGAATACTAATATGTACACTGATATAGCTACTGAGGTTTAAGCTACGTTAGTGTGGAACAAACCAGTGTATATATGGAGCGCCAAGGGCACAGTTAGAGAACACTGTGTCAACATAATAGTTTTCTGTAATTCAACCAACCCTATTAGGATTATTTAAAGATCACTATTTGTTAACCTATCTCAGTCATTCTGTCATTAAATTACAAAGCAATAATGTCATTCCCGTCCGGCTCTGCTGGGGGTTACACTGGAATAAGGCCACAACATTTAAAGGAAATGGTTAATCCAGTTATCGGGGAGATTGCAGAAACACTGCTTTCAGAGATCACAAGGTTCGTCAACAATTCCTTGGCTGGTCTGATTCCTGACGAAATTAAACCTTTCTTTTTTGGAGCATCACTTTGTGCCCTTAAAAAGGATGGAGGAATTAGGCCAATCGCAGTGGGCAACACGTTTCGCCGCCTCGTTTCTAAAGCTGCTGTCAGAAGTATTCGCGCAGAGGCGGCCATCATGCTTCAACCAAACCAGCTTGGCTTTGGGGTCTCTCAGGGAAGTGAAGCAGCGGTTCATGCAACAAGGGCGTATATCGACAACCTGCCTGAGGACAATGCAGTGGTTAAATTAGATTTCAAGAATGCATTTAATCTCCTGAAAAGAGACGTAGTATTAGCAGCTGTACAAGAACATTTCCCAGGTCTCTTCCCTTTTGTTTCAGCTGGATATAGCAAGGAATCAATGCTCCTGTTTGGAGAGCATATAATCACATCATCAGAGGGTGTCCAGCAAGGGGACCCTCTCGCACCATTTCTCTTCTGTATAGCAGTTAGGGAAATCACAGTAAGACTGACCAGTGAGCTAAACATCTGGTTCCTGGATGATGGCACACTAGCAGGTACAAAGGAGTCCCTTCTAGATGATCTTACACAGGTGATGACACGGGGACAGGAAATGGATCTCATCCTGAATCCATCCAAATGTGAAATAATCTCAGTCAATCAACAAGTGATAGATGCAGTGATATCAAAACTACCAGGAGCAACAGTCATTGCCCCTACTAATAGTGTCTTGCTTGGAGCACCTCTGGGAAGCGATGCCATTGACACAATTCTCAGGAAGAAACTGGAAGAATTGAGGAGAATGGAACAACGAATAGGCAATCTTGACACCCACGATGCCTTGTACCTTCTCACAAAATGTTTGAGTCTGCCCAGGTTGACATATTTCCTAAGATGTGCTCCTTCATATGATAACCCTATACTGCACGAATATGACAGTATCCTGAGGCAGATCTTTACTAAAGTACTTAACCTTACTCTAGAAGATGGGCAGTGGGACCAAGCTACACTCCCAGTCAGACTAGGAGGCATTGGTGTCCGCAAGTCATCTCAGATTGCTTTACCTGCTTTCCTGTCTTCATACATTGCATCCAGAGGGCTTGTAGCAGCAATTCTCCCTGAACATCTTAGGGACACGATTGGAATCCATGACCAAAAGTTCATTGATGGAGCAAGGATCTGGGATAATCTAACAGGCTCTGAAACCAGGCCTGCTCCCCCCAACAATTACAAACAGTCGCACAGGGATGGCCCAATAGTAGAAAATATAGCCTCAGCAATGCTTCAGAGTGTATCAGGGAAGGATAGAGCCCGCCTCCTTACAGTGAGAGCTCCTCATGCAGGGGACTTTCTTTTGGCTGTTCCCAACTCCAGCCTTGGCACACGCCTCAACCCACAGACCATCCACAGTGGTGTTGCCCTTCGACTTGCCGCCCCTATTCTCGCCGAACACAGGTGTATTTGTGGCAGTGAAGCAGCAGACCGATTCGGGTACCATGGTCTTGTGTCGTTAATCCGAGGGAAAGATTGCAAGACATGAAGAGGTTAATAACCTTATCATGGTTTGCCTCACAACAGCCAGATGCCCAGCAGTAAGGGAGCCACCCCAACTATGTAGATCTTATGGTAGCCAAAATCGTCCAGATGGTATCACCCTTCAAGCCTGGACAGACGGCAAGCAGGTGGTGTGGGACTACACATGTGCATCTACCTTGGCTGATACCTATCTCCAATACACCAGGGAGGAAGGAGGGGCAGCTGCCACCTTCAGGGAGTCCCAGAAGTCGAGAAAATATGGAGAACTTGCCCATCATTATATGTTTGTTCCCATAGGCTCAGAGACCCTTGGCTCATGGGGAAAGAGTGCATCTAAGTTCCTCAAGGAGAAAAGACTCAACAGGGTAACTAGGGATCCCAGGGCAGCTAGTTTTCTGTACCAGCAACTCAGCACTGCTGTTCAGAGGGGTAATGCATGCTGTATTCTGGGCACGCGCCCCAGCTCAGAGGAGCTGGATGAGATTTTCGCATTATAATCAGTGACAAACATGTAACAATATGTACTAGACGTGTATCTCTCACACCTCGTGTACTGTATATGCCATCTTTATATCAACAATGTATCTCTTAAAACTTTTGTACCATATTATGTAATAAAATATACCTATTGGTAATAAAAAAAATTAAAAGATGGGGTGGTAGGGGTAGTGGAATATTCAAATGGCTTTAGGAAGAAATCCAAATATTCTTCCTTGAAGCCTTTTTATCCACTTCTCCGAGGCTATGGGTCCCACAATTTGTACCAGAGGTGGACCCCCTTTAAAGATATTTTTTTTTTCATTTATATTAATGTAAAAATTTATATTTTTGTACCAAGAGAAACTTTGAAAACTTACCTAACCTTATTATAACAAGCGCAATTTAATTTAGCCTAACCCAACTAAATATATTTTAGATACGTTTACAATAATTTAATAATAAACAAACACAATGAAATACGTATATTTTTTTCGTTAGGTTCAGAATGATTTTTGCGAAATTAATTGCATACACAAATTTTCGCTTGTCTTATATGGCAAGAAGAGCGTTGCTATTTAAGCCAAAATCACAAGTTTTACCTAATCGGCACGACATATATATATGCAAGACAAGCCACGGGGGTGGAAATCTTTAGCTCAAGTACTTTCACACTTCTCAGTGCGTCATCAGGAGCTTTGCAATGTTGCAATAGAGCAACTAAAGCAGGGAGAGAGTTCTCAGAGTAGCGTAGTGCGGTTATCCTTAGTGTGGTCAGTGGTCTGTGCCAACCCCACCCTACCACCATCCCCCTACTCCTCATATGGGGTAGGAGGGTTTCTGAGATGTCAAGTATGAAGTTATAAGATATAATAGCCAGCCCCAAGCTTTTTCTAGTCGTTTATAACAGGTCGTGTGGTTTGAGAAAATACGTTTCTCGTTGGATACTATACACATGGATTGCTATTATTCTGTGTAACCTTTTTAAATAATAAAAGAAAGGAATAGAATGTGCTCTTTGTCCGTTTAAAGATCCTTCTCTGGGGTACTCAAATGTTCTACCGAGGTACTCAGAAGTATCTCTGCCTAAATATTGTCTATTCTTCTCATTGTCGGTTAATATGCCATACTTTGGAATCTTCTATGCCTTTCCAATAATAGTAACTCGGTAGAACATTCGAGTACCCCAGAGCAGGATCTTTAAACGGACAAAGAGCACATTCTATTCCTTTCTTTTATTATTTAAAAAGGTTACATAGAATAATAGCAATCCATGTGTATAGTATCCAACGAGAAACGTATTTTCTCAAACCACATGACCTGTTATAAACGACTAGAAAAAGCTTGGGGCTGGCTATTATATCTTATAAATTCATACTCGACATCTCAGAAACCCTCCTACCCCATATGAGGAGTAGGGGGATGGTGGTAGGGTGGGGTTGGCACTGACCACTGACCACAGAACTGAGCATCATAATCTAAATAAGGGCCTTACTAAAGATATATGAAGTTGAAGCATAACCAGCAAACCTACAACAACAACTGTTTAATATGAAGCCAGTAATTATATTAGCTTTTTTGTGAACACTTATGAACTGTTGTCTTGGTTTCAAATTTCTGCTAACCAGAAGGGAGAAGGGTGCCATCTTCATGGAGAAGACGGTTTGTTGGTGGTATGTAGGAAGATGTAGGAGGCCTGGTCATAGACCGGGCCGCGGGGACGTCGATCCCGGAATGCCCTCCAGGTATGATTGGTTGGTTAATGGGGTGTTAATTAAGCCTATAAACTACATTAGGGTCATTAGAGTTGCATGTAATCTTTTTACTACCAGACAAAAATACTTTAATCCTTAAATTAGGGATTAAAGTTTACTCTCTGAGAGAAATTTATAACCACTACAAGTTTTGCATT
Organism: Cherax destructor; assembly: GCA_009830355.1. Classification (NCBI taxonomy): domain Eukaryota; kingdom Metazoa; phylum Arthropoda; class Malacostraca; order Decapoda; family Parastacidae; genus Cherax; species Cherax destructor. The sequence continues at coordinate 66,949 of WNWK01001779.1, forward strand.
TCTCTATAAATATAATATAATAATAATAATTCAATTTGTCCAGTAAAACACACACGTATACACAATTAAGTATATTGGAAGTCAGTGAGTGTATGAGCTGTTTATCACACATTAGAAGCCTTGTGTTATCATAAGATAAAGTGACAAACAATCCTAGATTGGAAAGTGACCCTCTCATCCTGAGACACTGTCATCCATAGACCCTGTCATCCAGGGACCCTCTCATCCATAGACCCTCTTCATTCATAAGCCCAGTCATCCATAAGCCCTGTCATCCAGGGACTCTGAAATCCATAGACCCCTCTCATCCAGGAACCTTCATATCCAATGACCCTTCATCATGGGACCCCTGGAAGTATGACCAATAGCAAGACTGCAAGTGTTGAGAAACATTTGAAATTGGTGAGTGGTGTGTATTGATGGGAGGAAGAAGAAATTAAGCAAATGGAGGAATGAGAGGGATTGCATGTGTTCAGGACATGTGATTTTTTTTTCCAGGTTGAATGTAGCTACTGAGTGTGTGTCACCTCCGCCATGTCTGATATGCTCTTGCGAATGTCGTATTCACTGGTTATAGTAATGGCACTTACTGAATTTAATCTGAGGTTAAAAATATGTCAAAGACTAGTAGCCCCTGAGATACAAAAACTTTGCATTATCACTTGTTGAATTAATGACCTTTCTTCACTGTGATATTCTGCAGTGGTGTTCCTCATGTTCTGCAGAGTCCTTGGGTGATGATCCTTTCCTGTGTTGTTCGGCAGTGGTCTTGCTGTCATGTTTAATTTACAGTGTCGGGGTGATATTCTTCTTCTGTTTTCAATATGTAGCTCTTTTTAAGGGCTCATTTATTTGCAGAATCTTATTAATATTTTTTTGGCTTAAATTTTTAAGCAGTGATTTGAAGTGTATATTTTTCGAATACTACTGTATTTGAATTTTGCAGTTCAGGGGAAATTTATATTTCCCTTCAGACACGTAGCTTGCACACATCTTATTTTCTGACAGCTGTCTGCCTTCTCAAGCAGTTTCTTTTTGAATAGTTGCAGTGAGGTTCGTTAAGCATGATTGGTTCCCTCTGGCAAGAATGCAGGCACACCAGGATCAGGTGCCTTTTGCTGGCCTGGTGTACTCACCTATGTGTGGTTGCAGGGGTCGAGGTACAGCTCTTAAATACTCCTGCCACATCTGCTTCACTTCAACTTCCATATTATCCAACTGCTGTGTTTGCTTAACCAAGTGTTGGTTATGCTAATATAAATGATGTTTCTTAATAATCCACATGTTCCTCATGCTTTTCCAGCTGCTGTTTCACTTCATCCAGCACTACTGACTGCTGTTCCTAACCTGCTCCTCAGCACTCAGACCTTGTCTGACAACTGCTGTTAATGCTTCACCTGAATCGAACATTTGACTTGTTCATGGTGACTGTGTAACATTGCTGTTTCTGTACTTCTATTTCCTATCAAAGTGTATGTATGCCTTGATGCTATAGAAGGGCTCATACTTAAAGGACTTTGAAGTTACACTTACTTTCCTTGAATCAACTCATAATTAATTCCCATTTACCAGGTGCTGTATGATGGATGGTGATGGTCATGGCAGCTGGCATCGCCACTGCTACCATGGCATTTGTGTACTGTCATGTTCATTTATATATTCCAAGTTTATTCATGGCATATTTTGCATTGTGATATGTAGTTTAAAACAGCTTAAGTCTTATCTAAATAAGCAGTGGAAGATATCCACAACCCCTACACTAACAGATTAATGTACTATAGTATACTACATACTGTAAATAAAATACATATGAGATGCTGTATGAACTGTATAATCTCACATTGCTCTGTGTTCATTCTCCTATTTTTTTTAACGTACAGGTACTGGTTATGAATATCAGTGCAGTAGTTTTGCTTGAACAGTTGCAATATATTAATATGCTTGTAACTTCTACAGACGGAGCAATGATCGTGAGGAAGCCAGAAGATCATGGGGCCCTGCCGACAAGGAAGAGGGCAGCAGGGACTTCTGGGCCTCTATTCAGGAACCCTATGATTATATCATGGGTAGCAACCTCATCCCGGACTCATGCCAGGTAAAACAACCAGCTTCTCTGATAATGATTGGTGTAATAATGAGAAAAATGATAATTGAATTGACCCCTATTATCCAGGAGAGGACATGCTCATGAAATATTGAATGAACAACAAAACTGAAATAGATAATCATTAAGATTAAGAAATATCATAGTTTTTCATAAGATTAAGAGAGAAAAAAGTAAGGGTTGTAGTAATTGTACATGAGACCATGGTGACAATAAGGTATCCAGGAATAAGTTCATATAATATTTATGAGCAAAAATAAGAACAGATAAAATATTAAATATAAACTTATAAAAATAATGCCAGAAAAAAAAATACTAAATTTAGAGAGGAGGACAACATTTCATACAGTTACATACCTGAGGTTGAAGCTTTATGTAATATCATGATACAGTGGACCCTCAGTTTTCGTTGAAAATTCTTTCCAGAATGCTGTTTGAGTGCCGTTACCGAACGAATTTGTTCTCATAAGGATAAATGTAAATTAGATTAGTCATTTCAGACCCCCAAAAATACACTTACAAAAGCACTTACGAAAATACATTTACATAATTGTTTGAGTTTGGAGGTGAACGAAAACCGAGGGTCCACTGTACATTAAGTAAAGATCGTATGTGAAAAATAGGGTTATGTTCATTAGACTTCTTAAAGTTTTTTTTTTTTTAATAACCCAAAAAGTCAAAAGAAACAATTTTATCTTGGCCTAAATTTGGGTTGGTGATGCTTGGTGATATATAAATAGGTTAAGAGGTTTAATGTTGTTCTGTACTATACATGTACATATCTGTGGGAGGCCATAGTAGCTACAACCATCACCTTTCAACACCCTCAGCCAGTTTATGACTCTCTTGAGTGTGTACTTCTTCCACAAAAAAATGGGAAGCAGGGCTCAATACACTGTAAGCTGTCATGGTCCCCAAAACCACAACAACAAGATTATGGTTTCACAACACAACTTTAATGTTTAAAATAGGCTAAACAGTGAGTAGAAAGAATGTTATCATACATTCAGTTCCTTATTCCTTCTGATTGTTGCTACAGAAGTGTGTGGAGATGGTAGAAATGGAACTAATGGGCTACAAACTTGGCACAAAAATTAATGGGCTACAAACTTGCCAGATAAACTTGTTTAACATGTGCTCTACAGTACTGTACAAGTTTTTCCTCGCTATATTCAGATTCACTTTATGTGAATTTACTTATTTGTGATGTCCTATTTCTATCAATAATTCTGTATTTGTGATATACATTTGCTGTATGTGACTGGTGCAGTTCACAAAGCATACTAAAAATTTTGATTACAGTACAGTGGACTCTCGGTTTTCGTTCACCTCCAAACTCGAACAATTATGTAAGTGTATTTTCGTAAGTGCTTTTGTGAGTGTATTCTTGGGGGTCTGAAATGACTAATCTAATTTACATTTGTCCTTATGGGAACAAATTCGTTCGGTAACGTCACTCAAACAGCATTCTGTTAAGAATTTTCAACAAAAACTGGGGGTCCACTGTATATGGAATTAAGCATTCTTTACATATTTGATCTCAGTAATAGCTGCCATGGGCCAAGAACACATCTAGAGCATAGGTAACAGACACCTGTAAACATTTTGACAGGCTGTATTAGATACTACTACCATCACTAGCTACCACCACCACCACCTGTCAGTACCCATAAAAATAAGCAAAATTTCCTTATCTAATTGTAACAGATGTATAGGAACTTCATATATGTATACCAGACAAATATATATACATACAACAGAAGAATGCATTTGAGAAAATAATAACCAAGAAAAATGTAATAGTATTGGGATAAAATTGCATGGGAGTTGTTATTGGCTGTGTATGGGACCACCACAGCTTACATATTGAACCAGATGCTCGCACACACCTGCCAGAATCAGCAGCCAGCTTTCTCCACGTTGTAGAAATCCTTAATTAAACAGAAATGTTTTCATGGCTGATCCACCTGTTTTCTTTAAAGCTTTATGGGACAAATAAACATTCAATTTTGCCCACAGAGATCATGGGAACAAAATTTCACCTTGAATATGATAAAAATGCAATATATATTAACATGGAACAAAAGGGTTTACTGATTTGCTATAATCACAAGAAATGAAAAAATTTTACATACATACTGCAGTGTTACAAAATGAACACTGGATAATAGCTCTGCTGTTTTAAGTAAAAATAGTTAAGTTCATCGTCAATATGGAAAAGGGGATTGTGCTTCCAAGACTTTCCCTTAATTAAGCATCATAATAAAGTAATGGCAAAATGTGGGTTATATGAACTACAGTGGATCCCCGGTTTTCGTCCTGTGGGGAAATCGTACAATTTGGATTTCAAGCACTTCTTTTGGCAAAATTTTCCCCGAGGTTTCGTACATCTGCTCAGAAATCGTCCGTATCAGACACATCCACCCGCCCGGGACGCTGCTTCTCATGCCTACCAGACTCAGTCTGCCGCTGTCTCTTGTTGAGTTAGCAATACTCCGCGCATTTATCCATTGTTTTTTTTGTGCGTGTTTATTGATCGTGACTGAAATAAGCCACCATGGGGCCAAAGAAAGTTGAGAGTGCCAGCCCTTTGGTAAAGAAGGTGAGAAACACGATAGAATTCAAGAAAGAACTTGTAGCAAAATATGAAAGTGGTGTATGTGTGGCTGAGCTCGCCAGGATGTATGGGAAGTCGACATCAACAATCAGTTCCATCCTGCGAAGAAAGTAGAAATCAAGGAAGTTGATGTTGCAAAAGGGGTAAATATGCTAACGAAATAGATACCACAAACAATCGAGGATGTGGAGAAGTTGTTGTTGGTGTGGATCAACGAAAAACAGTTAGCGGGAGATAGTGTTGCGGAGGGAATAATTTGCGTAAAGGCAAGGTAGTTGCATGTGGATCTCGTAAAGAAAATGCCTGGAACGAGTGCTGCTGTTAGTGAATTTAAGGCCAGCAAAGGCTGGTTTAACAGATTCAAGAAGCGAAGTGGCATACACAATGTGTAAGGCATAGTGAGGCTTCAACTTTTGACAAACATGCGGACGAAGAATTCGTTGATGAATTCAAGGGGTACGTAGAGGCTGAAGGATTCCTCCCCAACAAGTGTTCAATTGTGATGAAACAGGCCTCTTTTGGAAGAATATGCCAAAGAGGACCTGCCAGGACACAAGCCTATGAAGGATAGGCTAACTCTTTTGTTCTGTGGTAACACTAGTGGGGATTTCAAAGTGAAGCCTTTACTGGTGTATTACTCTGAAAATCCCCGAGTGTTCAAGAAAAACATTGTCATGAAGAGTAAATTGTGTGTGATGTGGAAGGCTAACAATAAAGCATGGGTTACGAGGCTAATTTTCATTGAGTGGGTCAATGAAGTGTTTGGCCTGATTGTGAAGAAATACCTCCTGGAAAATAAATTGCCACTCAAATGCCTCCTGGTAATGGACAATGCTCCTGCTCATCCTCCAGACTTGGAAGACCAATTGTTTGAGGAGTTTAGTTTCATCACAGTGAAGTTCTTGCCCCCTAATACCACTCCTCTCATCCAGCCCATGGACCAGCAGGTCATTTCAAACTTCAAAAAACTACACCAAAACAATGTTTCAAAGGTGCTTTGAAGTGACCTTGGACACTGAATTGACCCTAAGAGAGTTCTGGAGGAATCACTTCAATATCCTCAATTACATAAGTCTTATAGATAAGGCTTGGCAGGGAGTGACTTCCAGGATGATGAACACTGCTTGGAGAAAATTGTGGCCAGAATGTGTCCTCGAGAAGGATTTTGAAGGGTTTGAGGCTGACTCGGATGACCCTATGCCTGTTGTGGAATCTGTTGTCTTTGGGGAAGTCCATGGGGTTGGATGGGAGTGGTGAGGATGTGGAAGAGTTGGTGGAGGACCACAGGGAAGAGCTAACCACTGAAGAGCTGCAAGACCTTCAACTGGAACAGCAACAGATTGCAGCTGAGAAAATTGCTTCAGAGGAGGAGGAAGAGAGAGAGGAGAATGTGCCTTCTTCAGTGATTAAGGACATGTGTGCAAAGTGAAATCAGTTGCAAAGTTTTGTGGAGAATTATCACCCTAACAAAACTGTTGCAAGCTGTGTGTGCAACATGTTCAATGACAATTCCTTGTCCCATTTTAGGCAAATCTTAAAGAGACGTCAGAAACAGAGCTCTCTGGACAGATTATTTTTGTGACGGGTACAGTGACTCTCAAGCTGGTCCTAATGCCAGTAAAAGACAAAGAAGGGAAGAAGCCCCTGATAGGGACTTGATACCTGAAGTCCTTATGGAAGAGGACTCCCTTCCAAATGATAACCTCGACTCCCTCTCCCCTCCTTGCCTACTTCCATATGCCAACAAGAGTCTTCAATAAAGGTATGTAATGTTCATTTATCATTAAAATAAGTCATTTATATTTATTTCTCATTGTTTTCTGTATGTAAAACTATAGTTATTCTCTATAAAATGTATTTTTTGTTAATATTTTTGGATGTCTGGAATGGATTAATTGGATTTACATTATTTCTTATGAGAAATATTACTTTGAATTTCGGCCGACGTTCTGGAACGGATTAAGGACGAAAGCTGGGGTATTACTGTACTACTGTAATGTATATATATAATATTCACGTGGAGGCCTGATAGCTTTAAATATTGAGTTGGCATCCAGGGGACTTACTAGGCATCAGTTTCACTTAATTGAGTGTTACATTCTAATACTTGACTCAAATGATAATTACAGTATACATTATTTTTGTTCATCATTATAAAACACTTTAAAATATAAATTTGAAATATAAACCTTACAAAGTTATTCCATTAATTTTATTGTATTAATTCATTCCTTAGGTTGGTGAAACAAATGAAGCTCCATCATCAGGAGAGTTCGAATTGTGCTGGGACAGTGGAGATGTGTCACCACCTTACGTTTGGAGTTTTTCAGAATTTCTTGATCAATATAATGAGCTCTATGAATGGCTTATACAAGTTCAACTCAAGTTGTATTCACATTCAAACCCACCAGACAAAGCAGCAAGGATGGTGAGGATTTTATAGCTGGCTCTCTAATACTATGCAGTAATGTATCAGAACCATCGTGGAAAAAGCTTCTTATAGTAACGTCTGTATATATTTGTTTTTTTGTTTGGGGCATGTAGTATCATTTTTGTTTATGGGCATAGCAAAATGGCTTTATGTATATGGCTTTTGTGTTGAGAATGGTGGAACCCTAAATGTAATATTTAAGCTATATTAACTTGTTGCAACCTGCTTGTCAGTTACATACAGTAGACAAATATGTAATGTTAGGAAAATTTTAGGATATACAGTGGACTCCCGGTTTACGTTATGCTCCAAACTCGAACAATTATGTAAGTGTATTTTTGTAAGTGCTTTTGTAAGTGTAATTTTGGGGGTCTAAAAGGACTAATCTAATTTACATTATTCCTTATGGGAACAAATTCGTTTGGTAACGGCACTTGAACAGCATTCTGGAACGAAATAATGACTTAATCTGGGGGTCCACTGTATTCCTTTCACCAGGAGTTACAGTTAATGCTAATGTCTATACACTTTCATTTTGTGGTGTTTCATTTTTATTTTCTAAATACCATTAAGTTGTGCAGTAAATAGTATTCTTCTTGTTTCAACGAACTGGCCGTATCCCACCGAGGCAGGGTGGCCCCCCAAAAAAAACGAAAGTTTCTCTTTTTAACTTTAGTAATATATATAGGAGAAGGGGTTACTAGCCTCTTGCTTCCAGCATTTTAGTTGCCTCTTACGACACGCATGGCTTACGGAGGAAGAATTCTGTTCCACTTCCCCATGGAGATAAGAGGAAATAAACAAGAACAAGAACTAGTAAGAAAAATAGAAGAAAACCTAGAGGGGTGTGTATGTACAGGGTGGGCCAAAAGTAGGCTTACACTTAGTAAGTATGCACTAAACTCCTGCACCTAAGCTTAATAACATTTCCAAAATGTAAATAAGGGATATGGAATACTGGTTTGGAATAATGGTTTGGATAAATTAAATAAAAAATGTGAACAAATAGTGAAACAACTGTAAGCCTACTTTTGGCCCACCCTGTATATGCTTGTACATGCATGTGTAGTGTGACCTAAGTGTAAGTAGAAATAACAAGACATACCTAAAACCTTGCATGTTTATGAGATGGAAAAAAGACACCAGCAATCCTACCACCATGTAAAACAATTACAGGCTTCTGTTTTACACTCACTTGGCAGGATGGTAGTACCTCCCTGGGCGGTTGCTGTCTACCATCCTACTGCCTAGTATAGTATTGTAGATATTTAAATTTTGCATGCCATCTCTTGGGAAGAATTTACTGTCATTACAGGTACAGTTGAAAATAAATCCATTAGATTTTGTTTTGAGAACTCTTTAAAAATGGGAGGATACCACTGATTTGACCTGTTCTGCTTTTAATGTGAGACCTCGGGTAACCTGAGGAGAGGTAGTACTAGTGTTTGTAATCAGTGCTTGAAACTCGAATTGTGGACAGCATGGGTAAATTTGATGCAGGCTGTTTGACTTTTAAATATAAGCATTGAGTTATAATTGTCTGACCATAGAAATCTGTTGTAGGAGCAGCTAATGTTAAGGGAACAGAGAGCTTATATTGAGGTTGTGCCTTTCACATCATGGGTTACAGACTCATCCATATTGAATGTCAAGCTGCATTGACAACTGTGAGTCATGCTTCTGCTTCCAGATCAGGGCCTGTTGTAGACAAAACATCTCATGATTATGACTTGAAAATCTTCTATTCACTAATCTAGGGATTTAGTAAAACAAGCTCACAGTATCCATCTTTATTAAATAAAGGCATCTCATATAAATATATTGACAAAAAAATAAAAAAGTTACAATATACTGTGACTGGAGCAATTCATAAATAATCAGCACTTAGGAGAAGAAACGTTTGACAATGTTGAGGTCCTTTCTGGACCATTGTCAAAATGAGACTTTACAATGGTCCAGGATGGACTGAAATGTTTTCATAAGGTTCCTTTCTTAAGTGTGGGTTGTTTATGAGTATATGTACAGTCTGCTTGAAAAAATAATAAGTCACTGGATAAAGCATAATTGAAGTAATAGCCAATTTTAAGCCCAAAACCAGACTTATCATATAAAAGATATTGTACATTGCACAGAAATCTTAAGACCCACACAAGTATAAAAGTGAGGGGGAAGAAAGGTAGATGGTGTATTGAAGATTATGCAAAAAGAAAGAAAAGTTTTTCTGGTGACAAAATAAATAAATATCAGAGTATTCTAAAGAAGATTCTGGGGGTCACTACCTCTGCAGCCAAGTCTCAGACCAAGTCTCCTGGTCTGAGACTGTTAGTGCTAGCCACATCCAACCCAGCATAGGCACCAAAGCCCAGCTGATCAAGAAATGACTAGAGGAACTTGCCAATTTATATCTTGCATATTAATTTATCTCTTATAATGTACTCATTGTCCTCCTGCTTTTCACTGTGGGTATTTTCCATCATCTACTGAGCCTCTTGATTCTGTAGGGAGTGATTTCAATGTGTAGATTCATGATAATTCAATCAAGAATTTTAAAGGTGTAAAGTATGATGTATCTTTCTTGCATATACTCCAAAGAGGGACTTCTGTGTTTCTGATAATTTATGTGCATATTTAAATATATAGAGGTTTTATAAGCCTCTTGTACATGAAATGTTTTCTACCAGCCCCAGGTACATGCCATTGTTGTCCAGACCTCTTACTAGGGGTGGGGTTCGAACCCGCGGTCAGAGAGTCTCAGAACTCCAGACCGTCGCGTAAGCCACTGGGCCAGCTAGCTTCAATGCTAACCTTCCTATGGTGTAGAAATATACCTAGTTGGATGAATTTTATTGAAGCTAGCTGGCCCAGTGGCTTACGCGATGGTCTGGAGTTCTGAGACTCTCTGACCGCGGTTCAACCCACCCGTGGTATGTGGTTTGTTTGCAATCGTGTCATTACGATTTCGTGAGTCATGTTGACGGCTTTGAAGGGGACTTGAGCTAGAGTTCGTCACGGCCATGCTAGCTGGAGATTCGTCTGTAAAAAATTGCATTTGTGGACACAGTGGTGCCTATGCTAACCTTCCTATGGTGTAGAAATATACCTAGTTGGATGAATCTTATTGAAGCTAGCTGGCCCAGTGGCTTACGCGACGGTCTGGAGTTCTGAGACTCTCTGACCGCGGGTTCGAACCCCACCCGTGGTATGTGGTTTGTTTGCAATCGTGTCATTACGATTTCGTGAGTCAATTATTGTATTAATCAATACACGTCATTTACATTTTATGTGTCTCTTGTCTTTGAATGAAGCTTTGAAAATGCTGTACTATAAATTGCTTTTACATTTTAAAGGTATTTCTGATACTTTCCATACCAGTAAATTTGCTTTTTTATTAAATACTGTATTGGAAAACCCCAACTTACAAATTTATGTTACTTGATAGAAAACAATAGTACAAATGATGGATCTGTTTCAGACATATTCGTATTGCTGCTTGGCATTTGTAAAAAACTTTAATTAGCTCCTAAAGTCGGTACCTGACCAGCCAGGCTGTGGTTCATATGTTGGACTGCGTGCGGCCAGCAGTAACAGCCTGGTTGATCAGGCTCTGATCCATCATGAGGCCTGGTCACAGACCGGGCCACAGGGGCGTTGACTCCTGGAACTCTCTCCAGGTATACTCCAGGTATAAGTGCCCCATTTGTAAGTTTAAATGTGTGTATTTTGGTGTTGTAAGTTTGGATGTGTGTATCTTTTTGTATATCAAAGGGTGTATGTAAGTGTAGATGTACTCACTGAGTTGTGTTTGAATTTTTGTGATTAGTTCTAAGTTATAAATGTGTTTGCTATTACAGTGGAACCCCGAGTAACGAACACCTCGGAAATCGTACAGTTATGTAAGTATAATATTGTAAGTGCTTTTGTAAGTGTATTTTTGGGGGTCTGAAATGGACTAACCTACTTGACATTATTTCTTAAGGGAGTAAATTCGTTTGGTAATGGCACTTGAGCAGGCTTCTGGAATGAAGTTTTTACGTTGCTCGGGGTTCCACTGTACGTATATAGAATCAGCCCAGAACCACCTGCCTGTTCAGTCTATAGAGTTGTATTGTATGTCAAGACGCCATACCTAACGTGGCCGAGCTGTCACATATATCATATGTAATATACCAGCCTTTTTATGTGAAATCCCTTTCTAAACCTGTGACGTCACTCGTCACGCTCGTGGAACGCTACCTTCAAGCGTCGCCTTCACTCCTTGGAAGTACTTAGGCCTAGCAGGTGGTTGGGTATTTCTCCTCACTAACTCCATTCAATATACAGTGGACCCCTGAGTAACGAACAAAATTCATTCCAGAAGCCTGCTTAAGTGCCATTACCGAACGAATTTACTCCCTTAAGAAATAATGTCAAGTAGGTTAGTAGGTTGGTAGACAGCAACCACCCAGGGAGGTACTACCGTCCTGCCAAGTGAGTGTAAAACGAAAGCCTGTAATTGTTTTACATGATGGTAGGATTGCTGGTGTCTTTTTTCTGTCTCATAAACATGCAAGATTTCAGGTACATCTTGCTACTTCTACTTACACTTAGGTCACACTACACATTCATGTACAAGCATATATATACACACCCCTCTGGGTTTTCTTCTATTTTCTTACTAGTTCTTGTTCTTATTTCCTCTTATCTCCATGGGGAAGTGGAACAGAATTCTTCCTCCGTAAGCCATGCGTGTCGTAAGAGGCGACTAAAATGCTGGGAGCAAGGGGCTAGTAACCCCTTCTCCTGTATATATTACTAAATGTAAAATGGGAAACTTTCGTTTTTCATTTTGGGCCACCCCGCTTCGGTGGGAGACGGCCGACGTGTTGAAAGAAGAAAGGTTAGTCCATTTCAGATCCCCAAAAATACACTTACAAAAGCACTTACAATATTATACTTACATAATTGTATGATTTCTGGGGTGTTCGTAACTCGGGGGTCCACTGTATCTCGTTACCACCCACAAGGAGTTTCCCTTTGACTACCTTTTATCTCCAAGAACCCCATGTGATAGAGAGTCTTATTTCCTAGCCCTGGCACTATTTGTTCCTGGCTTCAAGGACTTTTATCATACCTACTCTTGAAACTCTATTGCTTTGTCAATGCCTTTTGAGTATCTTGTATGTTGTAATCATGTCTCCCAATCCTTCTAAAGCTGTCAGGTTCAGCTTCTTTAGTCTCTCTTCATAACTCGATTCCCTCAGCTCTATGACCTCTCTTGCTGGAAACCTCTGGATCTTTTCTTAATCAAATGAGGGTGCCATGCTAGTTTTCCATATTCCATGATAGGTCTAACATATGTCCAACTAAGTGTAGATGTGTGCATATCAGGGTGTTTGTAAGTGTGGCTATGCATATCTTGTGGTTTTGTAAATGTGGATGTGTAGACAGGGAAATAGCAATGGAAAATAATCTTTATACGTACGTATTTTGATTTCCATCTAGAATGTTTATCAGCAGTTAGGCGTCAAAATACACAGTTTCTCTTCCAGTCCTGTCTACATGTGTGATACGTTTTAGCACTGACAAGTGTTTATTACACTTATCATTATCATTGGGGAGGTGTGATGAGAAAACAAATACAGTGGTACCCCGACTTACGATATTTTTTCATTCCAGAATGCTGTTCAAGTGCCATTACCAAACAAATTTATCTCCATAAGAAATGATGTAAAATAGACTAGTCCTTTTAGACCCCCAAAATTACACTTACAAAAGCATTTAAAAAATAAACTTACATAAAAGGGTGAGTTTGGGGACCATCGTAAGTCGGGGTACCACTGTCAGTGATACCGTACTATATTATGTTTTTTAACTGATTGCATACATTGGTATTTAGAGGATGTGCAGTAATTCTCTAGCATTTCTGTTCATTTAGAATGCATTAATAATGAAAGATTATAATCATATCTGATAATTATCTAATACTGTATGTAATTTGACAGTTTATATACAGGTTCAGAAGTTTTTACTTTGAAAATTGTAAAATAAGCAGTATTATTTACACTTACAGTGAGACCTTGATTTAGCTGACTAACAAAGGAAGGGGATGTCCGTTAAAGTTGATTGTCCACTAAATCCAAATTATGAGACTTTTTCCATGCTCATAACAATAGCAGAGATTTCTGGATTTAATAGATTTTGTCCATTAAATCTGAAATCAATTTACCCAGCAGACTGGAATAATTATGGACAGTTCTCGATTTCAGGGACTTCGTTCATTGAATATTCACTAGGAGTGTACTTCCAGCAGGGGTCTTCTCCAAGTGATGACCTGTTTTTTAAGGAACTGTGTCCGTTGTTTCTGTCTGTTGTTCGGACACGAATTTTGTCCATTAAATCTGAATTCCATTAAATTGAGGCTTTGCTGTGTTTGTTGCTGCTTTTTTATTACAGTATTGTACAAAAGGCACTTACTATTTTTTATTGCTGATATTATGCCTGCACTTTAAAAGAGGGATCTGGGATAGTGACAGTTTGGAGGGACTATTCTAAACTGTCGTATCTGAGCGCCTCTGCAAAAACAGTGATTATGTATGAGTGAGGTGAAAGTGTTGAATGATGATGAAAATATTTTCTTTTTTGAGATTTTCTTTCTTTTTGGGTCACCCTGCTTCGGTTGGAGACGGCCGACTTGTTGAAAAAAAAAAAATGATGTTTTCAAGTCTGTTTTGTTATTTTTCTAGGCCCAGCAGGAGGAGTTACGCCGTCGTACTTATCGTCGGAAATTATTCGTTGAACAAGGAGAACGTGTAGCCCAGAGATATCCTGGTTCGGCAGAAGAAATTAGCTGGAGAGTAAACTATCTGAACAACAAATGGGACCAATTGGAGAGTTCCTTCACTCCTGCTAAGGGTCGTAATCAGGAAGTTGAGGTTGAATTAGGTATGTCTTTGTTGCCTTTTGTGAGAGTACTTCATTACTTTCGAAATGCTTCTAGATATCCAGATGTTTAGGCAGTACAGATGCTCCTTGACTTTTGATGGGGTTAGGTTCTGATGAACCCATCATAAGTTGAAAATATCTTAAGTCGAATATGAATATGATATGATAAATAAGCCAACTAAAATGCCGGGAACAATGGGCTAGTAACCCCTTTTCCTGTATAGCTTACTAAAAAGAAGAAGAAGAAAACCGTCAAAGTGGGATGTTTGAATGTGCGTGGATGTTGTGCGAATGATAAGAAAGAGATGATTGTAGATGTTATGAATGAAAAGAAGCTGGATGTCCTGGCTTTAATGGGTGTGAAGCATGGGTTGCAAATGCTGCAGCGAGGAGGAGGCTGGAGGCAGTGGAGATGTCCTGTCTAAGGGCAATGTGTGGTGTAAATATTATGCAGAAAATTCGGAATGTGGAAATTAGGAGAAGGTGTGGAGTTACTAAAAGTATTTGTCAGAGGGCTGAAGAGGGGTTGTTGAGGTGGTTTGGTCATTTAGAGAGAATGGATCAAAGTAGAATGACTTGGAGAGCGTATAAATCTGTAGGGGAAGGAAGGCGGGGTAGGGGTCGTCCTAGAAAAGGTTGGAAGGAAGGGGTAAAGGAGGTTTTGTGGGCGAGGGGCTTGGACTTCCAGCAAGCATGTGTGAGCGTGTTAGATAGGAGTGAATGGAGACGAATGGTTTTTGGGACATGACGATCTGTTGGAGTGTGAGCAGGGTAACATTTTGTGAAGGGATTCAGGGAAACCAGTTAATTGATTTAGTTGGACTTGAGTCCTGGAAATGGGAAGTACAATGCCTGCACTTTAAAGGAGGGGTCTGAGATAGTGACAGCTGGGAGGGACTTTTCTCAGCTGTCGTATCTGAGCTCCTCTGCAAAGACAGTGATTATGTATGAGTGTGGTGAAAGTGTTGAATGATGAAAGTATTTTCTTTTTGGGGATTTTCTTTCTTTTTGGGTCACCCTGCCTCGGTGGGAGACGGCCGACTTGTTGAAAAAAAAAAAAAGATAAATAAATAAGTAAATAAATAACTACTGTCACTTAATAAGTAAATAAACAAATAATTAATGTAACTAACTAAATACCAGTATTGAAAAGTAAATAAATGAATACAAGTTTATGCTTTCAATAAATGTAAAGTACTGTACAGTACAAAAAAAAAAAGTTTTGCTGTTTTATTTTGTCATTGTAAAGTTAAAATATCGTAAGTCGAACTGTTGTAAAGCGAGGAGCATCTGTATAAGGTAATTATAAATTATATTGTTCTAATTGCAGGGGGACTAGTAATTGTGTTTTCACAGTTATTTTTACTATTGTATAATTTTTAGTTTATAAATTACCTTCAATTGCTTTTCCTTCTTTTGAATGCGTACTGTAGAGTTCTGTACACACAGAATACAGTGGAACCCTGAGTTTCGGCCACCCCGAGTATCGGCTGCTTCGAGTTTTGGTCGCTTTTTTCGGCCTAATTTTGTCCCAACTTTTGGCCGTTGCCCCGAGTTTCGGCCAGCGTACCAGACCTGTCCGCCTCCCCGGGCAGGCGTCATGAGCCAGTCTAACTTTGTTTATCCTTGAATGAACATTACCCTGAGTGCTCATCCAAACATTTTACAATAAATTCATTGTGTTTAGTGCTTGTTTATTGATTGTGACTGTGAAATAAGCCACCATGGGCCCAAAGAAACTTCATAGTGGCAGCCCTTTGGTAAAGAAAGTGACAAACACGATAGAATTGAAGAAAAAAATTGTAGCAAAGTACCAAAGTGGAGGAGGAAGCGAGAGGGGAGAATGTGCCTTCTTCAGTAATTCAACGATATGTACGATACTAAAGCAGCACGAGTCGATAAAGGCTATAGCACCAGCCAGCGATAAAGTGTAGCATTAACAGTGTAGCAAGTAAATTAAGTGATTAATCGATAGGAAAAGGACACGAAAGTAACTCTCCAATGTTGTTGGAGTTATATAGGGCGACTGAGAACACTGCCATCTCTGGCGGCCATCACTATGTAAGGCTTATCTTTCAGTGGCCCTTATACACCCAACATCAAACAACACAGCAGCACTGTCGGTTAGGGAGAGAGACATATGACATATTTTATTCATTCTAGAGTACATATCATGTTTGTATGTTATTAATATTGTTTATCATGTCATGTTAGATGAATTGTGCTAGATAAATAAGCCGTAGAATTGATATTAGGGTCATATTGAAGGACTATTTTGTCCTGCCTCCAAACAAACTCTCCTGCCTCTCTCATATGCCAACAAGTGTCTTCAATAAAGGTAAAACTGATTTAAATGTTCATTTATCCATTAAAATTGGTGCTTTATATTTATTTCTCATTGTTTTCTGTATGTGAAACTATAGTATTTATTCTTTAAAAAAATGAATTTTTTGTGAATATTTTTGGGTGGAACGGATTAATTGTATTTACATTATTTCATATGGGAAATATTGCTTCGACTTTCGGCCACTTCGAGTTTAGGCCTAGCTCCTGGAATGGATTACGGCCGAAACTCGGGGTTCCACTGTATACAGTGGTACCTCGAGTTACGATATTTTTTCGTTCGAGAATGCTGTTCAAGTGCCATTACCAAACGAATTTATCCCCATAAAGAATAATGTAAAATAGACAAGTCCTTTTACACCCCCAAAAATATACTTACAAAAGCATTTAAAAAAATAAACTTACATAAAAGGGCGATTTTGGGGACCATCGTAACTCGAGGTACCACTGTATATAGTTCATGACTTCTGTGTAGGCTGCCTTGTTGAAGCATCCCTTATGCACAACATTCCTGATTTGAATCTTAGTCTTGGCTTTGCCTCTGTAGATGTCTTCCTTTCAGTACTGGCATATAAATAAGGAATCTTGGTTCATGCTGTTCATTGTTGCAACATACACGTACGGAGCAAGTTCTTGTTACTCTAGCAAGCTGCATTAACCCTTTGAGGGTCCATCCTGTAGATCTACGGCTTTGAAGCCTGGGTCCAAGCCAAGCCGTAGAACTATGGCTTGAGCTCAGCTCACTCAGATAAGCTGTAAGTGGTAAATTTGGGCACATAAAACAAAAACTGCAGCACACACTGCATAATGAGGAAAAAAAAATGCAACTATTTTTGGATTAAAACAGCAACTTTGCAGTGCTTTTTCATATGTTTTTTACAGTTGTATTCACGATTTCTTGGTCTCATTTGATAGAATGGAAGATATATTACAGAATTACAGATGATTTTTATTGGTTTTAGTACTAAAATGGCTTGAATCTGAGCTCAAAGTAGCAGAAATGTTCAATTTTTGCCAATGTTCAATAGTAAACAAATGACATCACGTGTCTAATACACGTCAGCTGATGGGTCTAATATACATTCACGAATGTGCTGATATTATTTATACAATTATTACAATATTGCATAACAGTAAATCTTCTATTTTTTGGTGTGAATAAAAATTCATTATGTGAATAAAAAAAAATGGAATTCATTTGTAAAGCCTGAAAACATAACTAATAAACAGAGGAAATGTTAATTTAGTGCCAGGAATGCCTGCATTGTTTATTCTGGACCTTATTTTGAAATTTGAATATTTTGAACTTTGTGTTAAACTGGCCAAATTACCAATTTCCGATCACTTTATTGGGTAGTTGAAACAGTTCACTGGGCTATTTCTTGTGCTCAATCGATAACATAAAAATAATATTGGTGAAATAGCTAAGAATTTGGTCGACTGGAATAATGTAATTGGCCTAAAATGGGAGTCAAAGTCGGCAAAATTGCTGATGCATAAATATTGCTGATGCAGCAAAATTCGCAAGAGCGTAATTTCGTCAATTTTCCATCAAATTTCGTACTTTTTGTTTTATTACCTTCAGAAAAAGATTCTCTACCATTTCATAAGATAATTTTTTTTTTTTTTAAATTCTTGGACCCTGGCTGTCACTCTGAGATTTGGCCTCTGGACCCTCAAAGGGTTAAGAAGGCTGCCAAAGAGGCCGGAAAGGCTCAGAAGGCGAGTACCTGCTCTCTCAGTAACCTTATTCAACGGCATAAGTATAGTTTCTCTGGGAACAGACCACCAAAGAAAACAATAATGCAATTTGTGAAATACAAATTTTACTGTTGGATTGTGAGCATGGTAACATTTATGAAGGGATTCAAGGAAACCAGTTAGCTGGACTTGAGTCCTGGAGGTGGGAAGTACAGTGCATGTACCCTAAAGGAAATTCTTGTTAGTTTTTTACTCTGCTTTTGTGTAACTATTGGGAAGGTTGGAGGGGTAAGGGTCATTCCAGGAAAAGTTGGAAGGAGAGGGTAAATGAGGCCTTGAGTTTTAGGGGCTTGAGCATCTAGCAGGCATGCGTGAGTATGTAAGATAGCTGTGATTGGAGACAAGTAGTTTTTAATGGATGTGCTGTTGGAGTGTGAGCAGGGTAACAGTTATGAAGGGATTCAGGAAAACCAATTATAATAATAATAATTATAATAATATCTTTATTTACTACAAGTACATGTACAAGGTATTCAGGCCTAGCTGACATCAATGACATACTACTATACAGTAAGCCGCTTGTTATGCAGAGCATTTCGGGCAAATTAGGTCCCCTCTATCCCAGGATGCGACCCACACCAGTCAACTAACACCCAGTACCCATTTTACTGATGGGTGAACATAGACAGCCGTTGTAGGGAAACGCGTCCAACGTTTCCTCCCCTTCATCGGGAATCGAACCCGGACCCTCACCGTGTGAAGTGAGAGCTTTCTCCACCAGGCCACGGGGTACCGTGGCCTGGATTTAAGAAGGGCAGTGTCTGCACTCTGTAGGAGGGGTGGCAATGTTGCAGTCAAAGGGTCAATCTGAATTTTGATATCAGCACACATTTGACAAGACTGACTGAATGAATGATGGTAAACATGTTACATTAGTGTTTTGCAGTAATTCAGTCTTACCATTTCTTCTGCCATGTGCTTTAATTTTGTAATAAATGATCTCTCTCAGACTTGGCTCACGAGGAAGGTATCCTGCGACGATGGTTGAGTGATATGGAAGATCAGATCCAGCCTTTAACCTGTCGTCTTCCTCATGGCTGTTCCCTTCTTACTCTTCAAGACCGCTACAAGGATAATCAGGTGAGTTCTCAGTTTAGATATTTCAAAAGCTTTTATTACCTAAGTAATTTTTTTTAATGCGTTTGCCATTTCCCACCGAGGCAGAGTGACCCAAAAAGAAAGAAAAAAACTTTCATCATCATTCAACACTTTCACATCACTCATACCTAAGTAATTGTGTAATTTAAATATCAATAAAAAGGATCTGTGTATTGTGGTAAAGAACTGATTACTGTATAGTGTTAGATGAACCACTCAGAATACAACCTAACATTTTTGCCTCTTAAATAACGAGTTTCAAGATCTTGCTAACACTTTTAACTCAGTATGGATCTGAGGATTTCCCATTTCAGCATCCCAAATCCTGACAGTTGACTTGAAGAGGTGGCAGTCTTTGTGGTTCTTTGAGCATTACAAAAAGTACTTTTTTCATTTTATGTTCATTGAACATTACAAAAAAGTAGTGGATGCAGCTGTAATTGGAAGGCAGGGAACACAAAGTAATTAGTACAGCTGCAGGATTCACATTCTGTTAGATTTGATGTTTTAAGGAGCCATTGGGCATAATTTTTGCAGTCAGGATGGAGGTGCAGAGAATTTCTTATTAAAGGCTCAAATTGAAGCTCTATATCCTGTGGATTGAGATGACTAAAGATTCCTTATGGCTAAGCAGTTAAGTCCTAAACATTGAATATGTGTCCAGTCGTTCTAATTTCCAGATTCGGCATTGCATGTTTGTCTGGAATTCACCAGTGGCTTGACTTTAAGAATCATCTATATAGACTTGTGTGATCTGTAACACATTGTTTTGGTATGACACACCTATTTACTTGTATTAGTACAGGTGACTTATTTTGAGAGGCTGAAATTCTCATATGTTGAAGGCATGCTCATATTTTGAAGGCAACACTCAGTAATCATATTCCACCTTAAATATACAAATAAATTTGATAATATTCAGTAGTTTTATTTGTCACCCACTTCCCTCAGTTTGTTTACAAGAACAACAGGTGATGACTGCAGTGGCCAGATTGACCACTGTTCTCATCCTGATATTTTATTTCTTTTCAAGTACTTTACTATGAAATGCATATATAGTATAATATAAACATCATAATCCTTCAGTTTATTATGGTATGGGGTAGGAGTGTTGATTGTGTAGAGAGAGAGAGAGAAAGAGAGACGCGAATTGCACGCAAGTTCAGTAAGTCGAGCCATTGGTAAGGAGAGAAGAAAGAGGTCTGGTCGGGAACTATAAGCCACAGTATAGCCAGTACTGGAGAGAGCAGAAATACGTACACCAAGAGTCATATTACAGGACAGTACATTACCAGAGGTACTAACAAAACCCAAAATACCAAACATCATAATTGTAAATTCTTTCTTTTT
The DNA here is from genome assembly GCA_009830355.1 of Cherax destructor. Taxonomy (NCBI): domain Eukaryota; kingdom Metazoa; phylum Arthropoda; class Malacostraca; order Decapoda; family Parastacidae; genus Cherax; species Cherax destructor. The sequence goes on from WNWK01001779.1 coordinate 87,574, forward strand.
GCTAACATTCAGGGTTAAGCAAAATTCAAATAAAGTTAATATATAACTGGGTTCCTCACAAAAGTAAATGCAATATTGAAGGGTTTAGGGAAACACAGAACAGATGTTTTGGACAGTGATATTTCATTGCAAAATTACAATATGTATATATAAATGTGAGGGAATAAATGTCACAGAATGGAGTAGGAGTTGTACAGAACAGTTGAAATCATTAAATACAGGCTTTACAGTGCTTTGCTTTATGGAGTTTCACTGATGCAATGGTTTTCAATTATACTCTTTCTTCATTTCTTCAAACTTTTTATGATAAATATATTCAACACTCACTATAAGCGAAGTATGAAAATATTTTAAGGTAAGTAATGTGTATACTGTATATGTATTTTTAGGCCTATTGCTCTCTTAATATATGATAGTGTAAACATGTTACCAGGTTTTTGTATGCATTTGAAAGTGAAAAAATAGACCGGAACCTAACCTACTGTATAAATGGGGTCTTCCTGTAATAATGTAGAAGTACAGTAGTACATATTTTTCAAAACTAGATGCTGTATTTTGTTAGTGTCAGTGGTTCTGAAATTACCACATGATGTACAAAACCCATGAGAAGGATCTGTATCTATTGCAGTGTCTGACACGATGGAGGAAAATTGTATAAAATACTGACGTGATAGATAGACACAAATGCATTGTAATGCAATCTTTTATTGATAACATTTCACTCACACACTGGATTTTATCAAGTTATAAACAGATTCTGTTTGTGAGTTTGCATTTGTGTTGTTATCCATGTACAAGATGAATTGGCTCGTTTCAGTGGTGACTTTTTTTTTTTTTATTAACACATAGGCCTTTTCCCACCAAGGCAGGGTGGCCCGACAAAGAAAAACTTTCATCATTCACTCCATCACTGTCTTGCCAGAAGCGTGCTTACACTACAGCTACAAAACTGAAACATTAACACCCCTCCTTCAGAGTTCCGGCACTGTACTTCCCATCTCCAGGAATCAAGTCCGGCCTGCCGGTTTCCCTGAAACCCTTCATAAATGTTTCCTTGCCTACACTCCAACAGCACGTCAACTCCTAAAAACCATTTGTCTCCATTCGCTTTTATCTAACAAGCTCACGCACGCTTACTGGAAGTCCAAGCCTCTCAGTGGTGAACTCATTACTTTTACTTTGTTTCTTCTGCTGCTATTGTAATGTAATGGTATGGAAGTTGCTGTAAGGTGTGTGTGTGTTCTGGTGGTGACCCCGTGAGAGGGGATGTCACTTGTGCAGGTTCGCTCGTGTGTGGAAAATAGCAAGTTATTGTTTTTAGAATTAGTATGTTATGCAGAAGCTTAAATGAGTTTCGGGCATAAGCTGAATAATATATTCCCTCTGCCCTCATATTCATCCCCTATCCTTCCTACCTTTCTCTGGACTTCTCTCTCCCCATGCTTTCTCTGATGCTCTTCAATATCTACATTTCTTACTCAGGTCTCGCTGTTTCATTTATTAATTTTCCTCCTTAAATTCTTTCCCTCCGCTTCATTTATTTTTTCTCTTCCTGCCAATTATTAATTTTTTACATTCATTCTTTCTTTCCTACATCCTCTCAACCTATATCTCTTGTCGCTTTAAATTTGTGTCTCTCCGTTTTCATCTATTGTTCTCATATCTTTTCACTCTCTTCTGTATCATCCATCTCACTTTTCTCATTCTTTTTGCCTCACTCCATTGTGTTTTCTTCAGTAGTGCTTATCTCCCATGCCCTTTCACCTTGACACAGTACATAGCAAGCACTCCTCTACAGTTGCCACCAGTGTCCTCCCCACCTCTTTGATTATCCTCTTGCAATTTTCCCCTAAAACTGAAAATAACAATGACAGGTATATATCATTTTTCCTATTTGTAATGTACTCCTCAATCTTGTCAATTTCTAAATACAACCAACGAGAGGATTGCTGTTTCAGCCTCTACCATGTGAAACATTGTCACATATATAAAGTTTCCATACTACTTTAAAGTACTGTACTTGAAAGAATCTTATTGGTATGTGAGGTATTTACATACCTTTCAAGCTCCTCCTTCCTGCTTTTCAACCTCCTCCTCCTCCCCAGACTGGGATAACTTGTTGATCAGTGATTATGCCAGTCTAGTCTCAACCAAAATGACAGTGCTGCAGCCTGACTTTGAAATAAGGCGAGGTATGAAAGAAGCTGTGTCTTGTAAAATAAACAGCAGATTCTAGTGTTAAAATGTGTGTAGTATGTGGTCATAGCGTGAGTGAGTAATGTAGTTTGGGAGTGTAGTGTGGGGATGTATTATGGGAGTATAGTGTGGGGATGTATTGTGGGAGTGTAGTGTGATGTATTGTGGGAGTGTAGTGTGAGGATGTATTGTGGGAGTGTAGTGTGAGGATGTATTGTGGGAGTGTAGTGTGAGGATGTATTGTGGGAGTGTAGTGTGAGGATGTATTGTGGGAGTGTAGTGTGAGGATGTATTGTGGGAGTGTAGTGTGAGGATGTATTGTGGGAGTGTAGTGTGATGTATTGTGGGAGTGTAATGTGAGGATGTATTGTGGAAGTGTAGTGTGGGGATGTATCGTGGGAGTGTAGTGTGGGGATGTATCGTGGGAGTGTAGTGTGGGGATGTATTGTGGGAGTGTAGTGTGGGGATGTATCGTGGGAGTGTAGTGTGGGGATGTATTGTGGGAGTGTAGTGTGAGGATGTATTGTGGGAGTGTAGTGTGGGGATGTATTGTGGGAGTGTAGTGTGGGGATGTATTGTGGGAGTGTAGTGTGAGGATGTATCGTGGGAGTGTAGTGTGAGGATGTATCGTGGGAGTGTAGTGTGGGGATGTATCGTGGGAATGTATTGTGGGAGTGTAGTGTGAGGATGTATTGTGGAAGTGTAGTGTGGGGATGTATCGTAGGAGTGTAGTGTGGGGATGCAAAGCTCCTACACGTGGTGAGGTGTGGGAATGTGGCTTGGGGGTGTAGTAGGGCAGAGTAACAGTTAATACCTGGGGACGCTGACTGAATATTAATGTATTTATACATACAAGTAGAAGCTTTCACAGGGTGGTAATGCTACCTACCACTGTACCAGCCTCCACCCTGGCTATCACTGTTCCAGCCTCCATCCAGGCTACCTCTGTACCACCCAGGCTACCACTGTACCACCCAGGCTACCACTGTACCATTCTGGCTACCACTGTACCACCCAGGCTACCACTGTACCACTCTGGCTACCATTGTAACACCCTGGCTACCACTGTACCATTCTGGCTACCACTGTACCATCCTCCACCCAGGCTACCACTGTACCACCATGGCTACCACTGTACCACCCTGACTACCACTCTACCACCCTGGCTACCACTCTACCACCCTGGCTACCACTGTACCACCCAGGCTACCTCTGTACCACCCTGGCTACCACTGTACCACCCTGACTACCACTCTACCACCCTGGCTACCACTGTACCACCCTGGCTACCACTGTACCATCCTGGCTACCACTCTACCACCCTGGCTACCACTGTACCATCCTCCACCTACGCTACCACTGTACCATCCTCCACTCTGGCTACTACTGTACCACCCTGGCTACCACTGTACCACCCTGGCCACCACTCTACCACCCTGGCTACCACTCTACCACCCTGGCTACCACTCCACCACCCTGGCTACCACTCTACCACCCTGGCTACCACTCCACCACCATGGCTACCACTGTACCACCCTGGCTACCACTGTACCACCCTGGCTACCACTCTACCACCCTGGCTACCACTCTACCACCCTGGCTACCACTCCACCACCCTGGCTACCACTGTACCACCCTGACTACCACTCTACCACCCTGGCTACCACTCTACCACCCTGGCTACCACTGTACCACCCAGGCTACCACTGTACCACCCTAGCTACCACTGTACCATCCTGGCTGCCACTGTACCATCCTCCACCCAGACTACCACAGTACCATCCTCCACCCAGGCTACCACTGTACCACCCTGGCTACCACTGTACCATCCTGGCTGCCACTGTATCATCCTCCACCCAGACTACCACTGTATCATCCTCCACCCAGGCTATCACTGTACCATATTCCACCCAGGCTACCACTGTACCACCCTGGCTACCACTGTACCATTCTGGCTGCCACTGTACCATCCTCCACCTAGGCTACCACTGTACCATCCTCCACTCTGGCTACTACTGTACCACCCTGGCTACCACTGTACCACCTTGGCCACCACTCTACCACCCTGGCTACCACTCTACCACCCTGGCTACCACTCCACCACCCTGGCTACCACTCTACCACCATGGCTACCACTCTACCACCATGGCTACCACTGTACCACCCTGGCTAACACTTTACCACCCAGGCTACCACTGTACCACCCTAGCTACCACTGTACCATCCTGGCTGCCACTGTACCATTCTCCACCCAGACTACCACTGTACCATCCTCCACCCAGGCTATCACTGTACCATATTCCACCCAGGCTACCACTGTACCATCCTCCACCCAGGCTACCATTGTACCACCCTGGCTGCCACTCTACCACCCTGGCTACGACTCTACTACCCAGGCTACCACTCTGGCTACTACTGTACCACCCTGGCTACCACTATACCATCCTGGCTTCCACTGTACCACCCTGGTTACCACTGTCCATCCTGGCTACCACTCTACCACCCTGGCTACCACTGTACCATGGCTATCACTGTACCACCCTGGCTACCACTGTACCACCTTGGCAACCTTTATACTACCCAGGCTACCACTGTACCACCCAGGCTACCACTGTACCACCCAGGCTACCACTGTACCATTCTGGCTACCACTGTACCACCCAGGCTACCACTGTACCACTCTGGCTACCATTGTAACACCCTGGCTACCACTGTACCATTCTGGCTACCACTGTACCATCCTCCACCCAGGCTACCACTGTACCATCCTCTACTCTGGCTACTACTGTACCACCCTGGCTACCACTCTACCACCTTGGCTACCACTCTACCACCCTGGCTACCACTCTGCCACCATGGCTGCCACTGTACCACCCTTGCTACCACTGCTCCACCCAGGCTACCACTGTACCACCCTGGCTACAACTGTACCACCCTAGCTACCTCAGTACCACCCTGGCTACCTCTGTACCATCCTGGATAAAACTGTACCATCCTCCACCCAGGCTACCACTGTACCATCCTGGCTACCACTGTACCATCCTCCACCCAGACTACCATTGTACCATCCTCCTCCCAGGCTATCACTGTACCATCTTCCACCTAGGCTACCACTGTACCATCCTACACTCAGGCTACCACTGTACCACCCTGGCTACCACTGTACCTTCTTGTCTACCACCCTGGTTACCACTCTACCATCCTGGCTACCACTCTACCACCATAGCTACCACTCTACCACCATGGCTCCCACTGTACCACCATGGTTACCACTGTACCACCCTGGCTACCTTTGTACCACCCATGCTTCCACTGTACCACCCTGGCTACCACTGTACCACCCAGGCTACCACTGTACCACCCAGGCTACCACTGTACCACCCTGGCTACCACTGTACCACCCTGACTACCACTGTACCACCCTGGCTACCACTGTACCACCTTGTCTACCACTGTACCACTCGGGCTACCACTGTACCACCCTGGCTATCATGTCACTGTAAGCTCAGTGATAGTTCATAGGGTATAACCGTTCCTGCTCACGTGATCAACCGATGATCAACCGTTAGCCCAATGTCAAAGGTCACCCATGTCAAAGGTCAACCCTTTTGAATGCCTGGAGCCCTGCTCGGGGCAGTGCCTCAGTTACCATCCAGACACAGTATAAGACAGACGTAGGCCTGCGAACTCTGAGATCCCACCGCTGCCACCATTTGTTGCGTGGAGGTTCTTTCGTAGATTGGGTAATGAACAGACGAGATTGGGATGGTAATTTGGTGTATTAAGGTCAATTAGACAGGGTGGAATCTCAGAGTTCGCAGGCCTACGTCTGTCCTATACTGTGTCTGGATGGTAACTGAGGCACTGCCCCGAGCAGGGCTCCAGGCATTCAAAAGGGTTGACCTTTGACATTGGGCTAACGGTTGATCATCGGTTGATCACTTGAGCAGGAACGGTTATACCCTATGAACTATCACTGAGCTTACAGTGACAATCACTGTACCACCCTGGCTACCACTGTGCCACCCTGACTACCACTGTACCACCCAGGCTACCACTGTACCACCTTGGCTGCCACTGTACCACCCTGGCTACCTTTGTACCACCCAGGCTACCACTGTACAACCCTGGCTACCACTGTACCACCCAGGCTACCACTGTACCACTCTGGCTACCACTGTACCACCCTGACTATCACTGTACCATCCTGGCTACCACTGTACCATCCTCCACCCATGCTACCACTGTACCATCCTCCACCTAGGCTACCTCTGTGCCATCCTCAACTCTGGATACTACTGTACCACCCTGGCTACCAATCTACCATCCTGGCTACCAATCTACCATCCTGGCTACCACTGTACCACCCTGGCTACCACTGTACCATTCTGGCTACCACTGTATCATCCTGGCTACCACTGTACCACCCTGGCTACCACTGTACCATCCTGGCTACCACTGTACCATCCTGGCTACCACTGTACCATCCTGGCTACCACTGTACCACCCTGGCTACCACTGTACCACCCTGGCTACCACTGTACCACCCTCCACACTGAGCAGAGTGTGAGACAGTTTCACACCCTCGACCTCCCACCCCTTCCATCATCTGTCCATCTCCAATATTCCCCTTTCACCTTCCTCCCCTTCCCCTCCCACCTTCAGTGTCCCTCCCAGCTACCCACGCGCCACATCCCTGGTGTTTTACCTCCTATAAATCTTTTTAATTTCATCAAAGGACACACGGGAAGCGCGGTGTTTGGCCTTTGTGGGAGAGGGTTGTGTAAACAGCCCGGCCCGCCCTCTTTTTTCCTTCTCCCTTGGTGTTGGGAGGGGCTGAAAGGGTGTTGGTGGAGGGCTGAGCAGCGGCAGGAGGGACATACCCTCTCCCTCCTGCTGCCACACTCCTTTGATGACAAATTTGTAAATAATTTATATTCAAATGTGCTCTTATGCTATAGTCCCTATGATGGATACTAACAGCATAACAAACTCCCTGTTTCCGTTGCATTTTTTTTTTAATCTTTAATCATGTGATTACCGATTTGTAGTGAACGAAGTAGAGCTACCCTATTGTTTGTTCTGTCTTTGGTATTTTAACTTGTCGGAGGCTAACGCATTGTGCTTGCTTTGTGGTAATAAAGGTTTATAGGTTGAATCATTGCTGTAGTGGAACGTGTTGGAGTAGTAATGGTGTATGTGGTAGAGGGTAATGTTGGACTCTAGTAAGGTAGTGTAGTGGAGAGCAGTACACGCAGTTGTTGTGGCACTAGCTGGAAGGTAATATAGGTGAGGGGTGAGTGTGCTGGGTTGAGGGTGGCAGAGTCAACATATTTTCCACGTGTGAGAGGTTTCACATTCTCCGTGGTGGCTCAGGACGCCCACAGCTGCTACCGCTGCAACCTGTCCTCATAACATATCGTACGTTTTGTAACGCCTTTCAGCTCTTCTCTTACTGAACGTTCTATGCCGCGACTAATCACCCTGCTTATTAATTTTAAGTTATTTTAGGGTACGTTACTTTAACGTAAGCTGACTTAAATTTGCATAAATTTATTTATCCTTCAATTAATAAATTACATAAATGGGGAGACGAGTAATTGGCTGGGTAAACACAAGATATGAAAAAAGCTGATTTTAACGTTTTCTGGTTTCACCCAGACACTACGCTGCCAGATGTTTTGTACCCATATTTGGCTTATTATTGGTTAAAAATACGTTGGTACAGGTTTATGTAACCTACCCTAACCTGAGCTAAAAAAAAAGAATGTACATACAAAGCATTCAGAAATTGACGCTAAGTAATGCGTGAGAAAAAGGATGGTTCAAAATGAGGATGGGTTGGTTATACACCTTCGTTGTTTAATTCGTTTAAAACTAAACGCTCGTCATGTGCGGTGCGGGGACAGGCTTCCACCAAACTTGGCCAGCTAGATCATTGATTGGCTCATTCTTCCGCCATTCTTGCACAAACCAAAAAAATCTCCCCTTATTTTTTGCACCACTCATGTACGAGTGATAAAGCTAGAGTCGGCTGGGACGATTTGTCACTCACTCTTATAAGAGTGCTTGACGGTGTCTTGACATTGTTACAGGTAGTAACCGTCTGTCTTCTCTAGCTGGTGGTGTGACTGCTATACTTTAGCCGGCTCTTCTGCTCATTACGGTAGGTCGTGCAGCCAGTTCCCTCTGTGTTCAATTTTTTAAAACAAACTTGAGTATAACTCCGGTGTGCAAATAGATGCTCATATGTCAAGGGGACTGGGGTGTTCCCCTCGCTACACCAGATTCTTAGGCTGTGGCAGCTTTGAGTGGGTTCGATTAAAATGGTCACCGGTTAGTTCAACATTTGTATTGGACTGCTGCGGTACTGGGCGAGTTCGATTAGGGAAGTGATCTTGGTCTCCCAACTTATGGGCGGGCGGGGTTATACAAAGTTTTGTATTATGGAAAGTGGTGTATGGGTGGAGGTGTTCTTTATCACTGGAGAGAGGGCGTGGTGTCGTGGCAAGTTTTGAGTGTGTGTGTTACCCTCGCATGAGTAACAGGAAAGTGAGGATAAAATGTGTGTTGAAGCTGATGATTGCCCTGAGGGCGATACGACGCCCCGAGCTTTTGAATGGGCTCCTCATTTTGTCTTAATGTTTAATCAGGTGTATGTATTTTTAATTGTTAATTGTAGCATGTTCGTAATTTATTGTAGATAACTTTGGTATGGATTGTAAAATCTTCTACCTTTCTTTCCCATGTACTTCACTGGAATGTTACTAGAGTGAGCAAGGACCCAACAAGGAAGTGATGCAAAAGGATTTTTTTGTAAAGTAAGAGCTGTAAGAGCAGCCTGAGCTTGTAGAGATTATGTTGAGGTACCTCGGAGCTCAATGGCAGTGCTTTAGGAGCACAAATTTAAGATGGACTTAAGGACTCCAGTGGAGATCTACCACATTGCTTAGTTTTCTTTGGTTATCCTGGGTTGCTAACCCTGGAGTTACTAATCTGAATAAAGTCGCCTCTTTCTTTCGGAGATAGATATAGCCTGTCGACTACACGAGGGTTATCTGTAGTCACTTCAAGAGGTCACCGCCCTCGTGGCCTGGTTCCTAATCTGATCGACCAGGCTGTTGGTGCCCTCGACCATACGTATGCACAATAGTCCTGCTGATCAGGAACTAAATTGAGGAGCTTGTCGAATTTCATCTTCAACACAGCCAAGGGTTTGTTGGTAATCCCCATTATGAAGGGAGGGTATTGAAGAGTTGTAGTCCTTTATATTTCAAATTGAAGTCTTTCTCTCTCAGTGTATTCATCGCTCTCCTGTCACCTGTATTTTAATATCAATAATGGTATATTGATTAAAGTAAACTTTAATTTGTATCTACTAAAATATATACCCATGTTTGCGTACACACTAAGAGACATGCTCTTCAGTGTATTTGCAGGGTGCCTGGAGGTGTAGTGAAGGAAGTGTTGGAGGTGTGGTGAAGGAAGTGTTGGAGGTGTGAAGGAAGTGTTGGAGGTGTAGTGAAGGAAGCGTTGGAGGTGTGAAGGAAGCGTTGGAGGTGTGGTGAAGGAAGTGTTGGAGGTGTGGTGAAGGAAGTGTTGGAGGTGTGAAGGAAGTGTTGGAGATGTGGTGAAGGAAGTGTTGGAGGTGTGGTGAAGGAAGTGTTGGAGGTGTGGTGAAGGAAGCGTTGGAGGTGTGGTGAAGGAAGTGTTGGAGGTGTGGTGAAGGAAGCGTTGGAGGTGTGAAGGAAGTGTTGGCGGTGTAGTGAAGGAAGCGTTGGAGGTGTGAAGGAAGTGTTGGAGGTGTGGTGAAGGAAGTGTTGGAGGTGTGAAGGAAGTGTTGGAGGTGTGGTGAAGGAAGTGTTGGAGGTGTAGTGAAGGAAGTGTTGGAGGTGTGGTGAAGGAAGCGTTGGAGGTGTGGTGAAGGAAGTGTTGGAGGTGTGAAGGAAGTGTTGGAGGTGTGGTGAAGGAAGTGTTGGAGGTGTGGTGAAGGAAGCATTGGAGGTGTGAAGGAAGTGTTGGAGGTGTGGTGAAGGAAGTGTTGGAGGTGTGGTGAAGGAAGCGTTGGAGGTGTGGTGAAGGAAGTGTTGGAGGTGTGGTGAAGGAAGTGTGGGAGGTGTGTTGAAGGAGGTGTGGGGAAGGAAGTGTTGGTGTGGTGAAGGAAGTGTGGGAGGTGTGGTGAAGGAAGTGTTGGAGGTGTGGTGAAGGAAGTGTGGGAGGTGTGGTGAAGGAAGTGTTGGAGGTGTGGTGAAGGAAGTGTTGGAGGTGTGGTGAAGGAAGTGTGGGAGGTGTGTTGAAGGAGGTGGGGTGTGAAGGAAGTGTTGGAGGTGTGGTGAAGGAAGTGTGGGAGGTGTGGTGAAGGAAGTGTTGGAGGTGTGGTGAAGGAAGTGTTGGAGGTGTGGTGAAGGAGAGTGGTGAAGGAGTGTGGTGTGTGAAGGAGTGTGGAGTGGGGAAGGAAGTGTTGGTGTGGTGAAGGGAAGTGTGGAGAGTGTGTTGAAGGAGGTGAAGGAAGTGTTGGAGGTGTGGTGAAGGAAGTGTTGGAGGTGTGGTGAAGGAAGTGTTGGAGGTGTGGTGAAGGAAGTGTTGGAGGTGTGGGAAGGAAGTGTGGAGGTGTGTGAAGGAGTGTGGGGAAGGAAGTGTTGGAGGTGTGGTGAAGGAAGTGTGGGAGGTGTGGGAAGGAAGTGTTGGAGGTGTGGTGAAGGAAGTGTGGGAGGGTGGTGAAGGAAGTTTGAGGTGTGGTGAAGGAAGTGTTGGGGTGTAAGGAAGTGTTGGAGTGTGGTGAAGGAAGCATTGGAGGTGTGAAGGATGTTTTGAGGTGGTGGTGAAGGAAGTGTTGAAGTGTTGTGAAGGAAGCGTTGGAGGTGTGGTGAAGGAAGTGTTGAGTGTGGTGAAGGAAGTGTGGGAGGTGTGTTGAAGGAGTGTGGGAAGGAAGTGTATGGTGTGGTGAAGGAATGTGGAGGTGTGGGAAGGAAGTGTTGGAGGTGTGGTGAAGGAAGTGTGGGAGTGTGGTGAAGGAAGTGTTGGAGGTGTGGTGAAGGAAGTGTTGGAGGTGTGCTGAAGGAAGTGTTGGAGGTGTGTTAAGGAGTGGGGAAGGAAGTGTTGGTGGTGAAGGAAGTGTGGGAGGTGTGGGAAGGAAGTGTTGGTGTGGTGAAGGAAGTGTGGGAGGTGTGTTGAAGGAGGTGTGGGGAAGGAAGTGTTGGTGTGGTGAAGGAAGTGTGGGAGGTGTGGGGAAGGAAGTGTTGGTGTGGTGAAGGAAGTGTGGGAGGTGTGTTGAAGGAGGTGTGGGGAAGGAAGTGTTGGAGGTGTGGTGAAGGAAGTGTTGAAGGAGGTGTGGTGAAGGAAGTGTTGGAGGTGTGGTGAAGGAAGTGTTGAAGGAGGTGTGGGGAAGGAAGTGTTGGAGGTGTGGTGAAGGAAGTGTTGGAGGTGTGGTGAAGGAAGTGTTGAAGGAGGTGTGGGGAAGGAAGTGTTGAAGGAGGTGTGGTGAAGGAAGTGTCGGAGGCAGAGGATGGCTTCAGGCCAGCATGGAACAATAGAAAAATCTCTAAACCGGTCACTGCTAAGACGTGATTGATGTGGTGGTAGTTAAGATTGATGCTGGTGGCAGTGCTGGTTAAGAGTGGTGCCTCACCATCACTCACCTCAGCTTCACCAGCCACACTGTTTCCTCTCCCTGGATGCTCTTTTTGCTACCTGGTTCTGGTTGTCTTCTCAGAAACATGACACCAAAACCTGCTGTTTCTTCCACAGTGATCACTGTACTCACCTTCACCCAGACGAACAATACAAGCTGAGTAAACTTGTAGGCAGATTGATATTTGTTATTCTCTTAACATGCAAAATATAACATAAAAATATTGAGGATGAGTGCATTAAGAAAACTATCGTACGCAGCATTATGATAAGATACAAATGTATGCGTATTGAATGTAAGCAAACTGGAAATAAAGAGTGAGACGGTGGCGGCCAGGATCTGTTTATGTAACTTGTAATATGTGGGAGGTTAGTGTATCATCTTCGGAAGCATAGAAAATGCGTGTGTGGAGAGAACACACATGTATCTTATCTTTGTGCTTATCTCCACACATTCCCATACTGTATCTTATCTTTGTGCTTATATTTGTATCTTATCTTTAGGATTTCATTGTTCACAACACTAGGTGTTTTGATCACTATAAAAGCACGTACCTAAGTTGGCAGCATTTTACACAGAAACATGTCTTAATGTTGCAACAGTCAAGGCTGGAGTTACTATCATCAAGTATCAAGGTAGTGTAGTACCATCTGTATGGTGGTATGTTCTCACATCGTATCAAGGTAGTGTGGTACCATCTGTATGGTGGTATGTTCTCACATCGTATCAAGGTAGTGTGGTACCATCTGTATGGTGGTATGTTCTCACATCGTATCAAGGTAGTGTGGTACCATCTGTATGGTGGTATGTTCTCACATCGTCAGTGCTCTTCATCAATAAACTCTAGGGACAAAAATTTTGGATGCATATTTTAATATCTGATATCGAAGTCTATTATTTTTACCACATAAATTTAACGTATTAATCATCTATTTTTAATATAACTGTAATATAAAAAAATGTATATTAATATAAATATAAAGGAATTTTAAACAGGCAAAGAAGCTTTTCAGTTTAAATGAAAACATATTCTGAAAAATAGCCTTTTTTTCTCTTCCACCATATGGTTTCCGCTATAGTGCAGTATCATATTCGCATAACCTTTTTTTTCCCACAAGATAGAAGGTAGAAGCGCGGGGCTGTAAGGAAACGTGGTCATATGTTACCCCAGGCCAGGGAATCTAACTAAGGACCTTGCTGCTGTGACTCAGACGCTCTCACCACTGAGTTACGGGTTAGCCTGCCTGCATCAGTGTTGTGTAGTGGTGGTGGAGAGGGAGGGAAGTGGGGGGCTGGTGAGGGAGTGAAGAAGGGAGGGAGAGTAGTGTGGAGTGGCGTGTGGCTGGTGCCGCAGCCAGCGGTTAACACCACTTTATAGCCTTGCTGATTTATCTTATTGTTGCTGCTTGATCCTCTGAACCGCCTCACGCTACTGGTACCCACGCCATGCGGCACCAGCCCACTGCCCTAGCTTATGGCACCCACCTTGATCTTGACGCACACATACATTAGCGAAGAGGCGGGGCCAGGAGCTGTGAATCGACCCCTGCAACCACATATAGGTAAGTACACACACACATAATGTAAGGTATAAGTTACAACTATGTCTGCGTCAACATTCATTATGACAGCTACTTATGTTGCTCTGCTATCAGCCACAGCAACACTGTTCTCCACTAATAAATAGGTTTTTTTTTATTTAGCACTTCCGTCAGAGTGCCAGTGGTCACTGGCTGGAGTGGACAGTGACTAGTAGAATCCTATGTTTGCAAAGTGTTTGTGTGTAATTTTTAAGGACTGATTTAATTTGACAATAACAACTTCAGGTGGAACGCTATTCCAGTGTTCCGCAACTGTTTGCATTAAGACCTTACACATCTTATGTTTCAAACTGCTTAAAATAGAGTGTAACTAACTTTTTGCAGTTCAAAAAGATCTTTACGCTAGAGATGCCAATTCTGGTTAGTGTCTTGAAAGGATTACATGAGATTACCTCGTACTCTATTTCCTGATTTTTATTCTCTGCACTTTCCGGTTCGGTGGTGGGGTTTAAAGTTCAGCCACTACACGGGGGTCATTAAGGCTGTATGTAACCTCTTCAAAAGTCATAAATGCTTTAATTCCTTAAATAAGGCTTAAACTCTCGGGATATATACACTGAGACATATATATCCTTGTGGATTTTCAAATTTTTCTTTGTATTTTGTGTAATTAGATAACCAGAACTGGAGAGGAAAGAAAGAATGGGAAAGGAAATGGAAGATATGAATCTGAATAAAAGTGCAACAAGTTAAGTGAGTGGAAGAAGCTTATCTGTGACTCAGTGACACCCCGTCACGGAATGCTTTCATAATGTATTCAATGTTTAGCCCAAACGACCTTTTAATTGGCGGCCATTACTGAGGCTTTTGTCCTCGATACTGTGACCGATGATAGCACTCATGGAGCGTGTTCTGTGTCACTATGTCCCTGTTTGTGTGTAGAGTTGGTGAGTCCTGGTTTGTGTGTAGAGTTGGTGGGTCCTTGTTTGTGTGTAGTAGAGTTGGTGGGTCCTTGTTTGTGTGTAGTAGAGTTGGTGGGTCCTTGTTTGTGTGTAGTAGAGTTGGTGGGTCCTTGTTTGTGTGTAGTAGAGTTGGTGGGTCCTTGTTTGTGTGTAGTAGAGTTGGTGGGTCCTTGTTTGTGTGTAGGAGAGTTGGTGGGTCCTTGTTTGTGTGTAGGAGAGTTGGTGGGTCCTTGTTTGTGTGTAGTAGAGTTGGTGGGTCCTTGTTGTGTGTAGTAGAGTTGGTGGGTCCTTGTTTGTGTGTAGGAGAGTTGGTGGGTCCTTGTTTGTGTGTAGGAGAGTTGGTGGGTCCTTGTTTGTGTGTAGGAGAGTTGGTGGGTCCTTGTTTGTGTGTAGTAGAGTTGGTGGGTCCTTGTTTGTGTGTAGAGAGTTGGTGGTCCTTGTTTGTGTGTAGTAGAGTTGGTGGGTCCTTGTTGTGTGTAGTAGAGTTGGTGGGTCCTTGTTTGTGTGTAGGAGAGTTGGTGGGTCCTTGTTTGTGTGTAGTAGAGTTGGTGGGTCCTTGTTTGTGTGTAGGAGAGTTGGTGGGTCCTTGTTTGTGTGTAGTAGAGTTGGTGGGTCCTTGTTTGTGTGTAGTAGAGTTGGTGGGTCCTTGTTTGTGTGTAGGAGAGTTGGTGGGTCCTTGTTTGTGTGTAGTAGAGTTGGTGGGTCCTTGTTTGTGTGTAGGAGAGTTGGTGGGTCCTTGTTTGTGTGTAGTAGAGTTGGTGGGTCCTTGTTTGTGTGTAGTAGAGTTGGTGGGTCCTTGTTTGTGTGTAGGAGAGTTGGTGGGTCCTTGTTTGTGTGTAGTAGAGTTGGTGGGTCCTTGTTTGTGTGTAGTAGAGTTGGTGGGTCCTTGTTTGTGTGTAGTAGAGTTGGTGGGTCCTTGTTTGTGTGTAGTAGAGTTGGTGGGTCCTTGTTGTGTGTAGATATTCTTGTTTTAATTAACTTTTATTTATTTTCATTATAGTTGTTTCTAGTATTACTAGTAAAAATGAAATGTTGTAGTGAGTTATGTGTACTTACCTCTCTCATACATAACCTGCACTCGCTTTACCATATTTGCCCCTCCCTCACTCATAACCTCTCCTCCATCACTCATAGCTTCCCCTCCATCACTCATAGCCTCCCCTCCATCACTCATAGCCTCCCCTCCACTCATAGCCTCCCCTCCATCACTCATAGCCTCCCCTCCATCACTCATAGCCTCCCCTCCGTCACTCATAGCCTCCCCTCCATCACTCATAGCCTCTCCTCCATCATTCATAGCCTCCCCTCCATCATTCATAACCTTCCCTCCCTCACTCATAGCCTCCCCTTCCTCTCCTATGCTCGTCTCTCTCTCACACCTTCCCTCCCTTCCCTCACCCATACACTCCCTTTGCTCACCCATACCCTCCCCTCAAAAGGGGTAGAATATGGGCTATAATTGGATTTAAGTGTACAACACTTGTCACAGGAGGAGTCCCATATGTGGATCAAGCAAGCTGTGTTGGGGTGAAGGGAGACTTGCTGCACTATCCTACCGAGGATCATAATAAATTACTGCTCTGCCATGATGATGCTCAACCTGTGACGGTATATGTCAGGCTCACTCATATGTTGTCTAAATGGCGTCAAGGGTGAGGTGGACACACCGAACTTTTTTTTTATATACTTTTTCTCACCTTAAAGTGTATGGTATACGCTTAACCAACCTGCCTTAACACCAGATAACAACCTCCCGGTTTGTCCAGTTGTTCGTGCTTTTGGTTGGGTCTTTAAATATGCAAATTTGGAGTGATTATGGTTAACCGAATTTAACTTTTACCACAACCGAATGTAACCGGACTTAAAACAACTTATATTAACGAGAGGAAGTAGTAAATATTGCTGTAACATTGCCAGTCTTATATCGTGCAGAAACACACACTTATGTGCCTCATAAAATGAACGAGGTTATAAAGGTTGATTAAGGGTTTTGGCTAGGAAGTCCAAGTTGGATGATAGTGTTGGTAACTGAAGATGCAAGGTAGAGACAAGCAGACACTAAGTAAATAGTGATGCTGGTCGCCATGAAGCCTGTGATACTGTTGTTGCATAAAGAGACAAAGGAAATAATCCGCTGGTCTCTCATACTAACAGCTAATCATATCATTATTCATGTTTTTATTTCCTTGTCAGTAAATTTAGCTGATAACATGTATACGAAGAGTTCGCTCCTTAAAATGATGAAAGTGGCAGCGCACCAGGCTACTCAAGGGCGGCCACTAAAGTCCTTGTACATGGTGAGAGCTCTTATTATCATAGCCACATGGGCTTAACCACTTCAGATACACTTGATAAAATTATTCGCATAATGCATTCCTCAAGATGTCGTATGTTGTTTATATGGGGAAGGCATATATTAATGATCTTACGGTCTATGTCGTGGTGATCTGTTGAGGGCGAATTACAGTACGTATATGTATTTCACTTTGGACAGTCGATATTAATATAACATAATGTAGTGGAGGGACGGGAGGCCCTGTCTGGGAAGTGCTGTGAGGCAGTGTTGGATGTGACTGGGGTGGGAAACTCGGTCAAGAGTTACGAGGGGTTCAGTTGGTAAATCAAGATCGATTTTTCATTAGGGAAGGTTAAGGTGGGTGTAAATATTAGGGTGTTTATATGCTCGTCGTTGCCCCTTCAGTGCACGTCGAGGGCATCAAGGGGACAGCTAGGGGTACACTACCCTCCAATATTTTACGCTGCCACTTTGTTACGCCAGATGAATATATGCCTCATCATCGCTCCCTGAATGGAACATGTGGCTCGACCATACATTGTTGAATTATGACGCTCACACAACAAAGGTTTCAGTGATAGGCATTAGTGTTTATGATACGGCCAGTGATTGTGGAGGATGATATTTGGGGTGTCTAATACTGGGGTGGTAGCTGGTGTGAGAGCAGTGCTGCCGAGGACACCAGGCGTGATGCTACTTTACGTGCCCTTTACTCGACCATGTACTCACTGCTCCTCCCATCTTCATATAGTATGTGTTGCTGTGGTACTTAACACCTGACTCACGACGGTCCTGTCGAGC
>WNWK01001779.1:110000-132500 GCA_009830355.1 Cherax destructor
AGGGTTGTGGCGGCGTCCCTGGCGGCACCATCTGGCCCCTTGGCACACCCGCATCCACCTGCTTCTCAATTGCTTATATCTGGCTTCCACTACCAGTGAGATCAGCAGTAGCATGTTACTCAGATAACTGAATCCAGTTGTTAATCCAGCAGTCGCACTGCCGTGGTTCACCACAGCAGTGACTAGCGCGTTCAGCTCTTAAATGAGAGGACCTGGGCTCAAAGCCCACTGTGAGGCAAAGATCTATGGGCAAGTATTTTTTTTAGCACCTGCTGCCCCTATTAATAGATACCTGGGAGTTAGTCGACTCATGCGGGTAGCATCCTGGGGGGGACTTAAAAAGGCTTCGCTGCATGGCTTTCTTATATTATCCTGGGTTACTGATCATCCGGGGTAAATAATTTTAATAGAGCTCTTTAACATTTACCACATCACTTGTGTTAATAGAGAACGTAGTGTACAACACCTCACTCCAGCGCACGACACACCATTGGGCGACATCTCACCACAAACCAGGTCATCTTATTAGAAAGAGACATGTATGTTGGATAATTTACACTAAAGGTTGCAATAAAAACATTACAGTGAGATAGACACTCAGAGAAAGATTCTTCACCGTATGTTATATCATAGGAGACGAGATCACCTCCTTTAATCACCACACTGATCACTAAAGACTTGTAAAATGTCAGGCGATTGTAATGAATAAAGATTTTTATTAAGTAATCATTGTGGAGTTCATTTATATATTTAATCTTTAAATTACTACAATCGCCTTTTTTCTTTTACTCATAGTAACGCTGATTTTTGGTGTAATAGTAATATAGGGGGACTATATCAGTACCGCTACCATGCAGGAAATGGCGATCGATGTCATGAATGCTGTCGCCTGCTTGTCTATTGTCGCTGTCAGCGTTGCTCGTGCACCTGCTGCTGCTGACACTACCACCACCACCGCTGCTACTAGTGTTGTCATTGCCACCCCCACCGCACGATAATGGCTGACCCATGATATGAGAGGCAGGCAGGGCAGTGAAACACATTGACAGTAACTTGAAACATTCTTCCAAAACCACGCTGAAGTAGGATTAGGCCAGAGGAGAGGAGGGGCCCAGTGGTGGAGGTAGTGGTAGCAACAGTTGCAGTAGTGGTGGCAGCAGATGAAGTAGTGGTGGCAGCAGATGAAGCAGTGGTGGCAAACAAGGAAGTAGTGGTGACAGCAGAGAAGGTAGTGGTGGTGGCAACAGATGAAGCAGTGGTGGCAGTAAATTAAGTAGTAGGAGCAGAAGAGGAAGTAGTTGTAGCAGCAGAGGAAGTAATGATAAAAGCAGAGGAAGTAGAAGTGGCACAGAGGAAGTAATGGTGGTAGCAGAGAGAGTAGTAGCATTACCAAAGCTGGGGAGGCTCATTAGTGGGAAGGGAAGGGGCAAGGAGTGTGGCGCAAGCTACTAAATTGCAAGGTTAAGCCACCCTGGGATGAAATTAACCCACCTGATGGCTGGATTGACGCCAGCTGGGGCTGGATCAACCTAGCTGATATTGGGGTAAAGTAGCAAGCCAGCTGGGGGCCAGCTCATTTGGTAGGCAAGACAGGCATATTAATGTTTACAATGTAAATGGATTATTTAGTATATTTGGTTCTGGAGTATAGTAGGTAATGTCGGGGTACTGGATATATATTAGTGTTGGACGGCCTGCCAAGGATCGATTGTTTGCATGGTAACGCTAGCTTTTAGTCAGTTATATTAAAAATAGCAGTGTCAACATTGTGTTGCCCTTTAAGGTAATGACACTAGTGACTAGACTCTTAGCTAGACTATACGGCCTCGCCTTTAATGTATTATTATACTCCATTAGTTTTGCGATCTTTAGGAGTCGTGGCACTGATTCAAGGCAGAAACATCGTTTAATATATTTTTGTTCTAGACATTTATTTCTTCGCGGTCAGGTGGTGTCATATAAAGGATAATGGATGCAAAACGTTCAGATCTAGTATGAAAATGATGAGGTGAACTGTACGTGTTAGGGAAGCACCTGCGAGGATCGTGACCAGATGTCCAGTAGCAAAAACTGAATAAGATTTTATTTCAAGAAATGAGGCTATGTAATATATTCTGGTGTAGTTCCGATAATAACAGCACAGTGGCATGACTTGCACGTTCATCAAGCTTCGTGTTGGTGTTACTAGCAGCAGAAAACGCTGTGCCTGGTCTCACACTTCTGCCTGCTTAATATTTAGTGGTGTTACTGACTTGGTGGCGCAACACACTGGTATATTAGTGTTGCCACCCAGACTAATTGTCTATGCACTGGTAAATCTGTGTGTGTGTTGGAAAGAATGTTAAAAGTATCGCATCTGGCAAGTTGTTAAGGTGTTTTTTTATAATATAAAATATTAATATTTAGATTGTGCTATTCTAAATAGGTTTAATTTTTAAAGTTATATACCTACTGGGTTTGTGTTAAGGAATAGTTAGCATCATTCCCATTAAGCGTTGATTATTGGGGCTATATATTTTAGCTATGTGATCTTATGCTGAAGATGTTTTGTATTCCTCACTATTATGGAGTTAATGAGTTGTTTGTAGTGGCAGGTGTGTAGTGATCCTCAGAGCTGACTAGTTTTTCCCTCTTTTGGACCTGTAGACTTAATATGTAACACTCGATAGATGGGTGGTCAGTATGATGTCCTTGAAGCTTCCTCTTGATTACCACCCCGTCCCTACCCTGGCAATCGTTGCTTACTCATCAGCATATGTATTAACTACTTAACTCATTGCTGATGACGGTTGTATAAGTTAAAATATTTACATTTTACTTCATCGGTTAGGGATATGAGGTCTCTATTTTAAAGTTCCAAAGGCTGACTATTTGTATTTTGTTGCAAGGACATTTGGACTTGCCATTAGTGTTGGTGCCGTAGTTGATTATCTTTGTTTATTGTTGCATGAGCTCATAAAGATGTACTAATGATATTGTTCTCTGTTGACAGGTACGTGGAAGTCTGTAATTGTTGCTCCCAAGGTTAATCAAGTAAGTACTCTGAGTCCTGCCTTAAATACTTCTGTGTGAAAGGTCACTTGGGAAGGGACTTTACCTCGGCTGGGTGATCATTTGGGCTGCAGGCCCACCTGCAGTTTTAGGTACCTACTTATGCTGGTGTTTTTACCTAGGTAGGAACTCAGCTAGGCACTTAGATAATATTTGCCTTCACTCTCACAGGTTCGTGCATTATCAGCATATTGTCGAAGAAAGAAAACTTGTAGTGTTAAATTAATTCTTCGGTATTTTTTATGTTGAGAGATGTAATGTGATTTGTGACGTAATACAAGTACTGTATATTGAAATTTAATAGGATCCGGTGAATTACAAGAGACGTGGCAGTGCGTGTTCAAAATTATCCCAATTACCTATGAGATTACACAGGATGCGGCTGATAGCATTTGCAATTGTGCCATCTGAAATTAGTACAAAATCTGCCACAGTCATGCATTGACTTCAGTCTCACTAGAGAATAATACCGTTTGTTGATAATGTGACTGAATGCCAGATGAAAAGTTGACGCTGTAAATGTTCAAGTAAACCTTGCAACACTTACGCTTAGCTGAAATATTCAGAATAAAAATCTTTAAAATCCATTGATACGAGTTTATTGTAGATAACTAATTGCAATATTTTTTGTGAACTATATATCAAATTGACAATTTTCCTAAGTGGTATGGATAGTTGTGAGAGTGACAACCGGCCGTTAGAGATGAGTGTTGGGGTGTCATCAAGCTAACCATTTGCACTGTTGTGTCAGTGTCACCACACTGGGGCGTGGTCCATCAGTTTGATTAAGGAGACTATAGCAGGACGCTGTCCAACCTACTGTTCCCTGTTATAGCGTGTGTTGTGGTTGTGGGAAGGGGGGAGGGGAGGTATTTGCGACTTGCTGGCTCTTGATGACTTGTGAGCAGAGAGTCGGCGTGAGTATTCACTAGTGAGAGTTCATGGTGTAGAGGGTCTTGTTAGTAAGAAACCTGTGACTTGGATTCTAAATTATACCTGTTTGTAGTTAAGAGTTGACCTACTCAAATGATTCTATCTTCTTTGTCAGGTTTATCATATAATTTTTGAATCAGTTCATTGGTTTAAACATGTACTAGTGTATCTTACATCCCATTCTATAAGTCTTCCACTGTTTGTAAAAAAAAAACTTCGGCATGGTTTTTCAGCGTATATATGAGGCCTCACGTTTTCATTCTTGGTTCTAAAAAAATATATTATAGAAATAGTTTTCTTCTATTTATGACATTTGTTTGTTATCATGTCTTCCGTTTTGTGGTGTCACTCAAGGCAGCCATATCAGTTTCTTACTAACTTAACACTGCGAGACATTTTGATGCATGTCTTTAGACACTTTATTTTATCTATTTTTGTTTTATTTACCGCACTACTAACGTATATTTTAGACAGTTTTCACAATTTATTATCTACTTATAATATCTGAAAGCTACTTTGATATTAGGAATAATGATGGAATTACCAACAAAATGTTTGGTAAATAGATACAGATGCAAGTAATGGGATTTTATTTTTGCAACTTTTCGCTCTCCAGGAGATCTGTCAAGTCGTAACTGATTGACAAAGCTTCTGGAGAGCGAAACTTTGCCACAGTAAAATTTCACATCAATTGCATGTGTCCATTTACCTAATACTTTGAAGTTTGCCAGTATAGTATGTAATTTTATTAGTTTCATTGATGTAATCCAGTGACATTCTGTTCTTCGTAGTTACCGCTCCCTTCCCCCTCCCCCATGTCTTTTTTCTCTGCCGATGCTTTTAATATTATCCATATTGTTGGCTCCTGGTGTCACTCTACCATGATGCTCTCGCCACCAAGGTGACCCATCATCTTCATTAACCAGCATTATGCTTACAGTGGTAAGCAGTCCAATGCAGCCACCACCTTGATGGGATAAATTAATGTCATGTATGTTCTGGAGAAGTTATATTTTGTTTAAGTGGTTTGATAAAACCAACATGTTGATAAAAGAGACACTGCAACATTTGGGCATCTTGGAAACGTTTCGCCATCCAGTGGCTTCTTCAGGCCAATACAGAGAAGAACGGAGAAAAATGAGGAGTTTGAGATAGTCAGTCCCTCATCCTAGAGTCGGTGTTCAGTCTATCAGTCTTGATAAGTGCAGCATATGCGCTGATAAGGGGCTAATATACTGCAGACAGGTGAAGTGAAGCAGTGGCAGGGGACGTCACCAGTGGAAAAAATCCACTAGTGAAAGTAGGCCATGCCTATAGGTTTAGGCAAGTTTCGAAGAGTTCCCAGCATCAAGATCCCAAGATGTTGTTGTGTGACAGAGTTTGTATTAGTGGTGTTAGAAAACCGACAAATTGATAAATGGGACACTTGTGCAATATCTGTTGCACAAATGTCTTATTTATCAAGGTATACTGAGTGAGGTAATACTCATTCTCGGTGTCCGCCTCATAAACGGTCACAATACCTCCACCCTGGTGTGCTTCAAATGATGCTCTTTCATTGTTGACTCGTAAGTTCCAGGAAGAGTGAAGGTGTTGTTTTCCCTCTGGTTAGAGAATACGCTCTCGTGTGACTGCTTTCTGGGCAGTGTTTTACAAGGTTACATTGTCATGTTACTTGCCTAGCATACATACTGTGTTGGCTCATATTGCTCCCTTCGCTTGCACTACTAAACTATGAGGGAGAATTTTATTTTTGTTTAGCAAGATGGAATTCAGCAGTAAAGTTCCACTTCCGTATCTTATATTAAGATAGTTGCAACGTGGGAAGAAAAGCTATGTAAAAGAAAATATGTATATTTCAATCTTCTGAGATCTTCAGCAGTATAGTATAGTAAAAAAAAGTCTATTATACAGTGACCTAAATATAATAGCGGTTACGCATTATTAATGTATGTCTCATAAATACATTGGAGAGAGTGGAGACCACCTTGGGATAATCCTCTCTGAGAGTGACATTATTGGCTTTCCAACTGTCCAGCACATTAGTGCATGATATATCTATTCAGTTACACACGCTAGATTGTGGTGCTGCCTCTAGACTGGTTTTCCCCTCCCTCTGCTGCCCTAACTTCCTCCTTATTTATTCATTCCTTGCATATGACGGCAGTCATGCACTTACCAATTTTTATTTCATAATATCACTCTTTATCTTGTTTTAAGGGGCTGGGGTGCCTTGATATAGGTGAAGGGTTCTTGGTTCTGTTCTCAGACTTGGCCATCAACCAGGAGGCTCAGCTTGAGACCGGGCATGCAGGGGCAATGATACTCGGTTTCAGTAGTGGGTAATACAATGAATTACCTTCTTGAATTGTGTAGCAAAATCCTTGATGCACTGTGTATGAACGTTGACATAGGAGTCACTTGCTTCTGCACTTAAATCCCGTTAACCAACCATTAACCTTAGACCACCTACCACCTCCTTACCTCCATTTGGTCTTGTGTGCGCTCACATTCTGTAAATAAATACGAAACAAAATGCTGATTATGGCATATCATCATGAAGACTTGTCCACTGGAGACTTCATCAATTCACACAGAGAAGAAGACGTGGATATTTGTGGGTTATTTTATTTATATGAAAATGCATTTATTGAATTAATGATTGTTCCATGATTTGTTGTTCTTTATCTTTAACTTTTATCTGATACGTCACGTATCTTCGCTCGTAGAACGTGGTGCCACGAGCAGTTTACTCTTGTATTCCAACCGCTGGAGGTTGAGACCAAAAATAAATTCCTCCCAGATGCAAAGCTAAATGGAGAAGTGTAAATGCTTTTGCTGGGAGAAGCAGTAATCCTGTGTTAGTCGTTCAATGTATGAAGTTGTCGAGTCTCGACCCTCCGTCTACTAAGTGCGAAACATTATTATATTTAAGGAAATGGGACATACCTTGTTCAGTATTAGTTAGATTGTAGGAAGGAAAGCTAGCTATATTCCCCTGTCATATTACATCACGGGAGGGGTTACATGACGTGTTGCAATTTCAGCCAGAGATGGAAGACTTTAGTGTTCCACTATGGGTGTAGAAGCTACGGGTGGGGTGGGACTCGCACGTAGAGCCTACACAGTTGTGACTTGTTTCAAGTTGCACTAGACAAGATAAATGTTTATTAAGAGAGTTTAGTATAATGATAATAATATGCGAAAGTTAATCATAAAATACAAATAGTAATAAAGGCGAGTGAAAATGCGTGGCCTTCCTGCGTGTCACGATGAAGTGTGCAAAAGTTGTCGAAGTGGGCGATAGCGGAATACTTACTGGTGAACAATTAAATTTTATACTTGAGGACTGGGAGAGTTCCTGAGGCAGAACCAAAACCTCCCTCCTCCATTCTCTTCCTTGTCTTCCTCTTTCCGTCCTTAAAATTCCCTCATCTACCTCTTTTTTTTTCTTCCCACCTCCCTCCAACCTCTTCTCCCTCTCAAATTTCTTCTTCCCCCTTCCTTGTCCTCCTCCCTTTTCTTCCAGGTTCAAGGGAGAGGGCGTCTTAACGTGGGTGAAGGACTATTAATCTGAGTAGCCAGAATTGACTTAGTGTCTTCCTCTCCTCTGATTAACCCTCAATACCTTCACCTTCCCTCGTGATTGGTTATATTGTCATAATTTTTGTAATGTGACTTGAGGCCAGTGACTTGCACGGAATTATGGATATGGTTTGTCGAAGGTCACTAATGAACTTGGAATGATTTTGATTGCATTGTGATTTCTGCAATATGACAGCGAATTAGTTATGATAATAGCAAGTTGATAAGTTTATGATAGTTTATGTTCAGAACTCTGAATAATTAGTTTCTGGTGTTTTAATTGTTAAAAGTAAACCGTTTTAATTTTTCCTTCCTTTCTCCTGTGTTCCTTCCCTTCTCCCCTTTTGTTCTTTTCTTTCTCCCCTTCCTCATCCATTCTGCAACTCCTCCTTCCTTTCTCCTGCTCCTTATGTTTCTCTTCCCCTTCCTCTCCTCCTCTTCATCCCTTCTTCCCCTTCCTTCCCTTCTTTCTTCTTTTCCTTCCCCTTTCTCTACCTTTTCCTTCTCTTCGTGTGTTTAAGAGGAGAAATTTGTGACGCCTCCGCGTAAGAGCTCTCATCGTCTTTAAAATCTTGTCAGTTGAGGTGTGTGTGTACTGTGTGTGTGTGTACTGTATGTGTGTGTACTGTGTGTGTGTGTACTGTGTGTGTGTGTGTGTGGTGTGTGTGAGCCAGGCAGCTCGTTGGGACTGAAGTGTTGGAGGGGTGAAGGACCTCCACATGTTTATAATATGTGTGTTTGTGTTGGACCTTTTTATTGTTGTCGTTGGAGTTTTTTGGCGAGTCTTTCTCTTTGTCTGTCCTCACAAGGGAGGTGCATTGATGCTGGTGAACGGCTCTTGATCTAAGGAATTAGACCTTTCCTTCACAGTGGATCGAACCCGATTACCTCATGTTCCCCAGGCACTGTACAGCTCCTACAGGTTTAGCTTTTCCCTATAATAATAATCCTTTCGTGAAGTAGAAGTAAAATTTTATCATATTCAATAGAATATTTTTTTATGGAGTTGAAGTGAGTTGATGAAACACTTCCATGTGAACTGAGATGATCTTATGTGGTGACAATGTTTGTAGCTCGAATCCCCAGGTGGAAACTGGGGAGACTTTTGAAGTAGCTTAGGCCAAGGTTAGTATCTGTTGTGAGGACGTGAGCAAGGTTAGTCTCTGTTGTGAGGACGTGAGCAAGGTTGGTCTCTGTTGTGAGGACGTGAGCAAGGTTGGTCACTGTTGTGAGGACGTGAGCAAGGTTAGTCTCTGTTGTGAGGACGTGAGCAAGGGTAATCTCTGCTGTGAGGACGTGAGCAAGGGTAATCTCTGCTGTGAGGACGTGAGCAAGGTTAGTCTCTGTTGTGAGGACGTGAGCAAGGTTAGTCTCTGTTGTGAGGACGTGAGCAAGGTTAGTCTCTGTTGTGAGGACGTGAGCAAGGGTAATCTCTGCTGTGAGGACGTGAGCAAGGTTAGTCTCTGTTGTGAGGACGTGAGCAAGGTTAGTCTCTGTTGTGAGGACGTGAGCAAGGTTAGTCTCTGTTGTGAGGACGTGAGCAAGGTTAGTCTCTGTTGTGAGGACGTGAGCAAGGGTAATCTCTGCTGTGAGGACGTGAGCAAGGGTAATCTCTGCTGTGAGGACGTGAGCAAGGTTAGTCTCTGTTGTGAGGACGTGAGCAAGGTTAGTCTCTGTTGTGAGGACGTGAGCAAGGTTGGTCTCTGTTGTGAGGACGTGAGCAAGGGTAATCTCTGCTGTGAGGACGTGAGCAAGGTTAGTCTCTGTTGTGAGGACGTGAGCAAGGTTAGTCTCTGTTGTGAGGACGTGAGCAAGGTTAGTCTCTGTTGTGAGGACGTGAGCAAGGGTAATCTCTGCTGTGAGGACGTGAGCAAGGGTAATCTCTGCTGTGAGGACGTGAGCAAGGTTAATCTCTGCTGTGAGGACGTGAGCAAGGGTAGTCTCTGTTGTGAGGACGTGAGCAAGGTTAGTTTCTGTTGTGAGGACGTGAGCAAGGTTAATCTCTGCTGTGAGGACGTGAGCAAGGTTAATCTCTGCTGTGAGGACGTGAGCAAGGTTAGTCTCTGTTGTGAGGACGTGAGCAAGGGTAATCTCTGCTGTGAGGACGTGAGCAAGGTTAGTCTCTGTTGTGAGGACGTGAGCAAGGTTAGTCTCTGTTGTGAGGACGTGAGCAAGGGTAATCTCTGCTGTGAGGACGTGAGCAAGGTAATCTCTGCTGTGAGGACGTGAGCAAGGGTAATCTCTGCTGTGAGGACGTGAGCAAGGGTAATCTCTGCTGTGAGGACGTGAGCAAGGTTAATCTCTGCTGTGAGGACGTGAGCAAGGTTAATCTCTGCTGTGAGGACGTGAGCAATGCTAATCTCTGCTGTGAGGACGTGAGCAATGCTAATCTCTGCTGTGAGGACGTGAGCAAGGTTAATCTCTGCTGTGAGGACGTGAGCAAGGTTAATCTCTGCTGTGAGGACGTGAGCAAGGTTAATCTCTGCTGTGAGGACGTGAGCAAGGGTAATCTCTGCTGTGAGGACGTGAGCAAGGTTAATCTCTGCTGTGAGGACGTGAGCAAGGTTAGTCTCTGTTGTGAGGACGTGAAGCTAGACCGTGAACAAGGCCAAGAGAAAGTTCATCACGTTGAATGCCATCTCACGAAATAATATCCGGTATATTGACGGAAGAGTTAGCTTTTGAGGGAGAGTTATGTAGGAGGAAGGATACGTAATGGAGGGTGATGAGCTGTGTGGGATGCAGGAGTGGTGTGAAAGGAAAAGGTGTGTGGGGTTGGAGGATTATGTATAAGGACGGAGTGTGAGAGGAAGAGTGGGTTATGTGGAAGGAGGTGCGTGTAAGGGGGTGAGATGAGTGATGTGTGGTAGGGAGGAGCATGAAAGTGGTGCAGTACTCCCTGACAGTGTCACGCTCACCACATCACGAAATTATACTCTGAATGATTATCCGCATGTTGCCATGTGTTCCTCACCACACCTCCCTCACAACTCTCTCGTGCACCTTCCTCACAACTCATGCACCTCCCTCACAACTCTCGTGCACCTCCCTCACAATTCTCTCTTGTACCTCCCTCACAACTCTCGTGCACCTCAATCACAACTCTTGCACCTCCCTCACAACTCGTGCACCTCCCTCACAACTCATGCACCTCCCTCACAACTCGTACACCTCCCTCACAACTCTCGTGCACCTCCCTCACAACTCTCGTGCACCTCCCTCACAACTCGTGCACCTCCCTCACAACTCGTGCACCTCCCTCACAACTCGTGCACCTCCCTCACAACTCATGCACCTCCCTCACACTACACCATACCTATTTGTACATCATTATAATAACCACTGGTCTTAGTGCTTCACTTTTCTCTGCTTTACTCGTCTTTACCTGCTTTTTCCCTCTTCAATTTCTTGTTTGCTGCCTCCACTTCTACTTTCCAGATTTCTAACTTTCCCTTCTCTCCCTGGCATGCACTCTTAACCTGCTGTGTGTTTGTGTGTGTGTTTGTGAGAGAAGGAGAGGGGACTGGGATGTAAGGAGGTAGGGCTAGATAGAGGGAGTTGGTCCATGGTAGGTAGCATGCTTTAACGAGAACCCGTCATGAAGCAGCATGCATACTTCCACCGTGTGGACGCTGTGCTAGTTAGCATAAAACAAGCCACTAGGCACGTAATATTTACAACACCACATTGTTGTGAACCCACTAATGAGAATGATTGTCTTGCTCAGTGGACACAAGCGCCCTTGCAAGTTTCTTCAATATATTTACTATATTGATACATTTGATGTAGAACAGCGTCAGGGGTAGTGTACTCGCAGGGCTAAAGATGAGTTTGTTTGAAGTTTATACAAATGTCTCCTTGGGTCAGTGACTGGATGACGTTGATGTTAGCCTTGGATGGTGAGGGAGTGTGTGGGTGGGAGCGTGAGACAGCCAAGTGAGAGAGTGTGTGGGTGGGAGCGGAGACAGCCAGGTGAGGGAGTGTGTGGGTGGGAGCGTGAGACAGCCAGGTGAGGGAGTGTGTGGGTGGGAGCGTGAGACAGCCAGGTGAGGGAGTGTGAGGAGACAGTCAGGTAAGGTACCATGGGTTTGAGGGAGTATGGGGGTGAGGAAGACTGAGGGAAATATGTGCAGTATATCTCGGTATATATACACTGAAAGATGCGTATGCCATTATATATACTAAGAGGTGTATGTGTGTGTTAAGAATAACTTTCGTGGAGTTATTTCAGCAGTAATAATATTAACACTGCTTGTTCAGCAAACGGTCGTTGCTTTATATGTTAAGACTGCAAGCTGTGCCTGAAAAGCACAAGAGTTCACTTTATTTTCTATTCAGGAGTTATAATATTCTTAGTGTACAGGAGAATTGTTGATTTAAGTCGTACGTGTAGTCGTTAGGTCTTAAAATTAACAAATTGACTGACGGGAAGTGAAAGAAGTGGAGAGTGAAGAGAGCAAGAATGAGAAGGATGGTAAAGCAAGAACATGGAAAGTGGGTAAAAAGGCACAGAGTAAGGCGTGGAAGGCAGGGAGAAGAACTGTGGTTGCGTGAGTGGGTGAAGGTAAGAAGTCCTCCTGGAAAAGCATGTGCTTTTCAGCGAATTACAGAGCGTGGCGGAACTTAAGGCAAATGCGGGTAAACGTTTGTTGATACCAGGGCGAACACATTGCTAGTTGTTACGACCCATCCTCCTTAGAAGATTTTAAATCAGCTATCCTTAAAAAGCTCTACCCTTTACAAAATTTATATATTACGTCATAAGATGTGTAAGGGCGCCTAGCTTCATCAAGTTCAGGTTTCAAGTTATATATACGTATAGTGTACTCACCAAATTGTGGTTGCAGGGGTCGATTCATAGCTCCTGTGTGTGTGTTTGTGTGTGTTCACATTAATCGCGAACAAACGATACAAGATGCAGAAAAATCAAGGGGGGAATTGAATGATAGGACTTTCTTGTTGCGATCAGCACAACAGGAGCTTGCAGTGTTGCAGAAATGAGTAGGAATTCCCAGGTAGATCCGTTCAAGGGATCTACCTGGACTTCCTATCAATTTTTTTGCAACATTGCAAGCGCCTGATGTGTTGATTGCAACACGAAATACCTTCGATATACCTTTGAAGAGTTTCGAGAGTATCTACTCTCTGAGCCCGGCCATGGGCCAGGCTCGTCTGGTGCTTGCCTGGTCAACCAGGCTGTTGCTGCTGGAGGCCCGCTGCCCCACATATCCATCACAGCCTGGTTGATCTGGCACCTGGTGAAGATATTTGTCCAGTTTCCTCTTGAAGGCTTCTACACTGGTTCCAGCCGTGTTTCGGATATCTTCTGGTAAGATGTTGAATAGTCTGGGACCCCGGATGTTAATACAGTGCTCCCGTATTGTCCCCACCGCACCCCTGCTCCTCACTGGGTTTATTTTACACTTTCTCCCATATCTCTCACTCCAGTATGTTGTTATGGCAGTGTGCAGATTTGGGACCAGGCCCTCAAGTACTTTCCATGTATATATTATCATGTATCTCTCTCTCCTCCGCTCCAATGAGTACATGTTCAAGACTTGAAGGCGTTCCCAATAATTTAGATGTTTCAATGGCTCAATGTGAGCCGTAAACGATCTCTGGATTTGTTCCAGCTCTGCTATTTTCCTGCCCTGAACGGGGCCGTCAGCACTGAGCAGTATTCTAAGTGGGGAGCACTAGCGATTTGAATAGTGTCACCATCGGCATTATTTCCCTTGTTTTGAAAGTTCTCAATACCCACCCCGTCATCTTCCTGGCTGCTGTGATCTTTGTCTTGTTATGGTCTTTAAACGACAGATCAGCAGACATAATTATTCCCAAGTCCTTTACGTGTTCCTTTCGTTCTATGTGGTGACCCTCTTGCGTTTTGTATATAGTGTTCCTTTTGAGTTCTTCATTTTTGTCCATACCTAAGCAGCTGAAACTTATCACCATTGAACGTCATGTTGTTCTCCACTGCCCATTGGAAGACCCTGCTTATGTCCTCCTGTAATTTTTCAGTGTCTTCTACCGTAGTGACTTTCATGCTTATTTTAGTGTCATCTGCAAATGATGATACAAAAGTGTGCTGGGTGTTTTTATCTATGTCTGCTATGAGGATGAGAAACAGCAGAGGTGCCAGGACAGTGCCTTGGGGCACTGAGCTTTTGACCTCGCTGTGATTGATTTATGTGTGTATATATACAGTATATGTGCAAATATATATCTATTTGTGTGTGTACGTACACTTACATATATACATGTACATGCACATACGTACGTACATAAATATGAATGCTACAAGAGGCGTGTAAATTTTCCCCGAAGTATTAACATGGGCAATAATAATAAATTTAATCATCTAAAAAAAAAAAAAGCTAGTACATGTGAAAGTAATGAGTGAAAATAAAGAGTTGAGTTGGGCGGCGCAGGGTGGGGAGTGGGGGGCGCAGGGGGGGGGAGTGGGGCGGCGCGGGAAGGGAGTGGGGCAGGCTGGGGCGGCGCAGGGAGGAGTGGGGCGGCAGGAGGAGTGGGGCGGGCCAGGGAGGAGTGGCAGGGAGGGGTGGGCGGGCCGCAGGGAGGGGGTGAGGAGTGGCGGCCAGGGGGAGTGGGGCGCAGTGAGGGAGTGGGCGGGCAGGAGGGAGTGAGCGGCCAGGGAGGGGAGTGAGGGGCGGCGCAGGGAGGGGGGGAGGGGGGCTGGCAGGGAGGGAGTGGGGCGCGCAGGGAGAGTGGGGCTGGCAGGGAGGGAGGGGGCGGCTAGGGAGGAGGGGCGGCGAGGAGAGTGGGGCGGCGCAGGGAGGGGAGTGGGGCGGCGCAGGGAGGGGAGTGACACACGACACTGGATCTCGTGTGTATTGGTAATCAGAAAATACATAAAATTTTACACTGCGATAATTCAAGCTGTATTGGTCGTATTTTTGCCATGTATATTGCCATGTATATTGGCACCATAGTTGCAGCGTCACCGTCATTCAATGAGTCTGCACACAAACTTGCTCACACGTCAGCTATGGTATTCGTTTTCTAACGCCTTTCATTTCGTTTTGTTTCTAAATTATCTACGCTGCTAGACAACACTGCAAAACTGTTTTAGCCATGCACGGTGTGTGTGTTAGTTACCATTTTGTCCTAGGCACATGTCGATTAGACACTAGGCCTGTTGTATATATGTGTGTGTGTGTGTGTGTGTACTCACCTATTTGTACTCACCTATTTGTGGTTGCAGGGGTCGAGTCATAGCTCCTGGCCCCGCCTCTTCACTGATTGCTACTAGGTCCTCCTCTCCCTGCTCCATGAGCTTTATCAAACCTAGTCTTAAAACTATGTATGGTTCCTGCCTCCACTATGTCGCTTTCTAAGCTATTCCACTTCCTGACAACTCTATGACTGAAGAAATACTTCCTAACATCCCTTTGACTCATAGGAGTCTTCAACTTCCAATTATGACCCCTTGTTTCTGTGTCCCCTCTCTGGAACATCTTGTCTCTGTCCACCTTATCTATTCCTCGCAGTATTTTATATGTCGTTATCATGTCTCCCCTAACCCTCCTGTCCTCTAGTGTCGTCAGGCCGATTTCCCTTAACCTTTCTTCGTGTGTGTGTGTGTGTGTGTGTGTGTGTCTACAATATTGATAACATAGCAGCAACTTGTTTTAGTGTATGGCCACAAAGTGGCGCCAGTGAGTGAGGGCAGGAGGTTTTCTCTGGCAGAGTTTTACAGTAATTTACTATAGTACAGTACAGTGGAGTACAATACAGTGCAGTACAGTACAATGAAGTACGGTGCAGTACCAGTGCAGTATAGTACAGTACACTAGTATATTGCAGTATAGTACAGTGCAGTACAGTATAATGTAGTACAGTACAATGCAGTGCAGTACAATACAGTGCACTACAGAGCAGTACAATACAGTGCACTACAGAGCAGTACAATACAGTGCACTACAGAGCAGTACAATACAGTGCACTACAGAGCAGTACAATACAGTGCACTACAGAGCAGTACAATACAGTGCACTACAGAGCAGTACAATGCAGTGCACTACAGAGCAGTACAATACAGTGCACTACAGAGCAGTACAATACAGTGCACTACAGAGCAGTACAATACAGTGCACTACAGAGCAGTACAATACAGTGCACTACAGAGCAGTACAATACAGTGCACTACAGAGCAGTACAATACAGTGCACTACAGAGCAGTACAATACAGTGCACTACAGAGCAGTACAATACAGTGCACTACAGATCAGTACAATACAGTGCAGTACAGTGCACTACAGAGCAGTACAATAGTGTAGTGCACTACAGAGCAGTACAATACAGTGCAGTGCACTACAGAGCAGTACAGTGCAGTGCACTACAGAGCAGTACAGTGCAGTGCACTACAGAGCAGTACAATACAGTGCAGTGCACTACAGAGCAGTACAGTGCAGTGCACTACAGAGCAGTACAGTGCAGTGCACTACAGAGCAGTACAATACAGTGCAGTGCACTACAGAGCAGTACAATACAGTGCAGTGCACTACAGAGCAGTACAATACAGTGCAGTGCACTACAGAGCAGTACAATACAGTGCAGTGCACTACAGAGCAGTACAGTGCAGTGACACAGAGCAGTACAGTGCATGCACTACAGAGCAGTACAATACAGTGCAGTGCACTACAGAGCAGTACAATACAGTGCAGTGCACTACAGAGCAGTACAATACAGTGCAGTGCACTACAGAGCAGTACAATGCAGTGCACTACAGAGCAGTACAATACAGTGCAGTGCACTACAGTGTAGTACAGCACAATACAGTGTAGTACAGTATAATACTGCACAGTGTCATGGACTCGGTACAAACGGTGGTGGTCACGTGACCCACAACTTGTCTTCACATATAGGTTTATAATGCCTGGTCACAGACCGGGCCGCGGGGGCGTTGACCCCTGAAACTCGGTATCTCCAGGTATAGAAGTTAATGTTTGCACAAGCGTTCAGGTTCCTTGATATTTGTCCACTCTAAACAGGTACATCAAAAAATTCTTAGTTAAATTGCATTAACAGGTGCCATACGTCTGGGAGCGCGATGCTTGGCACTGCCCAGGGACCTCCAGGGAGATCCCTGGGTGCTAGTCAGGGGCTCTTCATTCAGGGCATAGGATTAGACCTGTCATTCCTTGGCTCCAACTGAAACTGATTGCTCTCATTACTCCAAGCGCCGTATGACCTCTACAAGTTTAGCGCTCCCCTCCCTTTGAATGTAATAATATATGCAAGGAATTAGTTCTCTGCTATCGTTGACTTTCTCCTTGTATCTAACTGTCGTATCTGAGCTCCTCTGCAAAGACAGTAATGATTATGTATGTGTGAGGTGAAAGTGTTAAATGATGATGAAAGTATTTTCTTTTTGGGGATTTTCTATAATTTTGGGTCACCCTGCCTCGGTGGAAAACGGCCGATTTGTTGAAAGAATATATATATACCGAGGCTGGAACAGTTCACGTCTAACCCACAAATTAAAGCTAAAGCTTCAGATGACGTATCGGTCCGTCTTGGACCATTGTCAGTTGCACAGTTTATAATGGTTCAGGACAGACCGAAACGCTAAAAAGAAATTAAAGTCCAATAATTTGGTCGCAGCTTATGTATATCAGTTAAGTTTAGTAATTTATATGAAATGCCTATGAACTTAGATCGTTCACGAATAGTCTCACTTGAACATGTTGGGAAAACTTGTAGTAAAAAATATGGAGAAGTTACCTTGTGACTGGGGCACTTACTGGCTCTCACCAGCTGTACCTCGCAGCTGGTGTACAAGAGTAGCTGCAGGGATGTATGTAGCAGGTGTTGGTAGTGGTAGTGTGGGAGATCTCTCTCGTCCTTGGGAAAGCAGTTGAAGGTTGACAGTGTGTGAGGTCCGTACAATTTAGCCTCCCAGACACCACATGCTCATTACATCAGTTCTGCTGAAACTAAAACTTTGAGGCTCCACTAACTACTGAACTTTACAATATCCTCATCGTCGTACTGAAGTCTCACGGATTTGAAGACTGAAACCCATTGTGTGTGATGAAATATGAAAGGGAACATATCTAGAGTCGCTTCCTATGTAACTGTCAGTGTGTGTAAGGGTAGCAGCACACTGCTGATGTAACCATTTTATTTTAATAAAGGAAAAGGACTGCCTGTAAGTGCTGTGTGGAAAGGGAAACTTTTGACCAGTTCAGGACATTTAATAAAGGAAACGTTTCGCCACGAGGGGCTTCATCAGTCGTAATGCTGTAACTGATAGTCTTACAGAAACAGTTAATGGGTATCACTATAGCATTTACAATTAAGCTGTACGTGGTTGTGTAGCGCTGCTTGTACACAAGAAAGACAAACAACAGAAGACCTTACGATCCACATTCAGGCTCTTTGAGAACTAAGTACGGACTGAATGCACTAACTTCTGTGGGGTGACATGCTGGTCTCGCACTCAACTAAATTTACCCTGTTACCAAGACTGCCATGACTTTTGGGTACTCGCCGTACACATGAATCAAGGTCATAGAAATTTGTAATGAAGTCGCGAGCTCATGGAATATATCTGTGTCAGTTATTATCAACAGTCATCACAACCCTGTTGATCAGACACCTCCTTTAGGGTTATTCTTAGTTTCCTCTTAATCATTTCTTCCAGCGAAATTTCTTACATGCTGTGTTGCCCTGAGTTGTTGGGTGTTGAAATGTCTCCAGGCGGCAGTTGTATCCAGCAGGCAGCCAAGAACAGTTTTGAAAGGTTCGACAGTGAAGTGGAAATGGCAACATTATTCTTCCGTAAGCAAGGGGAAAAGGGAAAGTTTTCCGCTTGTGTACCTCTTGCAGGTGCTGCTGTTTAACAGGTCTCCTACTGCATATTGAAAGAAATATTCATATATTTTATATGTCTGTTGTTATTGGTTCTGGGGATCATCGCCCTAGCGGCCTGGTCTCGAATCAGGCCTCCTGAATTGGAAAGGAAGTTGTACTTACAATGCTAGATCCAGAATGAATTTTTTTTCATTAAAGAATCAGCCCATTTGTGGACAATTTTTGTCTGTCAAGTTGGTGGTATATATAGTTAAAATAATGAAACTAGCCTGAAACCGAATTAGAGTACATACTAATATTAGTCCCGTCAGGAGATTCCATTTCTGAATTCCTAAATTACCACCTCTGACACCAACCAATCCCCCACCGGATATTATTTGCAGAATTGGCTACAGGATATTCGAGCAGGAAATTTCTTGCTGATTTCCTCAACTCTTTTTTTTTCGTGCATATCTATAAGCAGTGTTTATCAAATCACTAGCATGGCACAACAATGCTGGTGTGGGATTCGTCTGTTAAAACCTGCGTCTGTGATCACAGTGGCATGCATGCTAACCTTCCTATGGTGTATAGAAATATACCTAGTTGGATGAATCCTATTAGAGCCTGGTCCAGGGGTTAAGCACTCTGTCCTGTGAGTTTTAGTTCTCACCTGCCATGGAGTCGAGTCACACTCGTTCTGTGGTTTGTTTGCAATCGTGTTATTACGATTTCCTGAGTCTTGTTTACTTTTTCAAAAAATTTTAGTGAGGTTGCGAGTTAGCCACGGTAGTGACACGGTCTGGGAAACTTCATGCATGGAAGGAGAGAAAATGAAAACTAATGAACCTGAAAGTTAACAATACTTTCCAGTGAACACTTGTGACGCGCACACTTTTTTCTGTATCCATCAGTTATTAGTGTTTACTACCTTATGGATGCATAAATAGTGTTGTGTTTTTATAGGTTACTAATTAGTATTATGTATCGGTGGGACATTAAATAATCTTATATATCCCTGAGGTATTAACTAGTCCTGTAGTGTATTTATGAATTAGTCTTCATGTGCCCATGAGTTATTAAAGTTGAATATATTAAAGTCTTCAAGTATTTATTAATTATTTATTTCCTCCAATTGCGATCACTTGTGTGGAAGGTTGAGGCAAGTGGCATTTTGGCATGAACTGTGGCCAATACACTGGAAACAAGACTTGCTGGGTTACTCAAGCTGCTCCAAGCTTCCTCCTCCCGCTAGGCACAAGACATGATATTTATTAGCTCCAGCAGGTTTGTTTTTCTTATGTTTTAAAATGCAGCGATCGGCACAATTTAATAAGTAACTAGAATACAAGGAAAACATGAGGATCCTTGGAATAATAACACAAGTTCATCGTTGGAACACGTTATTTGAGAGTCTGGCCAACCTTCCTCATTGTGTCAAGCTCCAGTCACCAGTCGTAACATTACCTTAAGGACCTTAAAGTTACTTGAAGGTTGAGCTCCTTCATGACGCCACTTGAGCTGAAACCCAGACCTTTTCATTCAACTAGTTGTGCCTCAACTCGTGATTTGGATCTTTGGATCACATACTACCATCATGGCGTTATCTTCACCCGGGATGAGTGGAGCTACCCAATTAACTCTTCGGGACAAGATCTGAAATCTGCTGAAACCTTATAACTATATATATGTTGTCCTTGATTCCTCAACCTACGTCTACATTTGCTGCCTCAGAAGTGTTAACCAAAGTTGAAGCTATTGTCCCAGACTTAACTAAAGCTGTACCTCTTGCCCCAGAGGCTTTAAATAAAGCTATACCCCATGCCCCAGAGGCCTTAATCTCGAATATTTCGTAATATCCCAATCATAATCCTGGAATTTAAGCTTTATCTTCTAAATATAAGCATTAACTCCGAGCTTTCTTTCATCCCATGGCCTCGCATCCGGCTGTCTATATAATTTAGCCTTTGATCCCCCTTAATGTCACCAGGGTTCTTACAAGAGGGCATTGCATGGTTGTTGCGTCCCATTTTTTCGCACAGTTATGATGAGGACTCTGTCGAATCTTTATTGAGAAGTGTGTAATGCTGTGAATTTTTGAGAAATAAAGGAGTGCATTCAAATTCATGATAATGTGTAATCGGGTTTATGGTGTTGATGAGACTGCATGTCGCCAGTGGTCTAATCGTGTGGATAATGAGAGGTGTGAGGTTGAGTCGAGTGATGAGTTGAATTGCGTGGCAGGTTTAACTAGTAGCTGGTGAGTGGTGACCCCACCACATCAGAAGCTGTCATCCCTCGACACACACAGTGCAAGGAACCTCAGTGAAAATAAAGAGTAAGACTGAAAATCATAGGAACCAAACAGCTGAAAAATAATAGCTAAACGAAAAAACTAATATACAAAAACCTGAAGTGATGATGGTTTGGAAAAATGATGTACCAACGAAAGTAAACAAAGACTTGCAAAGCTGTTCTACAGCCACATCCGAAAGGAAGTGAGTAAAGGACCAAGTAATAACACAGAAGAGGGTCATTAAAAAAAAACATAGAGAAAAAACACTACTAGACCACCTAGTCCTAGAGAGAAACGAGGTTCATCTTAGAGCAACATATTTGTTTCAAAGATGGAAAATCATGTTTTGCCTTACCTTACAGACTCATGGGGATAAGACGGGAAAGAGAAGTATAATTATGACAATGGTACAATACCAACTAAGTAGATGAGTAAGACTTGTGCAGCAGATGGGTATCTTCACTGTATATTAGGTTTCTTCAGTCGAATACAGACATGAAGTAAGTCCCAATCTTTAAGTAGTAGGTTTAGAGGTGGTCAGTCCCTCAGCTTGGACTAGAGTTCAGCTCCATAGTCTGGAACAATTGCTCCAGGAAAGATAACTCTGGGCTGACATTCTGTCTTGTAACAAGGTCTTAGAAATGGCACTGCACGATAGAATGAAATATAAATTATAAAACAAGCCAAGCATAGTCTTGCCAAATGCTACAAGCTGGGTCCCGCAAGGGTCCACCTTGGGATCCCTTCTGTTATACACCTGATATACGTGTAAGACCTCCCACGAGGTATGTAATCATTCATGTCAATAAAGCTGATAACTTTGGAAATTTGTGGTTTGACAAGTTATTGTGTATTAAATTGCTTCCATGTTTGAGGACTCGTTATTTATTCAGCACAGTACGAAAGACTGCCCAACTGTCATTAAGGAACTGTTAAGGTGTCACGAGCTTCGTGGTGTGTGGCAGATATGAGGGTGGGGGACTAGGAGGAAGGGGGTACTAGTGGGTTATATGTAGCCCTTGGGGAACGGGGTTAGGGGTACTAGCAGGTCATTATGTTGTCATGGCCTGGGGTGTTTGGGGATAGGAGGAGGGGGAGGGGATGTTAACTGGTGAGAGTTGAGGTGACTGCGGCACTGATGGAGGGGAGAGAGAGAGGGTTGGGTGAGGAAGCTACTCCCGTGACCTGCAGTAGCTGTGACCTACACTATGAATGTTTGTATGGTACGTATATCAAAATACTTCAATGTATGGTACGTATATCAAAATTCTTCAAAAATACTTTGTGCGTGATTGTAACATTTATACATATGCAATTAAAACGCGACATTCCTCCAGGCCCACTCGAGACTATATTTCTAAAACCATTGTTTTGTGTTATATTTAGTTTACCAATTAAACTAAATTATTTTTTCTGAAACAAGCGAGTTAGTCTGTATGTGAGTATAAATATTCCTTGTTGAATATCCTTTGGGAGGAAGATAGGGTAGGGTTGTGGAGCACTGGAACCCGTGTGGTCTTGAGTGCCATACATGTGAAGCCCCACATGAGGCGAGCCTCGATGCTGCTGGTCAACTCCTCTTGATCTTAGAAACTGGAGCCTTTCTTCTCTTCCTCATATCAAACCTGTTTCCAAATCTTAGTCGTTGACTGTCCTCTGCGCGGTTAGCGTTTTCCCTTGTATATAATTAACTGTAAGTAAAAGATTTTTTTAACACACACACACAGGGGGGACATGATAACGACATATAAGATACTGAGAGGAATAGACAAGGTGGACAGAGACAGAATGTTCCAGAGATGGGACACAGCAACAGT
>WNWK01001779.1:137500-202500 GCA_009830355.1 Cherax destructor
TAAATGTCGATGAAAAGAGGGAGGCGATAATTTCATGTACTGGCCAGGGAGGTACAACATCGTTTAGGAGTGAAGAAGAGCAGGATGTGAGTGTGGGGGAGGTGCGTGAGGCATTACGTAGAATGAAAGGGGGTAAAGCAGCTGGAATTGACGGAATCATGACAGAAATGTTAAAAGCAGGGGGATATAGTGCTGGAGTGGTTGGTATTTTTGTTTAATAAATGTATGAAAGAGGGGAAGGTACCTAGGGATTGGCAGCGAGCATGTATAGTTCCTTTATATAAAGGGAAGGGGGATAAAAGAGAGTGTAAAAATTATAGGGGAATAAGTTTACTGAGTATACCAGGTAAAGTGTATGGCAGGGTTATTATTGAAAGAATTAGAGGTAAGACAGAGTAGGATTGCAGATGAGCAAGGAGGCTTTAGAGTGGGTAGGGGATGTGTAGATCAAGTGTTTACAGTGAAGCATATATGTGAACAGTATTTAGATAAAGGTAGAGAAGTTTTTATTGCATTTATGGTTTTAAAAAAAAGGCATATGATAGAGTGGATAGGGGAGCAATGTGGCAAATGTTGCAAGTGTATGGAATAGGTAGTAAGTTACTGAAGGCTGTAAGAGTTTTTATGAGGATAGTGAGGCTCAGGTTAGGGTGTGTAGAGAGAGGAGATTACTTCCCGGTAAAAGTAGGTCTTAGACAGGGTTGTGTAATGTCACCATGGTTGTTTAATATATTTATAGATGGGGTTGTAAAAGAAGTAAATGCTAGGGTGTTGGGGAGAGGGTGGGATTAAATTATGGAGAATTAAATGCAAAATGGGAGTTGACACAGTTACTTTTTGCTGATGATACTGTGCTTATGGGAGATTCTAAAGAAAAGTTGCAAAGGTTAGTGGACGAGTTTGGGAGAGTGTGTAAAGGTAGAAAGTTAAAAGTGAACATAGATAAGAGTAAGGTGATGAGGGTATCAAACGATTTAAATAAAGAAAAATTGGATATCACATTGGAGAGAGGGATTATGGAAGAAGTAAATGTTTTCAGATATTTGGGAGTTGATGTGTCAGCAGATGGGTTTATGAAGGATGAGGTTAACCATAGAATTGATGAAGGAAAAAGGTGAGTGGTGCATTGAGGTATCTGTGGAGACAAAAACGTTATCCATGGAGGCAAAGAAGGAATGTACGAAAGTATAGTGGTACCAACACTCTTATATGGGTGTGAAGCATGGGTTGCAAATGCTGCAGCGAGGAGGAGGCTGGAGGCAGTGGAGATGTCCTGTCTAAGGGCAATGTGTGGTGTAAATATTATGCAGAAAATTCGGAATGTGGAAATTAGGAGAAGGTGTGGAGTTACTAAAAGTATTTGTCAGAGGGCTGAAGAGGGTTGTTGAGGTGGTTTGGTCATTTAGAGAGAATGGATCAAAGTAGAATGACTTGGAGAGCGTATAAATCTGTAGGGGAAGGAAGGCGGGGTAGGGGTCGTCCTAGAAAAGGTTGGAGGGAAGGGGTAAAGGAGGTTTTGTGGGCGAGGGGCTTGGACTTCCAGCAAGCATGTGTGAGCGTGTTAGATAGGAGTGAATGGAGACGAATGGTTTTTGGGACATGACGATCTGTTGGAGTGTGAGCAGGGTAACATTGTGTGAAGGGATTCAGGGAAACCAGTTAATTGATTTAGTTGGACTTGAGTCCTGGAAATGGGAAGTACAATGCCTGCACTTTAAAGGAGGGGTCTGAGATAGTGACAGCTGGGAGGGACTTTTCTCAGCTGTAGTATCTGAGCTCCTCTGCAAAGACAGTGATTATGTATGAGTGTGGTGAAAGTGTTGAATGATGATGAAAGTTTTTTTCTTTTTGGGGATTTTCTTTCTTTTTGGGTCACCCTGCCTCGGTGGGAGACGGCCGACTTGTTGAAAAAAAAAAAAAATATAAATATATTATATATATATATTATATATTTATACATACCCTGTGGCCTAATCTAAGCATTTTCTATTGACTCTCAACCTTTCCATCTCCTGTAGATATTTACAGCGCTTTATTTATGTCTCATATATATATATATATATCTTTCATTTTTATATTTCATTTATATTTCGAGAAAGTTAATAATTGACGATAATTTATATTTATATGAAAGATTCGTGATAAAGGGGGGATATACCTTGATAGTTACATTGCTTCTTCACAGAGGTGGCACATAGTACCAACACAGTTTGCCTCACTTGACGTCATGAAACAATTTTATACAACTTATTATAATTACTGGGGAAATTGTACCTATTATCTTAAAATAAGAAAAAAAACATTAGTGAAGTCTGGTGTAGCGTTTACTTGAGTTTTTTAGGATATGTATATGATAAGTGTCTAATTTCACCTTTAATGTATTGAAATATTACCAGGGATCGCCGCTCCTGTAAATTGTTACTGGAAGAGAAGCATATTTTTTTGTACAGAAATTGAATGACAGTTGGTGTCTGGTTACTGGGAGACGATAGGTTCAAACAGCAGCGGAAGAGAAGAGTTGTGCCGTTACGGTGATGGGTTGATGGAGGTTGCTGCAAGTTCTATACCTTAAGTTGGTGGTGATGGCGGAAGTGGTTTAGCGGCCTCCATGTGTGGCCTTGTGCAGGCTGGTGCGGTGGGCCACTGGTCAACATTCGCTCCTTAACGTCAGCGGCGGCGATGGTTCAGCACTCATTCACAATCCCAGACCGGAAGCTCTCCTTACTACTGTTATTCTCTCAAATTATGAACTACGTCTGGATTTTTGTCAGGTCTTAAACTCGGTCCAAGTTTAGTTATTATGGTATAGCTAAGATAAAGCTTACTTTTACCAGTAATAGAATAGCGTTTTTGCCTGATACTAGTTTGTACCTTATTTCCTTTTATAGTCATAATTTTTGCTTGGCTCTGGTGTCCCTATCTTCCCTTCTCCCTAGATAAGTCTAC
Source organism: Cherax destructor (assembly GCA_009830355.1). Classification (NCBI taxonomy): domain Eukaryota; kingdom Metazoa; phylum Arthropoda; class Malacostraca; order Decapoda; family Parastacidae; genus Cherax; species Cherax destructor. Next base: position 140,447 of record WNWK01001779.1, read on the forward strand.
CCATAATCATTCCAGAGGTGAACAATGTTTTAACCAAGGTTACCATTTTGTTATATTCAGTTAAGTAAACTCTGATATTAAGGGAAAATTGCTAATCTTCTCCTTAACCAGAGAAAGCTTCGTAACTTTACCTAATATGTGGTAGCACAGAGAAGCGAGGCACAATTTTATCAGATTGGAAAGTAGTCTGAGCCATGGTGTTCCACTTGTCTCGATGCCATATAGTGTACATCAAGTGTTCATCAGTTTGCCTTGACGCAGGGTATATACTCAGAGGTGTATCTCTCCAGCTTATATACACCAAGTTTATTTTAATCTCTAGTTTAGAGAATAAAAAAAATTCTCGGTGTTATTGTACATGTGAAGTACGACGTGCAGTCGATAGCCAGTCAGCCTAACAAACTAACTTTTGGTTTAGTGTGAAGTACACGTGAAATCTTTCAGTATTCTGACCATCTGATTCTATTCGGGAAAGTTTGCTTTGTTTTACGACAGAAATAATTGTTACTCAGCAAGCGACTTCTAGTGCTCTTTATTTTAGTACTACGACAAAAGCTGTCGTCCTCTGCACAGCTGGTGGGACTTTGTCGCCTCCCACACACTTGAGGCAGTCAAATCCAGCACTCACACTCTTGTGGCAGTCACCTCTAGCACTCACCCTTGTGGCAGTCAAATCCAGCACTCACACTCTTGTGGCAGTCACCTCTAGCACTCACACTCTTGTGGCAGTCACATCCAGCACTCACACTCTTGTGGCAGTCACCTCTAGCACTCACCCTTGTGGCAGTCACCTTCAGCACTCACACTCTTGTGGCAGTCACCTTCAACACTCACACTCTTGTGGCAGTCACCTTCAGCACTCTCACTTGTGGCAGTTGCCTTCAGCACTCACACTCTTGTGGCAGTCACCCTCAGCACACTCACTTGTGGCAGTCACCTTCAGCACTCACACTCTTGTGGCAGTCACCTTCAGCACTCACACTCTTGTGGCAGTCACCTTCAGCACTCACACTTGTGGCAGTTACCTTCAGCACTCACTTGTGGCAGTCACCTTCAGCACTCTCACTTGTGGCAGTCACCTTCAGCACTCACTTGTGGCAGTCACCTTCAGCACTCACTTGTGGCAGTTACCTTCAGCACTCACTTGTGGCAGTCACCTTCAGCACTCACTTGTGGCAGTTACCTTCAGCACTCACTTGTGGCAGTCACCTTCAGCACTCACTTGTGGCAGTCACCTTCAGCACTCACTTGTGGCAGTCACCTTCAGCACTCACTTGTGGCAGTCACCTTCAGCACTCACTTGTGGCAGTCACCTTCAGCACTCTCACTTGTGGCAGTCACCTTCAGCACTCACTTGTGGCAGTCACCTTCATCACTCACTTGTGGCAGTCACCTTCAGCACTCACTTGTGGCAGTCACCTTCAGCACTCACTTGTGGCAGTCACCTTCAGCACTCACACTTGTGGCAGTCACCTTCAGCACTCACACTTGTGGCAGTCACCTTCAGCACTCTCATTTGTGGCAGTCACCTTCAGCACTCTCACTTGTGGCAGTCACCTTCAGCACTCACACTTGTGGCAGTCACCTTCAGCACTCACTTGTGGCAGTTACCTTCAGCACTCTCCTTTGAATCTTTCCATTTCCTCCCGCACCCTCAGGGTTCTCTGATACTGGTAAAGTTGCTCTTGATCCAAGGAATGAGATGTCCTCCCCTTCCTTGGATCGAACCTGATTGAATTCCCCTAGCCAGGTGCTGTATAACACTACAGTTTCTACTCTTCTAAAGGCTTCTCTCTCCCAATTCCTGTGGCTTATAATTTACATCCTCGTTTTATTTTCTCTTATAAAGTCATTCTTCCTTTATTACTTGTCTCTTTCTGTCTCACTTGGCTACCTTAATAAAATTATCACTCGCATTCCAGTAGCTTTCTTGTCCTATTATCTCCCACAGGCTCTTGTTCCTCATGGGAGACTTTCTGTTAATTTCCCTCATTGTCATCCATCGTTATAATATATATCCACTGTGGCTTCAGCTTAAGGCTTTTAATTCTCTCTTTCCTGGCGCTCGTCTCTAAGCTCTGTTTCTAAATTTCATGCATTTTGCGAATATGCAATAAAACTAATATGTATGGATAATATTAAATAGTTTAACAAATACGTTAAACAATTTTAAATTTAAGAATATATAAAATTTAATGTTGGATCTCAAGCCTGTGATCTGGAGCTTGCTAAGCACACACACGGTCACGGACCTTCTCTCGTGTTCATCAGTACTTCAGTGATCTCAATATTTCTCCAGCTAAGTGTGAGTACAAGCGACCGCCACCTCAGATTGCTGTGATAACACCAGACAATTGTGTTTGCCTTTAGATTCATGTAGAAACCGAGGTTAAGTGTAAATGTTCAAGTGCTCTTTTGAAAGTTATTTAATTCGTTTGCAGAAAAAATGCTTGGTCATACTAAAAGTAGTTTTTGTAAAGAAGCACTACAGTGATCTTACTGGCTCATTTAGAAGGTTCTACTCTCACCCAACTTTAAAAACTTTTCGTTGTTTGCTTTGTGAGGTATAAGATTTAAATTAAGATATCTTTAAACTTGTGGAGGCAGCTTTATAATTTGGGTGTTTGCGGGTGCTGCCTAAGCGGTGCAAGAAGAAAGTCTAAAACCCTATTCAAGAAGCCACCTCCAAGGCCAGTAGAAGGGTAATCCTCCGTAGAGACTGTAAGGCATGCTCGCTCCTCCCTGACGTGAACGAGTCTTTATGGTCACATCATATTTCTATTTTATCTACCTTGGGATGAAAGAGTTTTGGGAAAATGAAGCGGAAATGAGGGGGGGGGGAATAGCGAGAAGGAAGGTGGCCTGGGAGGAAGAGCAAGAAAATGAGGAACATCACGGTCACATTCTGTTAGTTATATCTATCATTATACATATATGTACGTATTATATACTTATTGGATATTTAATTCAAACTTCTGCTTTTCCTTCTTTCCTATGTCATTCCTTCCCAACTCACCATATATCTGCCACGTCGACTCCGTCTCTCTCATATAATATATTGTGTGCACACACACACACACTGTATATACATGCAGAATGAAAATTGGAAACTCAAATAAAATGTTTACATTAGCTGTGGCCTTCAAGCTCTTAAAGGAACCGTGTTATGGCGAGGTTCGTGGTTGCACGTTTTTTATGGAGTGTTTATATGAAGCAGTAAACAAAACTGTCGGTCAGCACAATGAGTAGTCTAGGCTCTGTCCTCCATGCTACGTATATACGCGAGAAACACGCTAATTGAAATTCTTGGCTGACACTTTTCCTGTTGGTTACCTGGAACAGACCTCCTACTGTCTGGGCTCAGCTCTTCGTAAAGTCTGTAGGAAACTGCTTGCGCAGTACTTACATATATACAGTGGTACCTCTACTTACGAGCAAAATTCGTTCAGTCGGCTATTCAAGTGCCGATACCGAAGGAATTTTTTCCCATAAGAAATAATGAAAATTAGATTAATCCATTTCAGACCCCAAAAATACACTTACAAAAGCACCTACAAAAATACACTTACATAATTGTTCGAGTTGGGAGCTGCTCGTAAGTAGAGGTACCACTGTGTGTATATATATATATATATATATATATATATATATATATATATATATATATATATATATATATATATATATATATTTTTAAATATATGTGTGTGTGTGTGTATGAATGTACGTACGCCTTATTTCGCCAACCTGTCACCCCGGCAGGTTGGCGAAATCAACAGTTAAGGTGAATGAAACTTCTTCCCGACTATTTTGCAATATAAACTGTCTTGAATTCTAATTAAATTATCGTCTATCTGCTGCTAGTCTATTCAGATAGAAAGAAATATAGTATTTTTTTAAATTCCGCATCTTGAGAACTTGCACGGTGCCCCCAAGGGGGTGCTGTGTGGGGGAGGGATGAGAGGTGGACGTGTGGGGAGAGGGGAGGGGCTGAGGAGGTATCAATCTCCGGGGAGAGGATAGGTGTCCTGAACATTCCTCCAGTCTTCCTATGGAGGAGATTTAATCAATAGGAGGGAGAGGAGTGTATGTGTGGTGGTCCTGATAGCTAGCTAGCTAGACCTTGAGTGTGGCCAAGGTGGGTGTCATCCATCATGGCGGCCGGCCTGTTCTAGCTGCTGCCGTTGCTTGCAATGTTCTTCCTGCTGTTGCTGTTGACGCTGCTCATTGCGTTTTTTGGGGAAATTATCGCTGCTTCAGTGCCGATATCGATGCTGCTGCTGCTGTTTTTTTGTGCTGCTTTTGCAGCTGCTTGCATTGTTGCTGATATTGCATTTTGAACTAACTTCACCGACACATCCATTTTTAATTAAACTCATTAAAGCAATTTTATAATTCGTTACGTGTTTTAAAGTCTTATATATATACAATGGAAGTGCATAATACAAGAACACACAAGGTAAATACGACATAGTAACTACAACATTGTGAATGAACGTGCGTGCTGGCACACGTGCGCCCTTACAGCAACCACAGCCAGTGGATCATGACATCATGCACCTGGCGGCGGCGGTGGCGACACCAATCAGCGTGTGGCTGAGGAGCTCCACCAATGAGAACTCAAGAGACACCTCGGGGTGCAGTTTGTGGCAGCTTTTTCGATATTACGTCACTGCCAGAGGGAGCATTGCACGGTAATTTTGAATCTGTTTTAAACAGTTATTTTTCGACAAACAGATTAACAATTACTCCATAGAGCGGTGTTTTAAAACTGAGAGGCTATGTTGCCTTACAGAAAGAGGGTGGGTGAAAAAGTAGGCTATACATTTTTAAATAGCGAGGAAGCGATCATCCATTTTAACCTTGTGTTTGATGGTGCGCTGAATCATGTTGCTGCATGCTGTGTTGTAGATTGCACGTTTCAACACGTTACGTTGCATACCACTGGGTATATGCATCGCGACATACATGTATGCATATAAACAAACTGTACAAAATGACTGCTTATAATGTTGACATGCATAATATTCTAATTGGTGAGGTTAGATATAGACAAAAGAAAATAGAAAGAAATTGATAGTTTTCGTGTGGATTCTATCTCAAATTGAATTATTCCTACATGATATTGCTTATGATTTAACCAAATAATGTATAGTATTGTGAGAGTAGTTAAATATAACATTTGTCTGCGTTAAGCATTAGAGATAATATTAGGAGGTAATTACACATTGTAAGCGACTGCAACAAGAATGTAGTTACAAACCTACTAGATATAACATCAATGTAGATAAGCACATTAATGGATAAACTTGCATTGTAAGCAAAGTGAGGGATGTTGTAGTAGCACTGGCAGCTTGTCATATACACAGACGATTAAACTATATGTAAAACATTCATTTAGCACTATTGTCACTTTGTGTTGACTACTGTGTGATTAACTGGCCTCTAATTGACGTATTTAGAGACAGTACGCTGGCCCATATGTCAAAGTGTATTGTTAGTGAAAAAAATGATATCACAAGTTTTGAGCAAGTATCCTAAATTTGCTTGTAACATAAAACAATGACCAAATAATGCAGTATATACCTTATATACCTCTATTAAACCTTTAACATCATACTTCCAAGGAATTTTGTGTATAGTATGCACCTGCGGTACTAGCCGCTTTAACGATAAAGTATAAATTAAATTGCAGCCTTAATGAATCATTTGCATTCGATAGGTTTTAAACCCAAAGAAATTAGTGTTACATGATAGTGTGCATTATTTGTTGTATGGATCATGTTCTATTACATATTATAAGATGCATGTTGCACGCCGTGCATGTTTCATGTTGCACGGTTGTTTTTACAAATTATAGCCTGGGGAAATTTGCTCGTCATGCTTGTACCATATCATAAAGTTGATGTGTCATTGAAAAATTAATACATTATTGTCATACATGACAAAGCATACACGGAAGACCCATAACACAGTTGGAGCCTTAGGGACCACACAAAGGTGTTGCTCTGTGCTTGGCGAAATTAACTTTTATTTACTTATTGACACTTCGTGGCCATATTTTGATTAGGTATGGAATTTGTCGAAGGTGTTCGTGGTAGTTAAATGACTTGCATTTGCATAATGTGTGCGCTAGGGCTCTAGTGCTTTTGTGGAACGTGAGTGGCTGACTCTACTCTGGTGCTGGTGTATTGTGGGTCAGGTGTTGTGGGCGAGTTATTGTGGGTGTACATGTGGGCGTAGTGAGGAATGCAAATTCTAATTGAACTGCAGATGTTGTGTTGTGTTAACATCTCTTGAGTGATGAGGAAGAAGGGAAAGACTTGATAGCGAAGAAGATTGAAGCTTTTCGTGCCGGTAAGTTTTAGCGTGCCTGTGTGATATTAGATGTTGGTAGCTCTCCAGTGAGACCGTGGCCAAGCAGTGAGAGTTGATGAGATTGTATCAAGATCAAGTTAGGGTGTGGTTGTGGCCGCGAGGTGTGCCGGTGGCAGCCTCGCTGTGGGAGGTGAGATCATCAGAAAGTGTATACACAAAGTGTCCCTTCTCTGCCATCAATCTTTGCGTTAGTCAAGGTTTATCTATCTATACCATTTTATTTCTCTTTATAGACACTGTGCAGTGTTTCAAGAATTGTATTAAGTTTGTAGTGTGAAAATATTATTGGAAACTTACGTAACGCAGGTCAAACTTATAACGGGAGTTGAATCTTGACTTATCGTACACTTGAGGCTGAGCATGTATGCTTGCCAGTATGTATGCAGTGTACCCTTGGGAAGTGACAACATATGTTGCTCATTACCATAAGTATGAACACATGTTAACATTAGCATTGGTGGAGAAGTGTACATGCGGCTACAGTGTAATGTATGTGCGCGCGCGCTCTCACGTTAGGAAACCCCCACGGCCCCGCTTAGGTTGGCCGGGGACCGTGCGCGACGCCGGCTCCACGTCAGATGGATATTGCTCTTGTGGCCACCCGGTGTTGCCTCACTCTCCGCTCCGCCTCACTCGCACACTCGAAACTCAATCCTATTTCGAGCGCCTGCACGCCCTCATCCTCTTTCACGATGGGTGACAGGCCGTGAGGCAAACTATGAGGTCGGTAAGACCCTCCTGATGATTTTTTCCCTGACGACCCCTAGCTACGGACCCCGGCCTCCCGTGTTGACGAACTCACGATGGACAGTACAAAGCCGCAACTACTACCTCGCCCTTTTGTTTCTTAAATGACGAACTTCGCCACTCTTACTGGATAACGAGAATGTAAAAAATTGCCATGATATTGCTCTACGAGGATATTGTTATGTTGAATGAATGGTGAGCTTGTGATGGAATTGTGATTGTGTTCTAGTGTCCCCCGAGATCGTATATAGAAAATTCACCATTGTGTTGAAGTGCATTCTGGAGTGTTGGTGGGACACAGTTTGCTGGTTATATTGTGTATGTTGCTGAATCAAGTTTGCTGAAATCTCTGCTGCAAGGTCGACACATATTGCAGAGATTAATGTTTCGCCTGGACGACCGCTGGATTTCTTGGAGCCTCTTGTCACATAGCAGAGCTACACAGGAAGAACCAATTAGGTGAGTTAATGTCGCCAGAGCAGTGCGTCTTTATAGTCATGTCAAGATTTTGAGAAATCTTTTATGTCGCTGTGAGCGTCAAATATTGTGAAGGTAGTGATTTTGTGCTAGCATGACAGGAGCTTCACTGCATAACAGCGTGTTAACCATAGCTAGCAATATTATTAAAGATTTTTTTTCCGTTACGTAGTATTTTATAATTATTGATACCCGTCGAGGGAGGTTCCTTGACACTGGAGAGGGGCTCTTGATCTAAGGGATTGGACTTGCTCTCTCCTTGAATCGAACTTCATTGCCTCATTCCCCCAGGCGATGTATAACCTCTACGGGCTTAATCTTTCCCCATAAATATAATAATTTATCTAAATTTATTGAATTATGTCTTGTGCAAACTTTTAAGGCTGTACTTTTTAATGCAATCTAAAGTGGAGTTTTGAACAAGTGAATATATCTCTGGAGCCTTAGCTAGAACCTGAGCCTCACCTTCAGAGTCACATATCAGTACTTTCTTCGGCATTTGCTACAATTCTGTACGAACATTCCGTCCAGAAAGCAGGTAGTATTTCAGCATAATAATCTAGTGTACTTCGTGCAATACTCCAAACACCCACGATTCATAGCACTCTAACGTGTAATCTGGTAGCTTAGTAGTTTGGGCACGGATACTAGTCTCATCTCGGCAGCTGTCGTGGGACGTGGTGCAACCCTGTGGAGAGATAGACAGATGTTGGGTCTCTGGACAGTTATTAGTCCTTGGTTTCTTTATTGTAGAGTCCTAAATATAGTCAACACCTGGCGTTGAGGTCCAAAATATCGTAGAGCAAAACAAACAATTAAATCTTGGCAGATACTGACTTCATATCGCAGAAAAGGTCATGTTGCGTTTATACATGAGTACAAGGGAAGGTGGTGCGAGTGGGTAAAAGTTAATTTTCCATTAAATGTATACTGTACATTGTTGAAGGTTAGAGCTCCTTGAAGCTTAGTTATGGTGCAAATTGAATGTCAGAGTATCAGGATTGTCGTTTCTTGTCGCTGACCAAAGCAGTTGCGGAACTGTGCGATGTTTTTTTCTAAAGAAACGCGAAAACCGTGTGGGTCATCTATTCAGCACAAGAAGTGGTGGAGGGCCGGTCCTCCGCCAGGTAAACCTAACCCCCACTACATATTTTCTTCTGTAATCATTACTAGAATAAGTTCTTTTTGGCGACTCTCCTGTGTGGTTTATACAATCTCGTATTGCTGCTGTTGTGAGTCTGTAAAATCCTTCGCTACCTAAAAAGTTAATTTAGGTGTACCTTTGCATGTTACATAATGTCCGTGAGTGATGAAGGAAGGAGAGAAGGAAGAGAAATGAGTAGAGATTTAGTTCTTGCAGAGGCGTGAATTAAAACCAATCATGACCTTCCAGAGTTCCATGAAATTCTGCCGTTCTCTTGCTGTTTGTCTCCACACGCGCGCGCACGGGCGCACGCACCATCCAAACATACTTTTAGGAGCAGGTATAATAGAGCCCAAGAGACTAAGAGGGAGTGAATCTGAAGAGTGGCACGTTAAGAGGCAGGGCCAGATTCTGAGAATCGACCCATCAACCACAAACAGGTGAGTACACCATAACATAATTTAAAGAGTAGGTACGATAGCGCCCAAGAGGCCAGGGAACTGTAATGCCGACGATTGTAGTTTAGTAAGCGGGGCAGATATTTCATACTGGATGATCACAACTTGGCGAGTACACAATATGCACCCTCATGTACCTGGATGTAGTCACTCCAAACCCTCTTCCATAGAAACAAAATTATACAATGTATTTTGTTAGGTTATTTTAATCTTAATCAAAGTTATAGTTAACCACCAACAACTAAATTACATAAACGGAAGTGTGACGTCTGGCACCGTGAGACATCATCGTTGCAACTGCTCACATTCATCATCGTTCTGCTTTACCCTTCTCCAGTATTTGCCTTTTTTTCTTATCTACTTTCAAACGGTTACTATACGTTTCTCTCTCACTGCCACAATCACAACGAACGACAACAAGAAACTTAAACGGTGCAGAATACCTTCTGTAAAAAGCAGGGGTTCGATGAGTACACTAGGAAAGAACTCGTTGAGTGTCAGAGGTACCCGACTCTTCATCGTTCTGCCTCCTTGCTTAAGGAGAATTACCGACAAACCTCTAACTTTCTTCAAGAGAATTTAACAAGTTCCTCACATCTGTTCCCGATCACCGAGGCTATGTTTCGTACATTGAACTGTGCGCAGCCAACAGTAACAACTTGGTTGCTCAAATCTTGATACTCCAGAACTGGTCTGAGACTGGGATACCTGAAGGATGCTTCAGGTATCCTTCAGGCATCTCAACCATTTTGTTCCACCTCTTTCAGGTTTTCAAACGAAAACCTCACTCGGCTCTCACATGGAAGCCCCTTGCTTGTTGCTTCCTGATTTCAAGCTAGTTAGTACCTAGTCAGGAGCCGTGAGGGTGAGGCGAGGACTTGATCAGTCAGGAGCCGCTGTACACCTGTTAGCCTTGGTTGGTTCGTCACGGAGGTAACAGATCACATACTCTGCATAAAGTAAAAAAAAAAATGCCATAAACTTATTGGCTCATTTAATGTATAGATTTTTACCCAATTCAAGGATTAGATTTATTGAAGACCCTAAATCCTGTGCATGAAGAGGCTCTTCGCCTCGTGAAAAGGCTTCTTTTTCATCGCACTTGGTGTTTCTTCATAAATAAAATTATGATGGGCATGAATTTTGTCATTCCTCCTTGTATGTTGTAAAGAAGATTTGGTTGTTATTTAATAGTATTATGATCAAACTGTACATCATAAGCAAACAGACGTCTCACAAATGCTTAGTGTAGATTAAAATTACTACTGTATTTTGTTAACTCTTAAAATAAGTGACGATGTCGTGGCTGGAAATATTCACAACTAACTCACAAACTGCAGATAAATCTTTAGATGAGATGATACTTCCTGACTTGTTAATAATCCAGACGGTCTTAAACCTCTTAAATATTTTTTACTGGTAATTTTGGGGGTCTAATCAGCTGGCTTATAGTGCCTACAACCCAGCTGATCAGGAAGAATTTGCATCAAATTGTAAATTTCCTTCAAGAAGGCAGGGAACTTACATTATACTGTAGTAGTAATAGCGTGAAGCCCTCCTCCTATTCCAGTCATGCATTGTGTACAGTGTGGAATTTATTTTCATTCATATTTTTCCATGGCGGTAGTGTGGCCATAGGATCAGCTTTACTAACTTGATCGCAGCTTCCTTGAGATGAATAGATGTTGCTCAAGCAGTAGAATATTTGCATCTGCAGATAATGTTTAAGTAGGTTAGGTCTTTCTTTTATCACATATGCATTCTCTTTCCTTTCCTTCCCTCCTTCTTCCATGTCTGTCTACTTTTCATTCTCTTACTCCTGTTGACGCCCTTACCCCTTCCCTTCCATATTCGTCCCTTTGTCACTCTTTAAGATCTCTAAGCTGTTGGAATTTGTCTTGATAAGAATAAATAACTTACAGACCACTACCCTACCTTTCTCATAACTAACCTAGGCATTCTGCCCCAAGAAATTGCAAAAGTTACCTTCAGACTACATAATGAGTCTGCTGTTAATAATTTTATATCAGCTATGACAAACATTGACTGGCTTAATGAATTGGAAACACATTCAGATATGTTAAGTATTGTTTGGGTGGTGTCAGATCACCTCGCTGATTCCACCTTTATAGAGTAACTTGCTTTATTGAGCCAAGTGAGTTTTGTCCTTCGATTTGTCTGGGCTGTGAATTTATTCTTGTGTTGGCGGTTTACGAGTTTTATTTTATTTGGTAACACCTAAGCTGGAAACAGGTTCCCAGCTTTGTGTACAGTGTTTTCTTTATTTTTTATGATCAAACGTGCTCCTCCGGACAAAGCTTCCAATCATTGTAGTTGTAGTCATCTTTGTAATTGTTATTTTAAAATTAATAATAACTGGGACAAAAATAGTAAAAGAAACCCAGAACTGACATCAGACGCAGCCAGATGGAATCATGATTGATCTTTGAAAATACTCACATGCACGACATTACCCCAAAACGTAATGTTCTCAAATTAAAAGAAAGGATATAATGGATTTGTGAGGTCATGTATTAGTTAAATATATATATATATATATATATATATATATATATATATATATATATATATATACCACCTACCTCTCTCCAATATCATCTCCAGCCCCTTTTTTTCCCTCCCTCCACCACTATCTCCAGGAACAGACTCAACAAGTGAGTCAACAGAGGGAGCCCGGGTTAGTGACGGTCGTGGACAACTACAACGATGGCGATGCTCAAGAAACATGAAACAGTATTTTAACACCCAAATCCATAATAAACATAAAAAAGACATACAAGGTCATAAAAGATATGAGAAATAAAGAAGATTCAATAACAACGTAAATTAATATTCATATATAAGGGCATAAAAGGAAGAAGAAAAATAAAGTTTTCTTAGCAATATCAACGAGGCCAAGACCACAGTTGTCACCTGGAAAAATAAGCGGCTCAGAAAGGATACTAGAAAGTTTTTCTTCACATAACAATGGAAAGACATCCAAGAGGTTGTAAGCGCTACAACCACTAGCATATACACGTATAAAAATATATGATAGATACTTAAGATTGGAGACACTACTAACACTGTTCTGCTCTTGTAACTTTAAAAAGTGTGTGTGTGTGTGTGTGTGAAATTTATTAATAAGTGTTATTACATGGCTTTTATTATGTCGCTGATATTCTGGACAATAACAGACTTTACAGTAGGGAGAGCATGAGAAGGTGGGAGGGAGGCTCCAACCAGCCCAGATGAGACGAGGGTCAGTGTGCCCCTCAGCGTTTATTTGATCACCCAGGACAGTAACGTTGAGTGGCGTGAGTGATTCCCTTCCTTGCCCAGTTCTCACTTTTGCTTTTATTTTTATTGTTCTTTTTCTGCTGCTTCATCTTGTGCTTCAGGTTCTTTTCTTGATTCTTGTTTCTTTTATTGATTTTTCTGTTTTTCTTTCTGTCACTGTACATCTTTCTTGAGCCTTGGACAACGGTGTGATGTGTTTGAAAGGGAAAATTGTTTCAGTCGTTAAGTTTCTTATAATCGTGGCTCTCTACACAGTGTAACATCCACGAAAGATTTTGTGCTAGTTTCTAAATTTGAGCTTTACATCATCGTCAAGCTTACACTGAAATAGTACCAACTAATGTAGATGAATGGTTCAGTACCAACTAATGTAGATGAATGGTTCAGTACCAACTAATGTAGATGAATGGTTCAGTACCAACTAATGTAGATGAATGGTTCAGTACCAACTAATAAAACTGCAGTTTTCACCTTTGGTATTCACTATTCAGTTTAAGAACTTGTAGTAGTTTTCTTGTTTTAGATGTACCAGCATCAGTATTGCTTTTTCGCCTTATTATTAAAGGTAATAATTATTTTTTGAGCAACTTTTTAAAGTTACAAGAGCAGAACAGTGTTAGTAGTGTCTCCAATCTTAAGTATCTATCATATATTTTTATACGTGTATATGCTAGTGGTTGTAGCGCTTACAACCTCTTGGATGTCTTTCCATTGTTATGTGAAGAAAAACTTTCTAGTATCCTTTCTGAGCCGCTTATTTTTCCAGGTGACAACTGTGGTCTTGGCCTCGTTGATATTGCTAAGAAAACTTTATTTTTCTTCTTCCTTTTATGCCCTTATATATGAATATTAATTTACGTTGTTATTGAATCTTCTTTATTTCTCATATCTTTTTATGACCTTGTATGTCTTTTTTATGTTTATTATGGATTTGGGTGTTAAAATACTGTTTCATGTTTCTTGAGCATCGCCATCGTTGTAGTTGTCCACGACCGTCACTAACCCGGGCTCCCTCTGTTGACTCACTTGTTGAGTCTGTTCCTCTTGGTGTTTTGCCTACACTGCTGTTTGTTTACGTCCGTGTTTGTGGCACATTGCTCCTGTTACATTATTTAATTTTCCAACTTGGATCTCATCACTTTTATGTTTATCTGATATAGTTTTGTATATTTCCTGTTTGCTGCTTTGATTCGTCTCCTCGCTCGCGGGTAACTTGATTACTGCTGCTGGTGTTCTCAGGGGAGGCGTAGCCTTGTCTCGCATCACTTTTTCTGGTATCTTCAAGGTTTCCATGCCAGCCCCCCGCCATCTCCAACCACCTACCTCTCTCCAATATCATCTCCAGCCCCTTTTTTTCCCTCCCTCCACCACTATCTCCAGGTTTTATTTCCTCTCTCCGCCACCATCTCCAGCCCTTTTAATCCTCCCTTCACCACCTTTTCCAGCTTTTTCTCCTCCCTCCACCACCACCACCATTATATCCGGCCTTCTTCCTCCCTCCAGCATCTGCACTCACCAACATAGCAGGGACTAGTCTTACTGACCACCACCATCAGCTGGAAGATTTATCAGTGTGAGGGAGGACGTGGAGTCAAGCATCATTGATTTTCATAAAATCGCGTCTCACTACACACATGACTGGCGAGGTCCTACATGTTGTGATGGGTGGTGATGTGTTTTCTTGATGATGTGTGGTGAGTGATGTGTAGGGTGTTATGTGGTGGGTAGTGATGTATGGTGAGTGATTTTGGTGGATGCCGTGTGATGTGTTATGAAGTGTAGTGATGGATGATCTCTCCAAGTCAGCCAATGGAGAGGTTCTCTATCCAACAATAGCTGTGAGTGTAACAGTAGTTGTGTGTAAAACAGTAGCTATGTGTGTAATAATGTGTGAAACAGTAGATATGTGTGTAATAATGTGTGTGAAACAGTAGATATGTGTGTAATAATGTGTGTGAAACAGTAGATATGTGTGTAATAGCTGTGTGTGAAACAGTAGATGTGTGTAATAATGTGTGTGAAACAGTAGATGTGTGTGAAACAGTATATATGTGTGTAATAGCTGTGTGTGAAACAGTATATATGTGTGTAATAGCTGTGTGTGTAATAGCTGTGTGAAACAGCTATGTGTGTAATAGCTGTGTGTGAAACAGTAGCTATGTGTGTAATAATGCGTGAAACAGTAGCTGTGTGTGTAATGTGTGAAACAGGAGCTGTGTGCAATAATAGCTTTGTGTATAATAGCTGCTTTACGCATATTTTTTTACCATTTTTTTACTATGAAAAATTCGTTAATTTTGTCATTTATCTTTATTTTAGTTATTCTTCGTAACCGTTGTCTTGTGTTAAAATCACTAACTTTTTTTTTTTACTCTTTTTAACTTAAGTAAATTAATTACAGTGTGTTGGCTGCAATCTACTGACGTATTTTATCTGTCTTGGAATTGGTATAGGTAGGTATGATTGGGTATTTATGGGGAAAGATTGAGTATTTGTGTGTAATTAATCTGTATTGGTAGACACACGTATTAATAGTAGACAGGACACAGTGGTAGACATGCAGACATGAACGGTGCCGGTATACACCTGGGTGTATACCCTTGCACTGACATACTCGACAAGTCTACCTTATCTAAATACTAAGGTTAATGAGCCAAGTTCAGGATGTGTGACACGTGTTAGTTTGGTCTTGGCCTTGTAAATTACCTATGATTTTTGTGAGGGATTGATCTCTAGCTCTCCTTGTTCCGGTGTAGCTGGTGAGTCTATAGTGGAGTGAGGGTATGGGAGACTCACTCGAGTATGGCTCCTCTGTCTCCTTATGACCTGAAGCACACATGGGCGTCTCCTCTCTGGTGGTCAGTGGTCGTCTTTCTTCCATATGTTCTTTGTCATGGTTGTGACTTCATATTCACATATTCTGTGTGGTGGTAGCTCATGTTCCTAACTTTCAGTAGTGTGTGGCGGTAACGCCCATCTCATCCACACCTGCTTGCTACACACACTCATCTTCAAACTACATAAATACCTCACATCTTCCTATTCTTAAAGCTTAGGTTCTTCCCATCTTTCTAGGTGTCCTGCCTCGCCTCTGGCGTCCTTCCCAGCACTCCTACACTCCACCAGAGTTACCAAGAGCCTGGCAGGTGGAACATAGTTCTAGTGAGGTGGTCTAGGCAGAACATCCCTCAACAAGTACAATCAGGCAATGATGGGATTAGTTTTTACTTGCATAAGTCCTCAGGAGCCTCTCAACCACTTTGGGGAGTCAATACTTCCTGGTCACCGTTATTAAGCGCTGTGCGTTTGTGTGGGGTTGCTTGCAGCATTGCATGACAGCTGTAATTACCAGAAGGCCTGTAGCGTCCAAGGTCATACCTGGTGTGCACAGGTGGTTACACAAGGTTAGGTAGGAAATACACACAAAGGAGTCTTTCTTTTTTGTAGCTAGCGGTTTCTTAATCTGGTCCTCCATCCCCACACTGCCACCTCTGCAAGGGTTTCTCTCACAAACTATTTTTATGTAAAAATGCTTAATTTTGTCATCATCCCACTGCCGGATCAGTACTGTTAACCGGCCTTCTCAACCACAATCATGTGAGCACGGCCGCACTTTCCCTTCCTCTCCCGGCTTTTCCACAGCACGAATTTTCACATTCAGCCTTTTCCCCTGCACTCTCCAGGGCTTAATTTAAACTGCTTTCTATTCTTTCTTCTTAGAACTCCTAGGAATGTGGCGAGTATTTCGTTTTTACATGACACCCAACAGAAAAGGTCTGGTGATGAGCGCTACGGTAAACACGCACATTGTTAGGCTGCCTTAACTTGCAGTGTAAAAGTTTTACTACAGAATTTATGAGCAGCTCGTGGGGAAGCATAGCTTTTTGCAGTGAAGTTCTCTTGGGAAGAGTTTATTTGAAGACGAAGTGACTGAACTAAGAGGGTAGGAGCTATTGAAGGTGTATAATGGTAGAGGTTGTGAATTTGGTGTTGTGGGAGGTATGGAAAAAGAGTAGAGCAAGTGAAAGGTAAGGTGGCAGGTGTGACGAGGCGGCAGGCAAGGGTGGTAATTATCAAGTGGGTTGTGTGTGCTGCTGGATCCAGCAATCACGGGGTAATGGCATCTTGGTAATTACTTTTTTGTTCACGTGTTTTCCTTGCTAATGGAGCTGGAGTTATATACAATACGATTGGCAGTGTCGGATGGTGTCTACACTCTGCCAGATCAGTGGCTAATGTACACACACAACCCGCACATATAAAAAGAGAGGAGCTGACTTTGTAAATGGTCCAAGTCGGGCCGAAACGTCTTCGTAAGCTCCTCTCTTTTTATATGTGCGGGTTGTGTGTGTATTGTTCCAGTCACGGTATTGTGCCTTTTTTGTTATTTATCAGTGGCTAATGGCCTGTGTTTGTCACATCCCCGAGCCCTCTATCTACTTTAGCCATAACACGTAAAGTTTCATATTAGTTAGATAAAAGTGTTGTACCAAGCGTCTATTACAGAGCAAGTGTGATAATGGCTGGAGAGTGTGTGGTGATGGCTGCTTCCGGAGTTGTCTGTCCCTGCTAGTCGCCACATCCTTTACCCCTTCACATCATTTTGTCCCTTACCTCACTTCTTTCTTCGTCGCTTTTTTACTCCCTTTCCTCCTATATTACTATTTCTTGCCTGGCTCTTTAATGGAGATGTCATAAAAATTCCATTTCTTGTGTGTCTCGGATAGGCCATCCTGAGAGATGGTAAATCCCAAGTAATATTCGCTCTAGTCAGCTGGAACGAGAAACCTTTGAATCGCCAGTAATTAATCCCTTAATAAAATACCCAGACGAATGACTCCGGTCAAACGGAGGTTACAGCGGACTGATGAATGACTTACGACGGTCAGATGGAAGACAAAACGGACTTGAGAAAGACTGCAAGCTGTAACCCCAGTGGGTGAAAAAATATGCAGTGCGTATAAGAACATAAGAACATAAGAAAGAAGGAACACTGCAGCAGGCCTACTGGCCCATGCGAGGCAGGTCCAAATCTCCAACGGCTTAAGCCAATGCCCCGACCCAGCCAGGTCAGGTTACATTCACTTAAGGAAGAAGCACTGCATCTGACCTAGTAGCACAACCTAGTCAGGACCAATTCACACCCAACCGCACCCACTCATATAATTGTCCAGCCGACCACCTGGTCAGGTCACTTCCACTTAAGGAATTAGTACAGGTCAGGTTACATTCACTTAAGGAAGGAGCACTGCATCTGACCTAGTACAAGCTCACACCCATCCACACCCACTCATGTATTTATCTAACCTATTTTTAAAACTACACAACGTCTTAGCATCTATGACGGTACTCGGGAGTTTGTTCCACTCATCCACAACTCTATTACCAAACCAGTGCTTTCCTATATCCTTCCTGAATCTGAACTTTTCCAACTTGAAACCATTGCTGCGAGTCCTGTCTTGGTTGGATATTTTCAGCACGCTATTTACATCCCCTTTGTTTATTCCTGTTTTCCATTTGTACACCTCAATCATATCCCCCTAATTCTACGCCTTTCTAGAGAGTGCAGATTCAGGGCCCTCAGTCTATCCTCATAGGGAAGATTTCTGATACATGGGATCAACTTTGTCATCCTCCTCTGTACGTTTTCCAGTGCATTTATATCCATTCTGTAATACGGTGACCAGAACTGTGCAGCATAATCTAAATGAGGCCTAACCAAAGATATATAGAGTTGAAGAACAACCTGAGGACTTCTGTTATTTATACTTCTTGATATGAAGCCAAGGATTCTGTTAGCTTTATTGCGAACACTTATGCACTGTTGTCTAGGCTTCAGATTACTACTAACCAGAACTCCTAAATCCTTCTCGCAATTACAAGTAATAAGATCTATATTATTCAGCTTATATGTGGCATGGTTATTGTCCTGCCCAACATTTAGAACTTTGCATTTGTTTACATTAAACTGCATCTGCCACTTCTCCGACCACTGCATCAGTCTATTCAAATCATCCTGGAGTGCTCTAATGTCCTCGTTTGAATGAATTGGACGGCCTATTTTGGTGTCATCAGCAAATTTACTTATGCTACTATTTACTCCCTCATCTATGTCGTTTATGTAAATTGTAAACAACAGGGGCCCAAAACTGACCCCTGTGGAACACCGCTTGAGACACGCCCCCATTCTGATTTCTCTCCATTTATGCAAACTCTCTGCCGCCTATTAGTCAACCATGCCTCTACCCAGGAAAAATTTCTCCTCCTATTCCGTGTGCCTTAAGTTTCCTCAGTAGCCTCTGATATGGAACTTTATCGAAAGCCTTACTGAAGTCCATATACACAATATCATATTCATTACCATGATCTACTTCCTCAAACACCTTAGTGAAAAAGTTAGTAAATTCGTAAGACATGAACGCCCCTTTGTAAAACCGTGTTGAGATTCATTAATCAATCTATGCTTTTCAAGATGGCTACGAATTGCCTCGGCAATTATTGATTCCATAAATTTACCAACTATGGAGGTAAGGCTTATTGGTCTATAGTTCGAAGCTAAGGACCTGTCACCTGCCTTGTAAATAGGTATTACATTTGCCCTTTTCCACTTGTCTGGCACTATGCCAGTTTGTAGTGATATATTGAAAAGATTTGCCAAAGGTTTGCTAAGTTCCTCTTTACATTCCTTTAAAACTCTTGCAAACAGTTCATCAGGGCCTGGGGATTTGTTAGGTTTTAATTTCTCTATTTGTCTGAGGACCATGTCACTAGTTACCCCAATCGAGCATAGTCTGTTATCTTCCAGTTCTACATAATTTATTATTTCTGGAATTCTGCTAGTATCTTCCTGAGTAAAAACTGAGAGGAAGTAAGTATTGAAAATTTCACACATATCCTTATCACTGTCCGTGATCTGTCCTGAGTTACTCTTAAGTGGGCCTATCTTGTCCCTAATCTTACTTCTGTATACCTGAAAGAACCCTTTTGGGTTAGTCTTCGAATCCCTTGCGACCTTAGCCTCATAATCCCTTTTTGCTTTTCTTATTCCTTTTTTTATTTCTCTCTTTAATTGAAAATATTGATTTCTTATCTGTCCATCCCCTCTTTTGATACGCCTATATATGCCTCTCTTTTGACCAATGAGATGTTTTAATCTATTGTTCATCCATTTAGGATCATTTTTGTTAGATCTAATTTCCCTACTTGGAACAAAAGTTGTCTGGGCAGCTAGAACTATGCTCTGAAAAACGTCATATTGGCAACCAAAACCACCTACCTGACCCATAGTCAGGTCATGCCCTGTCTGTCATATTGACTACAATGAGATATTAAGGCTGCATTTTACCTGGATACCTCCATTCAAAAATACTTTAACTCCCAAGATAGGAATTAAAAACGGTGTACACACTGAGATATACACCTTGATGTGTATACCTCTTGCGGGAGGTATGGGTTGTCATCATCTAAAATTGGATTAGACAACAGCTTCTCTGGGTATTTTATAATTACTGATGGTTGTATTCACAACACAGTAGGTAAACAACAAGAATGTCAGCTTTAAACTCAAGAGGGATGCAGAGCACCTGTCGCTCTACCCCCGTGCTGTTAATACCTGTAATTCAGGTTAGAAAACAAGCATAATTATTATTGCCCGCTCATTTAAGAATGCTCTTGTTTCACCATACACAGACCTTCATTACCCTTGAAGGTGCTTTTAACAGAACTCTTGTAACTCATGATTACCTCGATCTGAAACGAAACTTTTCGATTATGTTCAGATGGAATTTTCCGCTTGAATATCTGATTGGTGTCACAACAACGGCGTCATTTTGTTTTGGGAGTCTGCGCGACTGGCGTCACAAAAAAAGGACGTTTCCTCTGCTTTTAAAAGTAGTCGCTGAATTCGTACAGATATAGTAGTAGTAGTAGTAGTAGTGCGGTAAAGACAGTTACTACTCTATATACGTGGCTTCATGAGCGAGGCCATAAATAGTATTAATATACGTTGAATCCTTACCAAGTAATGAGTATTGGCTTCGTGTTACAGGATATTTGCTATCTAATCTGGCCGAAATTTAAATTTGCTGTAAATCAGTTAAGTGATAGAAAATTCCCGTGGAAGGATATCATTAGAGCCCAGTCTGTGATTCATCCAATAAAAGTTATCTCGAGACCTGAACCATTGTAATAAATGTAATCACAGGAACCAAGCAATTATGCTTCATTACTACCAATTATTTAATTATAGGAGAAATTTCTTCACTCGCAGATTTCAGCATATGTTACTCTTCACTTTGAAGATTTATATTATTAAAGACAAACTTAAGGATAGCCTTTATAATAGTCTTTGTGTATTTGGATTAACCTGTGTTGGCTGGTTAACAGTGGGAGATGAATGGTCATTAATTAATGGTACCAGCATCAGCGAGCCCAGTGCACGTGAGGCAGACGACCCTTTCTGTAATAATTGAACTCCATCAAGAATTTATTTCAACGTCGCCCGCATGGCTGTACCTCCATACAAGTGTCGTGTTTCAAGCTTTACTAATATCTGTGTTACTAATGTCTGTGTTACTAATATCTGTGTTTACTAATATCTCTGTCTGGGAACACATCACCCAAAGATCAACAGGCTTTATTCACTGAAAAGTTTGTGTATAGACAGGGGGCGCACACACACACACACACACACACACACACACACACACACACACACACACTCACACACTCCAATGGATCAGGGAATACCTGTCAGGAAGACAGCAGCCAGTCATGGTACGTGGCGAGGTGTCAGAGTGAGCGCCGGTGACGAGTGGGGTTCTACAGGGGTCAATCCTAGGACCGGTGCTGTTTCTGGTATTTGTGAACGACATGACGGAAGTAATAGACTCCGAAGTGTCCCTGTTTGCAGATGTGAAGTTGAGAAGAATTCATTCGGACGAGGACCAGGCAGAACTACAAAAGGATCTGGACAGGCTGCAAGCCTGGTGGCTCCTGGAGTTCAACCCCACCAAGTGCAAAGTAATGAAGATTGGGGAAGGGCAAAGAAGACCGCAGACGGAGTACAGTCTAAGGGGCTAGAGACTACAAACCTCAATCAAGGAAAAAGATCTTGGGGTGAGTATAACGCCAGGCACATCTGAGGCGCACATCAACCAAATAACTGCTGCAGCATACGGGCGCCTAGCAAACCTAAGAACAGCATTCCGACATCTTAATAAGGAATCGTTCAGGACCCTGCACACTGTGTACATTAGGGCCATGTTGGAGTATGCAGCACCAGTTTGGAACCCACACCTAGCCAAGCACGTAAAGAAACTAGAGAAAGTGCAAAGGTTTGCAGCAAGACTAGTCCCGGAGCTAAGGGGTATGTCCTACGAGGAGAGGTTAAGGGAAATCGACCTGACGACACTGGAGGACAGGAGTGATAGGGGGGGACATGATAACGACATATAAAATACTGAGAGGAATTGACAAGGTGGACAGAGACAGAATGTTCCAGAGATGGGACACAGTTGGAAGGTGAAGATTCAGATGAATTACAGGGATGTTAGGAAGTATTTCTTCAGTCACAGAGTGGCCAGGAAGTGGAATAGTTTGGGAAGCGATGTTGTAGAGGCAGGATCCATTCATAGCTTTAAGAAGAGGTATGATAAAGCTCATGGCGCAGGGAGAGTGACCCAGTAGCGACCAGTGAAGAGGCAGGGCCAGGAGCTATGACTCGACCCCTGCAACCACAACTAGGTGAATACACACAGAGTTTATTTTTATTCTTTTTGTAGGAATTAAAGAATTTTCGAAGTAGTGTACAGGTAAATTAAAATCTTAATGGCCCACGTGCAGTCAATAGCTTTTAAAGCTAACAAACTAAACTATCTCCTCTGCCGTTGCTTGGAGTTTCAGGTCAGCGAATCTTAATGATGCGTCGTCCAAGACCAACAAGACATCAGTGTGTTACTCTCTCCCGGATCAAAAAAAAATATTATTTGTTCCTGAAGTGCAAGACTTTGTTGCACGTTTGAAGACTTAGACGTATTGTTGCTCGTTCCAGAGTCACTACCTCCTTTGCAGAGTCATTAGGTATGTAGTTCATTAGAGCCGGCAACACACTTGTCACTACAGATCCTACAATGGATTACTGTGTGTTTCTGGGTTAGTAAAACAGTTTATTTCAGGTCAGATTACATTGTTCACTCCAGAACCATGAGTGGGTCAGACTAGTGATGGAACCATATCAAATTTTTTGCCGATACCGATTTACAAATACTCAGTTTTAAACCGATACCATCAAAATTGGCCTGTACCCCTCGATATCGATACTCAATTTCAGGCCTATACTAAACCGATACCAACAAAATTAACCGATATCCATTGATGCCGGTACTGATACTTTAGCACACTCCTACACCAAACTGGAAAATAGTTTCATTAAAGCGAGTACTTTGGGTCCCTGAAAAATAGGTTAGACAGGTACATGAGTGAGAGTGGTGAAAATGGTTAGGTGTTAGGAAGGAGTTACCTATCATTTATCAGTAGGCCTACTGCATTACCTCTATTATATTAATATAATAGAGAGGTAATGCAATTATATTATTTAATAAAGATACTTTGATATTTTATTTGGAAATTCTTTTCTCCGATATAGGGCATGAGAAGTATACGTTGTGTGTGTCAGGTCATCTGATAGCAGTGTCTTGTCGGGGAAGCACTAAGACTCTTCACCACACCTTCCTGAAACTACTGGGTTTCTGAACTGTAGTGTCAGAAATGCAGATCATTGCTTATTCAAGACGTCTTTTCCCGCAGATCGTGTTTCTGTGATGATGAGCATGTCCTCTCCTTATTTCATCAAATGGCCATAAGTTACATATGTGTTGTTCATACCGTCCTTGCTGCAGGCGTATTTATTCCGTGCAAGGCGCTGCTCCAGACTTCTTGTCGTTTATTTCCTAAGTTGTCGTGTTCTCGAAGTGTTTCTTAGTAAATACTCGAGCATTAGAACATTTTTATTTTGTGCTGTAATCGAGAATAAAACAGCAGGTATGTTTAGGAAAAATTCAAAGAAAGATATATTGTATACTAAAAGTAAGCCTTTGTTAATTTTACGTGGTTCAACATTCAGTGCCTATTTACTGTCTACGAATAAGAAGATTGCCCCCAAATTGGATTAAAATGACACTAAGCAACGCGAACCTCTGTTCGCGTTAGTGATGGTGTGGTTTGGATCTGCTTGTGGTAGTTGTATCATGGACGTGGTGTTGGGGTTATTAGGATCATGTTGTTTTATAACTGGAGGCAGACTTGGAGGATCACAAACGCTGTGATTGGTCATAGGTTTGACTGGCTGGACACGAGTCAAAAATAATGAATTAATATTATTATAATCAAAAGAACAAAAATAATGAAGATTACCGTAAAACCCGAATAAAAAACAAAAACAAAATAGTCATTTGTTGCTCTGCAGAACTCGTGTTTAACTTTTTTCTTATTGGTAATTCCATATATTGTAAACCGCCGCAAAGGTTGTTAGCACTTGGTAAATTTGAGCTCTTGAAAATATAACGACCACAAACGATGATTGTGTCGTGTTCTAAGTTAAAGGAGAAGAAATGTGATCGATAATGTCCATAAGAGAAGGCAGGCCGAGTTATAGGGTATTAGATTCACCTAGCAAATTAATTGGTCTCAGAGTTGTGAGGATGTTGGTGAAGCTGATAGTGTTGATTGTAGAGTCCTGCTGGTTTATGTTATCAGTGAAAGACCGGGTAGGTTTGTGTGTATTAAGAGATTTGAACTGTTGTGTTTGTAGGAGTCGAGAGACTACTTCTGAACCCGCCTTTATCTGTTTATATTGACCTTTACTGGGCTCTGGCATCGTACATGTTCATGTAGCAATATATGGTGTGTATGGGGAGAGTGGATTGAGGGTTGGTAGGGTGTATTGTATGGTTGTAGATGTAAGCCGCCTTCATTTCGGTCCTCCCCGTATCCATCCACCAAGAAATCAATAAGAGATTTGGTTCACTCCCACTTGCTGTGTGTGACGAAGTACTTCTCTCCCTCCCATTTAGTTTCCCCTCTTCCTTTCACTTCCTAGGTCCCTCACTACGTCCATCTCTTCCTCCTTCCCTTCTCCTTTACTTTCTCTCTTCTCTCTCCCTCTCACCATCATTGTTTCGCTGCTTAAGTTAGGTTTAAAATAATGTGAAGAGTCAGGGTGCAACATATCCCCATTTTCCTTAATTTATTTTCGTACTCGGTAACCAACGTCAGTTTTTTTTTATCATTCCCTGTAAATTTACAATTTTCATTCCCTGTAAATTTACAATTTATAAACCTATAAAATCGTATATTTAACCATTAACAAGGGGAAAAAAGGACACGACACGTCTGCTAACGCGTAACTGAACATCACCAGGATACTCTCAGAGCTGCAGGAATATTTTTTGGGAGGCGAGAGCGAGTTGTAGGATGAATTTTGGTCCAGGGTGAGTGATGAGTCAGGATGATCGGTGGTCCAATATGGGTAGCGCAGGATGAGTGGTGGCTGAGGACGATTGTTGGTTTACAATGATTACTGGGTCACGATGATTGAAGCCTGATCTTAGCCGGGGACAAAATGTCCCCGGCTAAGATCAGGTAGTGAAGCAACTAAGAAGGTCACACGCTGTTGTTGCAGTCAGTTTTCTTCACTGGTTGCAACACCACAACCTTGTGGTCTGCTCGCTTACTCATACTTGTTGTGAAAATCTATTATCACCATTTTTCTTGCACGGTTTTTCGTTTGCTGCCAAAGTGCTGAAGTGCTGTCTAGTAAAACAGGAGTTTTGGAAGAATATTTTTAGGCAAGAAATGTTTAATAGTTGTGAGAGCATAAACACTATAAAGATAAGTTCAATTTTATAGTAGTAGTAATTTCTGTATCATTCGTGAATAAATTTTAAAACGTTTTAAATAATTTTGCGTTTTCAGGTACGTTTTTGTTGTGCCGAGACTTGCTGACTTTGTGGTGATGGTGAGTATGATAGTTGGGTATTTTGTTAAATACAATGAACACTGCTTAGAGAAGGAAGTTGCATAACTCGGCTTGTTGTTTCAACAATGACTGAAGTTCACGGCTTCTGGCAATTTATTACTACATGACTCTTTATTTTATAAAGGAATTTATGGGCACTGACGTTCACTTTCAAGAGCGTAACGTTGTTGCAGTTATAGCTACAGTTAATTTCACTAAGGAATGTAATAAGTCACGGTTACGGATGTAGGTTGTGAACGCGGGTGAGGTGGGTGATGGGTGACTAGAAGCTCCTGAAGGCCAGAGTTTCCAGGCGGTGGTGACTGTGCATGCCTTGCTGGCCGTCATGGTGAGTTCTGGATTGAGCAACGCCACACATCTGGCTCCTCATAGTCATGTATAGCTGCACCAACGAAATACAGCGTGAGGAGACGGTTAGTCACTGTAGCCTCAACACTTGGGCAACAAACTAGTATTCAAAAATCGATTGTAAACTTTGGATATTGTAAACTATGGATAAGGAGGTATATAATATATTTCTTAAATATATATCTCCTTGAAAATATTTGAAAATTAAACCTAAAAATAAAAAAAACGCACAATACAGAAGTCTTCTGTCTCATTTTGTTGAGATTAAACAAAACTGCAATAACGAAGGAAAGGAGACTTAATTAAGGAGAATAAATACTGACATAGGGTAGAAGCTAAAATATGTATGCTAGATGGAAGAGATAGTAAATGCAGAAAAATACATTCAAAATCCAGATTAAACATTTTTTTAGTGTTGGCTTCCTTCTTAAAAGAATTCAGGTGAAGGCACTGAAGACGACAAAGAAAGGAGCAGAATTGTTAAAAACAGATGAATCGTTATTTAGCAATACAGTCGACGCCATGACAGTGTAAGACCCTGTTAGTCGTTTTAAGCCTAACCATAGGCCGGTTATGGAAGTAGAAAACTCCGTAACGTTTCACAGGTAGGTTACCCCCAGCCAGGACAACTGCTGGTGTTCGTGACCCCTCACTTGTACCACTCCTGGATGATAATCACTTGTACCACTCCTGGATGATAATCACTTGTACCACTCCTGGATGATAATCACTTGTACCACTCCTAGATGATAATCACTTTTACCACTCCTGGATGATAATCACTTGTACCACTCCTGGATGATAATCATTACGTTTGTCCACTAGCTTCTCCATTAAGCTCATTTCATGTTTTGCTCCTTTTGTACATACAAGCTAAAATGTATAATTGTTAATTGTGTTCTGTGTAAGGTAATAGGAATAGACTTTAAAGTGAGATTAACTTAAGAGGGAACTATAACCTAAAAAGTGCGGTAATAGAAATGACTTCAGGCTGGAACCTGTCTGGTGTTTCTACTACAGGTATCGAGGTTGCCTAACAAGGAGCTGTCTGTAGTGTGCCGCAAGGGTTACATATTCACCACCTTCGGTGATAGTTCTCCGCCGTGCGTTACATAAAATAAGGTTCATTCTTTTTTCGTTGTTCGCAAATTAATGTTACGTAGTTATGGAATTTAAAAAAAAAACCTGTTCAGTACTCGTTTATATATAAATATTGCTATGCAGTTTGTCTTCGTAATAAATTATTCGGTTCAAGACTTACTTCAGTTTATTATTTTTGAAAGGTCCGCCCTATACATTATGGACCAGTCACCTAGCCTAAATAGTTTAATTCAGGTTAGGTCACGTCAGTGTTAATTATTTTAAATGTAAGTATTGTAACGTCGGTAACGTGAACAGAATACACTCTAGTTACCTATTTTCTTAGAAAGCAGATGTTTGTTAAGCATAAGGACAACGGCCTAGACTGTTATGTAACGTAAAAATCAGTAAACTTTAATAAGTTCTTACGGATAGTGAGTGCCAGTGATGTGTTTAGGTGGTGTCAAAAGTAGGTAGGTGGCAGATACTTTGATCTCCTCTCTCCCCCTCCCCACTCCTCCCTCCCCCTTCCCAACTCTCCCCCACTCCTCCCTCCCTCCCCTTCCCAACTCCCTCCCACTGCTCCCTATTTCCCCCTCCTCCCTCCTCTCCCCATCTCTCCTCTTTCACGCCTTTGTCTTCTTCCAAATCCTCTGCCCTGTACTGCTGTTTATGTCGTAGGCCTTCAGTTGCCTCACCTACGGCTTCTCTTTTGTGCATTCTCTTAACTCTGAAGTTTCTCTCTCTCTCTCTCTCTCTCTCTCTCTCTCTCTCTCTCTCTCTCTCTCTCTCTCTCTCTCTCTCTCTCTCACACACACACACACACTTGATCCTCTTTAACTAATACTCCACTCCATTACCCTGAGGATCACTTGGAAACTTTCCCTCTTTGTTGTCCTCTGCAGCGAGTCACCTGTCTCCGCCATCCCCATTGGCAGCCATCTGTGCTTACATCTCTCTCTCTCTTGGCCATTGTTCCGCCTCTCGTGGTGCTGATGGTTATATGGGGGGAGGGGTTGTGCCCCTCCGATTTCGTGACATTTTGTACTTGACGTTTGTCTTGTCTATGTCGTGCGGTCATTTATTTCCTCCCCTTTTCCTTGGTTTTTTTTCTCCTTTCCATCTTCTTTGGTCATTAAATCTCTCATTTCTGTATTCCATTCAATTCTCATTTCTCCTTTTTAAATTTATCATTTTTTTTTAAGTTTAGGTTTACATTGCATACAGTTTGGGGGTCACCTAATGGCAACAATGTCATTGTGTTGTGTTCTATTATAAACTTCTTGTTTTACTTTTTGTGTTCTCATATCTTAAAAATACTCGGAAGAATCATTTTCACATTATACAAGTAGAAAAAAAGTGTTTTTCAACACTTCATCTTAGTAGACGTTACTTGAGTGTAATTCTCCCGCGTGTATTCAAGGCGGAAGTAGAGGATTCCCGGTGCGGATGCTGGCGGCCACCAGCTGCGGCTGGTCATCACGCTAAAAATGCGTGGGAGAAGCTGGTAAGAGTGAAGCTAGCCACAGCTGACCACTACTAACTGTTCCTCTGTGTTGGGAAACAGGTATCCGCCTTGGAACTTGATTTTGCTCACGTTGCGTCCTTGCCAGTGAGGTTTTGTGATTTTTTCCTCCATTAATTTCTGGTTCTCTCATTGTTGATACAGCAGTGGTGTAATAAGTACCCTAGGCTACAGCTGCATTAAGCTTCTACAACTCCCCCTTCTGCTCACTCGCCCCCTCCCTCTGTTGAACAGAGCTGCACGTGCCTCACAATGGTCGCTATTCACTCCAATAATCGAATTTAAATACTTACAAATCCAAATTTACACGGTAATTAGATCAAGGGGATCACGACCGGGGGTAACGAAATCTTTGCATTAGTATCAATAAGTTTCTGCTGGGATTATTATCATGGAAGGCACAAATGGGTATTAGGACATTTATTAATGAGACGTTTCGCCCGCCAGTCTTTGAGATCAGTGTAGACAACCGACATTTATGGAGTGGGGAATATTTGCAGTTTTGAACTGTAGTATTGGCACTCTTGTGGCAAGTCAATGATAGTGGGTGATGGCGAGAGTGTTTCTTCTTTTTCGGGTCAGCCTACCTCTGTGGGAGACGTCCGGTGTGTAAAAAAAATATATCACAGACTGGGCCGCGGGGGCGTTGACCCCCCAGAACCCTCTCCAGGTAAACTCCAGGTATAGTGGGCGAAGGTGAGGTGGTGCATGTTGGGGTGGGGCTAAGTAATGGCTGTCAGGTTTATGCAGGATAAGTCTGCCGAAAACGTCTGAGGTTTAACCTCCAAGAATTTCTTGTGATAATCCTGAAAGTCGCAATAAAAACAGATTATAAACATCTGTTAATTCCCGCACCTTCTGTGCTGGTTTCTTACCCAGTCTCAATAACTCTCCACCTTTTCCCTACGCTATTACCTTTCCTGCCTCTGTTACTACCCCCATCTTTCCTCCCCTGGCTCAGTACTTCCCCCATATGCGATTTCTTGGGTGTGGATTACACTGGTGTTGACAATGGCTCCCTCCTGCCCCCATTCTTCCATCTGTTGTCCTGGCTGTATGTGATGTCTCAATTGTTCCTTTGTGTGCCTGTTTAATTGTGCCTTTCCCTCAGTGTATGCGCTCTATTTGTTTTAACGATTACGATTGTCAGCGGTAATGGAGATGTAAACGATCTCCCTGAATGGAGCTGATAGCCATGCAAACACTGTGATGACTGCCCTCTTCCCCTACACAGCATCATGCAGTGTTCTTGTGAGCATTGCATGATGCTGTGTATCAGTTGTTAGGTAATTCTCCGCCAGTGATTGTCGCATAATGTTTGGTGATAAGGTTTAATCTGTTTAATGGGTTCATTGATTCACATAGTACTGTAGTTGCTATATCATTTTAATTCCACTGTAAAATTACCGATGCTTGATTATTGATTATAAATATTGCGTTCATGGGTAAGTGCTAAAATCATAAGGGATCATACAAAGAATGCTGAATGAGAGGCAGTCAGGTTGGGTCCTAGGAAGGGAAGGGTAGCTCCATTTCCTTGGATTACGAGCCTTTCACCGACATAAATAACCCCATCTTTAAGAAACCTGAATTTTGATTCATTCAAGAATAGACTTAATAGTGTCAGTGGATTTAATATTGTGTTTATTTAACACTGTTCACTCACAGGATGAGTGACGGCATCCAATAAATTCGTCCCTTTGAGCAGAATTAAAAATTCTTGGAATACTTTAAAGGAAACATTCATATTGAATATGTGAATGAAATTGGTAGTGGCATGTGACTGTTGCTGTTATTGGTTTTGTTTGCCAGGGAAAAATCTCCTGACCCGATCAATTTTTTACCAAGCTCATGCTCTAGGCATGAGCTTGGCCAAAATGCAACGGCTGGTTGGCAACGAGTATATCTGAGGACACTAAGTAAAGGGGGTAACCGTTGGCACTAGACCACAGCAGCCCAGCGTGCACACTTCAACGTTGTCAGGGCTTTTCTAAGCACTGCGCTGCTAGATGTCACAGCGTATTTTTTTTTTTTAACTATGAACTTGTATCAGGTTTGTAATTTGAGTTAATCTGTAATGCCATAATTAAAAAAAAAAATGCTTTTCTAACTAATCGCCCGGCTTTTTTTTTCTAAACTGCCGCTGGAAGTCTCGTAAGCAAACGACCCGTTTTAAATGAGGATAGGTTGGAGTGAAGACGTGCTTCTCCTCTAAATGGTAACGGCAGTGACGGTTGATTCTCTGGCGTTAGGGGAGTGGCGCGCGTGGAGCCACGTCATGGTGACAGTTAAATTCAATACTCAAATTCTGACTCTCAACATACATGTTGGTGTTTGTCGGCCTGTTGGGCGATAGTTCATGTTACCGAAGTGTATTTTGTGGGAGGGGCAGGAGTTACTTTAATATATAAAAAATTATACCAGGCGATTTTTTTTACCAGGCGACAGAGACGATAATCCCCAAAGTCATTAATAGGAAGACTGATTAAATCCTCAGTTAATCATCAGTCATGGTGTTCATTTAGTACTTTGTGTTCTTTACTCTCTTGAGACTTGAGCTCATGTCTTTTATCTTGCTGTGACACCATCGTTCATCCTGCTGTGACACCATCGTTCATCTTGCTGTGACACCATCGTTCATCCTGCTGCGACACCATCGTTCATTCTGCTGTGACACCATCGTTCATCCTGCTGTGACACCATCGTTCATCCTGCTGTGACACCATCGTTCATCCTGCTGTGACACCATCGTTCATCCTGCTGTGACACCATCGTTCATCCTGCTGTGACACCATCGTTTATCCTGCTGTGACACCATCGTTCATCCTATGACATTATCGTTCATCCTGCTGTGACATCATCGTTCATCCTGCTGTGACATCATCGTTCATCCTGCTGCGACACCATCATTCATCCTGCTGTGACACCATCGTTCATCCTGCTGCGACACCATCGTTCATCCTGCTGTGACACCATCGTTCATCCTGCTGCGACACCATCGTTCATCCTGCTGTGACACCATCGTTCATCCTGCTGTAACACCATCGTTCATCCTGCTGCGACACCATCGTTCATTCTGCTGTGACACCATCGTTCATCCTGCTGTGACACCATCGTTCATCCTGCTGTGACACCATCGTTCATCCTGCTGTGACACCATCGTTCATCCTGCTGTGACACCATCGTTCATCCTGCTGTGACACCATCGTTCATCCTGCTGTGACACCATCGTTCATCCTGCTGTGACACCATCGTTCATCCTGCTGTGACACCATCGTTCATCCTGCTGTGACACCATCGTTCATCCTGCTGTGACACCATCGTTCATCCTGCTGTGACACCATCGTTCATCCTGCTGTGACACCATCGTTCATCCTGCTGTGACACCATCGTTCATCCTGCTGCGACACCATCGTTCATCCTGCTGCGACACCATCGTTCATCCTGCTGTGACACCATCGTTCATCCTGCTGTGACACCATCGTTCATCCTGCTGTGACACCATCGTTCATCCTGCTGTGACACCATCGTTCATCCTATGACATTATCGTTCATCCTGCTGTGACATCATCGTTCATCCTGCTGTGACACCATCGTTCATCCTGCTGTGACATCATCGTTCATCTCCTGGTCATTAATTATGCTGTATTATTGTATCTCAGATATACAGTAATACAACGTAAAGAAGAATGACTTCATTATACAATCTCAGATTTAAGTTCATTGTGTTAAATAGGTTGACCTTAAAAACAAAAAATATATAAAGTTTTAAAATCTACAACAACTGAAAGTATCAATGTGTGTTCTCAACTTTGTTTCATGATTTAAGTAGTTAGGTACCTTTGATATACCTTTGATGAGTTTTGAGAGTTTTTCTACTCCCGGAACCCGGCCATGGGCTAGGCTCGTCAGGTGGTGCTTGTTTATTTATCGTTAGGTGATTTATTTTTTTACCCGATGGATAAGTCGAATAAATTATCACTCCCTGCACTGAGAAACCCATACTGGTTTAGCGCTTCACACATAAATAGACATAAATATAAAATAATTACTTTGGTAGCTACGAAGCAGCGCTTTCAACACTGAAATACTAGGGTGGACAAACTAATTAGTGCAATGTGTAAGGTAGTGATGAGAGCCAGGTGCGTGGCGGGGGCGCTGTAGCGCCGGTGTGTGTATGGGTCAGTGTGTTGTGGTCTTACCTGGGATAATCTCTTACTTTCATCCTACTGGAAGCGGAAGTGGTCTTCTTAGTAATTCGTGAGGGGTTTTCTACCCACGAAGCTTTGTTCTCTACTCCTCTACCACCCCTCACTCCTATAGCACTGCTTTCCCTTACACCCACTTCCTCTCAGCGTTCCCTACTCTCTCCCCACTCATCTCTCTCCCTCCTAATCTCCCCTCCCTCTCTCCCCTCCCTCTCTCCCCCTTCTATTTCCCCTCTGTCTTCTAACATCTGCCAGTCCCTCGGCACCCCCACATTATTTGCTACACACACCCTCACTCGGCAGCTGCGTCCATCACTACCTTTGTTATTATTCCAATACTAATTCACAAACCGCCCGCCTGATGCGTGGGATAGAATCCTTGTACTGTAAGGTTAATCGCGAGATCAGTTTCCACTGCAACACCTGGCCGTGCTAGGAACCAGGATGAATGCTGAGGCCGCCTGGTTCCAGGTGGAGGGTTGAAATACACAGAGCTCAAGGTCACAATTCATGAACATTGATAGTCACGTAGGAGGTAAACGTAGGGTGAATAATGTTAAATTGGTGTTCCTCTTGGTAGACATGTTTGGTAAATATTTAATTAAGATGTGATTGAAGTGTTCTCAAAACTGACGATGATACCAACTGTCTCATGGGTTAGTCTTCAGATCTTGTCTTGGTTCATGTAGGTTTAGAACGCTCCCACAACACTATAGTGTTGTGTATGAGCATTTCTAATTTTCTGTTGAAGAATTTTATCTTTATTTTGACAGAATTTTCCATATATTTGGTAGAAGCTTGAAGATTTTTAATCCTCTGATGTAGAGTTTTTTGTTTTTACTTAGGGGAGTCGTGTTTTTCGTTTGGATTATTCTGCACATCTGTGGGTATCTCTCACGCCAATAAGTAATATTATATACTATATATATATATATATATATATATATATATATATATATATATATATATATATATATATATATGTATATATATATATATATAATGAGATACCTCTTGTCCCGGTGGGTTCCAGAAAGTTCAGAGTGCTTTGAGACGGTCCTAGTAGTATAAAGATTTCTGTATGTGTTCTGGCTTGCATATCTCACCTGCCTTGAATAAAAGATGTAATTATAGAATGGAATTAATTCTAAACAGGAGAGCACTAGCACACTGAAGAGAACCATCATTGCGTACATCTTTGGTTTGTTAATATGGAACATGAAAGTTAATTATTTTAAGTTGAAAGTTTAGGCAATTATATATTAATGAAAGTTAATATCTTTTTCATCTTATGTCTTGTTTAATGAGTTTTTATGAGGGCGCATTAAAGAAAACATTTGTACTTTTTCCAATGCATACTTTAGCAGATAACTAGGAAGACTAGTGTTAGAATTGCTTTTGCGTTCATGTGGCACGTGAGTATTAGGTGTAAACTTGGTATACAAGTAAGGACGAGGGGTGTTGTGGAAGGTGTACTGAGGTTGATGTGTGAGTGTATGAGAGTGGGGACCAACAGTGTTATAACGTGAAGCTGAAGTAATACGTGGAACGATCACCATCACACCTGACCATACCACGGGTGGGGTTCGAACCCGCGGTCAGAGTGTCTCAAAACTCTAGACCGTCGCGTAAGCCATCGCGGGTTCGACCCCCACCCGTGGTATGGTTTGTTTGCAATCGTTTCATTACGATTTCGTGAGTCACACCTGACCTCTGACCTGCTACACTGGAACAGCTTCTAAGATCATTTACGGTCCGTATAGAGTCAAAGTCTTTAAATTACTGGGGACGCCTAAATACATACTCTTTGGAGCGAAGGAGAGAGAGAGAAATACATGATAATATATTCGTGGAAAGTGCTTGAGGGCCTAGTCCCAAATCTGCATATTGGCCTACAACGTACCGGAGTGATCTGTGTGCATGCGCATTGGTCGACTAGGCAAGCACCAGACGAGTCTGGCCTATGGCCGGACCCCGGGTATCAGAGGTTCAAAGGTGCCATATGTATACTTGCCGAGTTCTATTTGCATGGGTCGACACACAGCTCCTGTCCCTGCCTCATGGCTTACTTTACCTACATCACCCCAACTCATTCCACTTTCCAGTGCTCTGAGATTAAAGAAATAATTTCTAACATCCCTGCGACTCCTCTGTCTTTAGCTTTTATTTGTTTCTGGCAGTACTGACTTCTGGTCACATACACCCTATCATACCTGCTGGACGTTGATAGTCATCTACCACTTCTGCAATCAGTTCAATTAATTTTCTGAACCCATTGACTCTTCCCTCTCTTTAATTTCGATCTATGTTTCACTGTAACTGATCGTCGTCTTTCAAATAATATGCTCCTGTCCCTATTCCTGGATGTTTAAAATAGTATGTCCCTTTTTCAGTGTGTGCGTGCATGCGCGTGTACATGTATCGGATGTGCGCCCATTTGCAGGTGTACATTACATAGCTGTGTGTGTACGTGTGCGCGCACGTGCACCTACATGTGCTGCCCTTGATATTGATGAACGATAACATTAACGCCAATTAGTTCTATACAAAAAAATTACAATTTGCGTAGCAGAGCGAACATCATAATTGGTTTTATCCCATAATGGAAGGTCCTCCCTTGATCGGCTCCGTCAGGGTGGTACCAGTCAGGGTGGTACCAGTCAGGGTGGTACCTGCCAGGGTGGTACCAGCCAGGGTGGTATTAGGCAGGGTGGTACCTGCCAGGGTGGTATTAGGCAGGGTGGTACCTGCCAGGGTGGTACCAGTCAGGGTGGTACCAGTCAGTCTGGTACCTGCCAGGGTGGTACCAGTCAGTGTGGTACCAGTCAGGGTGGTACCTGCCAGGGTGGTACCAGTCAGGGTGGTACCAGTCAGGGTGGTACCTGCCAGGGTGGTACCAGTCAGTGTGGTACCAGTCAGGGTGGTATTAGGCAGGGTGGTACCAGCCAGGGTGGTATTAGGCAGGGTGGTACCTGCCAGGGTAGTACCTGCCAGGGTAGTACCTGCCAGGGCGGGAACCTTGACGGGAGGGGCACACGCACCGCGGGTTCGAACCCCACCCGTGGTATGGTTTGTTTGCAATCGTGTCATTACGATTTTGTGAGTCAACACGTCTCTACTGACGGAAAAAGACCATCCACTATCCATATAGACCATTCACTATATGTAAAGACCATTCACTATGAGAAACTTTCATGTTTTCGACTAAGACTCGTGTGCCACGCCTGGGAATCTTTGAGAGGAGTTTTGCCAACTCAGCAGGGTTTACCACTCAGATACCCAGGTGTTGTACATGTGTCTTAGTCATCAACTTGACGGCATTATACCATTGATCTAATATTTTTGTTTTCATTGGCTGAGAGTGTAACACTTGTTTCATCGTTGGTTGTACTAGAAGAAATGTACTGGGTTTTTTTTGTTTTATTTTATAATGTGTTTTTCATGATGCGAAGCGAAGAATGTGTTTTTGGAATTCAAGAACTTTTTTTCAGGTCCACAGTTGCAATCAGACTTTGGGAAAGCATGAATAAATTAGGCAAGTTTTAGAAAGGTAAGTATTTTGCCAAAGTTTATGAATGCACTGCTGTCTTATGCTTCGTCTCACTCAGTATTGACGCTTGACAGCCATTTTTTCTGCAAAATTTAATGTACTTAATAGCAACCACAGGAACAATGATCCAATCAGTACCGCGAAACTCTTTTCAACCAAGCTGTGATGGATATGTGGGGCAGCGGGCCTCCAGCAGCAACAGCCTGGTTGGCCAGGCAAGCACCAGACGAGACTGGCTCATGGCCGGGCTCAGAGAGTAGATAAACTCTCGAAACTCTTCAAAGGTATATCAAAGGTATGTCTCTTAGTGAGGCTGGGCTGGCGACTAGCTTGCCTTACTATTGAAAATTGTCTTTGTGATGAATGACCGTCATCTTAAAGTATTATTGTAATGTAGTCATGAAAACGTTAACCAGGGCATGTAATGTGTCATATTTTAGAAGTTATTTTTAATAACCAGTTACGAATGTATAACCCTTTAAGTAATGATGCGATTGTTGACAAGTTTTCCTCAGCAAGTGACAGTGTGTCAGCAGACTGACAGGAGGGGGGCAGTGGTTTCATTGTGGTCTATTGTTAACTGTGCGCACTCTTCCATAGGCGAGACAGGACCATGTGTGGGTCGCCTTTGTCCGTGACGACCTGTCACTCGTACATTATACACGGAAGTACACTGGCGTGTCTCTACTTGTACATTGAGGGTTTACCGTATTCCATATAATGGAATTATTTTACTCAGTGCTGTCCTAAACCCGTGTAAGTGATTCAGTACAAAATGTGATGGAGGCTTAAGAGGCGCGTGAGTTTCCCTGTCTCCTAATGTTTATTTTCCCCCTGTAATCTACCTTGTCCATAATTACTATCGCATTTGCTTTGTCTGCTTTCGTAAGGTAAATTTTGGGATCTTTCCTTAATTCATGGTATAACTTAACAAATCTTTGAGGTCTTTGCTCAGACCTCTGTAACACAATTATCCTCAAAGTTAAGGAAAGATCCTAGACTTCGCCTTACGAAAGCAGACAAAGCAAATGCGGTAATAATTATGGACAAGGTAGATTATAGGGGAAAAATAACATATTAGAAGATAGGGGAACTGACGATCCCCTTAATTCTCCATCCACTAATAGCGTGATTGGCGCCATACATAATTTTCATCAATTTCTCCCTATTTTACATATTAAAGAATTGTTAATGTAATTGATTACGTGGAGTGTGGTCTTGATGATTATCCCACAGTCAGTATGCTTTAATTAAGTACTTGAGAGATGTGTCGCTTTGAGTCTGTCGTTTGTGTTTCAGGCTCTGGAATTGTCATTCCTGAGCTTGAGAGTCATTTCTCAGAGTTGTTATTCCCACTAAGAGTATCACTGAAACCCGTCATCACATGTTATTTCTTCTAGCTTTCGATTTTGACACCAAATTCATGTTTGCAGGAGGCAGAGATAGTGACACCCGGAACCCAGTGATCTCGTTCACCTCCAAGATGCCTCTGTCATCAGGCAACACTAACTGTATTTACTATGTCTTTTCTTGCCATTTTGTCGTTGACATTTAAAGTTGTGGAAGGTTCATTTTGATTTAATCGTTTCACTACTGGTACATATTTTTTTGTAATTGTTGTC
This sequence comes from Cherax destructor, assembly GCA_009830355.1. NCBI lineage: Eukaryota > Metazoa > Arthropoda > Malacostraca > Decapoda > Parastacidae > Cherax > Cherax destructor. The sequence goes on from WNWK01001779.1 coordinate 178,320, forward strand.
CTTAATATTTAAAATTGTAAAAAGCTTATTAAGACAAAAACTTTCCAGTGTGTTGGCCATAGTGTTGTTGCTTAATTTGATGCAGACACGACATTGTTGTCAGAACAGGCGGTGATATTACAGGTGTGGTAGGTAAGTTTTTGCCGAGGTATTCTATAACTGCAACTGTTGTCTTGAGCATATTTTTTCTAACACTGGACTTGAGAGGACCAAGTAATACTTATTTTGGTTCTCATCGTCAGAGTTGCGTTGAAACAAGCTTTCTCATTTTTTCCCACGTGTCGGGAGTGTAATACACGTTTTTCCGGTTTGACGTCACTGCCTCGTGTGGTGTATTAAACTTGTGGTGCCGTCACTTATACGTTATGGCCACCATCAAGACCAGCTGTATCCTTTGCTTGCTGACTCAGTTCCTTCTCATGCCCTCTAGCTCCTGGCCTAACATGTGCTAGCAGTATTACCTAATTTGTAATCACATATACTTGTATTAACGAACATTTGTTTGGTATGGTAATTACGTGTGTAGTGATTATAACTACGTGTGCCCTTAGGTTGGTGATGTGTTCTTAGTGATGTAAACCTCTCCCAATTATAGGTTAGAGAAGGTAACATGAGGTTGTAGTAGTGCTAGTAATTTTTGATTGAGGTACCATTGTCTGAGGCTTGTCGTCTTCGTGGTTGAGAGAGCTATCATTATCTAGTGGTCGTAGTGTTGATTGTTGGTGAGGAAATACTACATAATGGTTGTAGTGTTGATTGTTGGTGAGGAAATACTACATAATGGTTGTAGTGTTGATTGTTGGTGAGGAAATACTACATAATGGTTGTAGTGTTGGAGCCACACTAGTCGGATGCTCCGTACTACATTATCACAGTGTCAGCTAATAATATTCTCCACCTCCTAATGGTAATTTCTAGGGAAGTGGGCGTGGTGCCATGTCCTGTGGAGTATTCAGGAAGGAACATGAGCCTAATACCACCTGTCGGCGGGGAGCTAGGAGCACCTGTGATATATATGTGACTTATTTAAGTAGCCTGCTCTGGCAGCTCCCCTTCTGCCAGATTTCCTGGCGATTGCCTTCGTAGCTTGCAGCCCCAACACCAGCATAATCACTGTTGACAGTGTTAATTAACTCCAGCAGATCTACATATCTACTTGGTCACTTTAATGGGATAAACATTTGCTTGTTTGGTACCATATGGTATACCCTGTTGGGGCCAGAAAGCTCTCGAAGATTATGATCGTGGTAAAATAGCACACGTGTAAAACTAATATTTCAGAACGTGGACAGTTAGATATTCAGTTATCCAACAAATCGGACCCAAAGAGTAATCAAAAGAGTGAAATCTGAGGCCTCCACAGCACATGTTTTTGTCTTCAAGGTACTGTGTCTTCGTTTATTTCTCATTCTTATAGCTGACAAAATAACCACCAATATAAACAATATAATCAACAAAAATAATAACCATCTCGCTACAACCACCACCACTCATAATAATAACCATCACCAATAGCAACAATAACCACTATTAACAACAACATTCACCACCACTACTACCAAAAACAGTAACCACCATCACTGTCAATATGTCAGACGACCAAACGTTTAGATAACGAAACACGTAGCCAAGGCCAGCAAAATTATAGGGTGGGTTATGGAAACTTTCAAAACAAGGGTTGACACGCCAATTATAATAATTTTCGAATAAACTTTTGCTCCTTTGTTTAGAATTCTGGTTTGTGATCGCTTCTCCTTTCAAGGTAAGCGAGATGTCTGAGCAAGAAAATGTACAGAGTTCTTTTACTGCTCTCATAGACTCGATAGCTTATAAAACTGAAAATTACCACTATAATAACAGTATCTACCATCAGTAACAACATTTATTACCACTAACAACAATATCAACTAGTATTGTCTATCTTACAGCAAAAAATAACCACCACATTCAACACATTGTCCAACAATAGCATCGATCAGTAACACCATTGTTGACTAACAACAGCAACTCCGATACCATCCACCCTAGCAGCAACAACAGTCACTTCAACTAGTAGCATCAATAACCACCATCACCAGCAACATTCACTGCTATAACCACCATCACCAGCAACATTCACTGCTATAACCACCATCACCAGCAACATTCACTGCTATAACCACCATCACCAGCAACATTCACTACTATAATCACCATCACCAGCAACATTCACTACTATAACCACCATCACCAGCAACATTCACTACTATAACCACCATCACCAGCAACATTCACTGCTATAACCACCATCACCAGCAACATTCACTGCTATAACCACCATCACCAGCAACATTCACTGCTATAACCACCATCACCAGCAACATTCACTGCTATAACCACCATCACCAGCAACATTCACTGCTATAACCACCATCACCAGCAACATTCACTGCTATAACCACCATCACCAGCAACATTCACTGCTATAACCACCATCACCAGCAACATTCACTGCTATAACCACCATCACCAGCAACATTCACTGCTATAACCACCATCACCAGCAACATTCACTGCTATAACCACCATCACCAGCAACATTCACTGCTATAACCACCATCACCAGCAACATTCACTGCTATAACCACCATCACCAGCAACATTCACTGCTATAACCACCATCACCAGCAACATTCACTGCTATAACCACCATCACCAGCAACATTCACTGCTATAACCACCATCACCAGCAACATTCACTGCTATAACTACCACCCACGCCAGCACCATCACCACAACCACAACAAACAACCACCACCATTCCCGCCACGTGAGACCATCACCACCTAGGAAAAAATGCACAAGTCTAGCTAGGTATTAGGCCTGGGTCAGCGTGGCAAAAAATAGTCACCTTAATCCTTCCTTTGTTGTGATAAAGTGACTGATGATCGAGGTGTAAGTCCCTGCTGATTGCCTGGCTCTCCTTCCTTTCATTTCACTCCATCTTTCCTTCCTCTCTCTCTCTCTCTCCATTTCCGCTCTATTTTCACTTCCACTCTCCTCGTTTGGAATATTGTTCATTGTTGACTGCCCCGTTCAGGGCAGGAGATCAGAACTGGAACAGAGAGATCATTTACGTCCCACATAGAGCCAATAAAACTTTTAGATTACAGTACTGGGAACGCCTTAAGTCTTAAAAATATACTCACTGGAGAGGAGGAGAGAGAAATACATTATAATATACACCTGGAAAGTGCTTGATTGTTTGTTACAAATCTGTACACTGGCATAATAACATACCGGAGTGAGAGATATAGGAATAAGTGCAAAGTGAACTCAGTGAAAAACAGTTGGGCGTAATGGGCACAATATGAGAACATTGTATCAACGTCCGTGGCACCAAACTATTCAACATCTTACTAGAAGATATCAGAAGCACTGCTGGGACAGGTGTAGATGTCTCCAAGAGGAAACCGGATAAGTATCTTCACCAGGTGCCAGATAAACTAGGATGGGATGGATATATATGGGCCTGCGGTCCGCCAGCAGCAACAGCCTGGTTGACCAGACAAACAACAAACGAGCCTGACCCTAGTTTTCTCTGCTTGTAAAGGAAATGTCGCTCTATTTCATTCAATGGATAAAAGATAAGAAGGCTCTTGTGTAGGGTTGTTTGAGAGAGGTGTGTTGGAGGGTTGGGTTGTAGAGGGAAAACAAGGGACATTAAGACTTGAGCTTTAATAGCTAATATTGAAATGATACCTTTGATGAGTTCCGAGAGTCTTTCTATTCCCGGAGCCCGGCCATGAGCCAGTCTCGTCCGGTGATGCAGAGTGATGATTTTAATGTGCCAAGGGTTAGTGTGACTTTGTAAATGGTCCCAATCAGACCGAAACGTCGTCATAAGTTCCTCTCTCCTATGCCCCTATGTGCTGGTTATTTGTGTATTAAGTATTTTTGACATGTTGATTTGTTACTAGTAACCCACTTTTGCTGTCAAGGAACTTTTGTTGTTGTTTAGACATGAAGGCAACCTTAAATCTATAGACTTCGATCTCTGTTTGTCTCAGTTGTAAATTGTAATTTAGGAACGTTTCGATGAGCAGATCATTGCTGCGTGTTGACCGATGGTGGCATGGGATTTAATGGTAGTGGTGGGGGTGATGTGTTGGGGCAGTGTAGATTGGAGTACTTTTGAAGGCGTAGTAGTGACTGGGGCACTGTGGAGTGTGTGGGAGAAGTGTTGGCAGGTGTGTCGCTTCACGTAATTACAGGGTTTGCAGTCACACCCGCAGTGAACACCTGTTTGTGTTCATTAGTCATTACTAGATAAAAGACAGCGTAGTTCTTGCCACAGAAAATGCAAGTCTACATAGTACATAGGCCTTACCGGAGATAAGGCTAACTAAAATGAAGGGAGGTGGAGCTGAATGCTAGTGTTAGAGAGGACTCACCAGAGCAGCCGGAAGATATAAAGTCTGCCAAATGAGAGAGGATTAGGAACGTCTTGTGTACACACGAGGGCGCAGCAGTGCGAACTCTTGTAATGTTTGGGGTGTGGTCGACGTTGTACAAGCTAGTGCTTCCTGGGTAACTTAAATCCCTAGTTTTGACGGGCTCTTGTGCAGGTCAAGGTTAGCAATTTGGGCGACGGTGCGTGCTGGCCGGCCCTAAGTTATTCCCTCTTCCCCCAGGTCTCCATTATCCCTGTACTCTCTCTTCCCTCCCCTTCGTGCTTCACTCTCCCTATCCTTCCCCAGCATCCTGTATGTGTACTCACTTATATATAGTTGCAAGGGTCGATTCTCGGCTCTTGACCTCGTCTCTTCGCTAGTTGCTACCAGGTTCACTCTCTTTGCTTTGAGAGCCTTATCGTACATTTTCTTGAAGCTATGTATCTATTCTGCCTCTACCACTTCACTCTTCAGGTCGATCCACTTCCTGACTACTCTAAGACTGAAGAATTAGTTTCAAACATCCCTGTGACTCATCTGAGTTTTCAACTTAAGAAGCTGTGCCCTCGTGTTCTTGATTCCCATCTCTCAAATGATCTATCTATTCACGCTATCCATTCCTCTTAGTATTTAGTACGTTGTTATCATGTCTTCCCTAGTCCTTATATCTTCCAGTGTCATCATAAGACATACCAGTTAACTCAGAGACTTTCTCCAATTTATTGGCATGCTTGACCAGGTGTGGGTTCCATACTGGTGCTGCATACTCCAATATGAGACTGACTTTCACGGTGTACAGTGTCCTGAATGACTCCTTACTTTTATGTCAAAAAGCTAGTCTTAGATTTGCCAGACGTGCATTTTCTGCAGCAGTAATTTGGTTGATGTGCGCCTCAGGTGATGTGGTCGTTATAATGTGTGTGTACTCACCTATATGTACACCTATTTGTGGAGTCAAGTCTCAGCTCCTGGCCCCTGGTTCCTGGCACCTGGCGTGTGCGTGCATGTGTTGCGGTGATATAGACAATAATGGAAATATTTAACTTATAAATGACAAATTCGTTACCTGCATTTTCATGTTTTATCATAAATTTTGCATTCAGATTTAGCACTCACATTATGTTATATAAATTTTGGTTTTGCAAGAAAATTATTTTGTGACGTGAGTTGGTTAGTAAAAATAGACGAAGTTCTCGACTTTAACAAGACGACTTACGTACTAAGTGGCGGTCTCTGAAGAATAAACTGATCCAGATTTCTCAAATACACGTGACAACTGAATATAATCAAGTATGAGATCCAGTGTACTCACCTGAGTGCACGAGTCGAGTCATAGTTCCTGGCCATTCAGCTTTAAGTAGATCGACTTCGCTGATTACTGGCTCCCATTGTACTCACCTAGTTGTACTCGCCTAGTTGTGGTTGCAGGGGTCGAGACATAGCTCCTGGCTTCGCCTCTTCACTGGCCGCTGCTGTCGTCATTTGCTTATTTCGTATAGTGAAAGATAAAGAGTAACCTCAAAACATGACACGCTCGTAATTCGGTTCGAGAGTTCTTGCGAGGTCTTATATCTACCTGGAGAGAATTCCAGGGGTCAACGCCCCCGCGGCCCGGTCTGTGACCAGGCAATTTTTTTTTTTTTTCCTCTTGGGGCTCATGATGTTTTAGACTTACCATTATCGAAACATTATCGTGTTAAATTAAGATTGTTAATGAAGTGGAAGTAGAATATTTATCAGTATAGTCCACGATAAGATCATGTTGGTAGTGTAAGCTTTGCCTGAGCGAGGAGTGTGCAGGGGGACGCTACGTACATCAGGTATCCAAGGTAGACTTATCAGAAAGTGGCTTCCCACTAATGCATAAAGGTCGTACTGTACATCAGCTGGGTCGTCTGGACTCTAATACTGGGTGGTGGGTCTAGTAGTCTGGGATTAATTACTTCGTTGGAGGTAATTGGTTGGGGGTAATGGGCGTTCTTGTGGAAGGACTCAAGCGCCTGAGAAGCCAGGTTCTGGGTCGGGCTCCGGGAGTAGCAAAACTCATGAAAGATATGAAGGGGGTGGTTACGCCTCCTAAAACCGTACAAAACAGACTTAAAAAACGAAAGTTACATGCCAATCTATACAGCACCTGGACATGCTTCCTGGAAAAATGCAAGAAACATACTATGAGCACGAGCACTCAGTGTTCTTTGGAGGACGAGCTAAGATTTAAGTGACGTTCCAAAGGCGTTTAAAAATACAGACATAGCCACTTTTAACAAAGACAGCAGAGTTGTGGCCAAAAAAATATATACCAGTAGCACTAATATCACTTTAGTCTTTGAAGGGGTGCTGAGACGCTAATTTACTATTTTTATAGAAAAGTACAAGAAAAACAAATAAATAGATATTCATATACGTTATATTCATATACGTTATATTCATATACGTTATACGTTATATTCATATACGTTATAAGTTATATTCATATACGTTATACGTTATATTCATATACGGTATACGTTATATTCATATACGGTATACGTTATATTCATATACGGTATACGTTATATTCATATACGGTATACGTTATATTCATATACGGTATACGTTATATTCATATACGGTATACGTATATTCATATCTATACGTTATTCATATCGTATAGTATTTCATATACGGTATACGTTATATTCATATACGGTATACGTTATATTCATATACGGTATACGTTATATTCATATACGGTATACGTTATATTCATATACGGTATACGTTATATTCATATACGTTATACGTTATATTCATATACGTTATATTCATATACTGTATACGTTATATTCATATATACATTACGGTTGCCGCACACTGAGGCTGTATCTAATTTTGCTAAATGAAGAGACACACTGCAATGTGTGGACGGTCATAGCTTGATGATAATCGTTACTTCCGTAACATTTTATACAACACATGTAACTGCGTATCAAGCTCAAGATTTTTCTCTTAAAATCGAAGTGTCGCATGTTGAGGATAAGACAGTGGTCAGGAAAATTGTAGTGTGGTAAGATATTACTCTCTGACTCATGGTCTGGTATAATACTTGTTGCTCAAGTGCACTTTGTTGTGAGTACCTTGCACTTCCAATGATTTACTAAATAATTCTCAGAATTTCTAGTTTATCCATCTACCGAATTCTCAGTTCTCTCTATATCTTAATGATAAATTAGACACATGTGCAACACTTTGGTATCTTTATTGTGGTATCATCAGTCCAATACAAAGAAGAAAAATGAAGTGTTGCACATGTCTAATTTGTCAACTTGTCGGTTCTCTGAACCATTTATCTACGTATCTTAATATTTGGTATTCTTAACGAATTACTGTAATAAAATCAAACAATAATATTGTTTATACTGTAATAATACACTGGGTCAGATGATTGTATATAACATGTATCGAAAATGTTCGGTATTATATTTTTTGTAGGAAATACAATATATTTATCGGGGGTAGACGTTAATTGCTTGAAGTCGTTTATTATTAGCTTTATTACAGTTTTGTATCATGTGCAGCTGTACTGCTCCCAGTATTCTGTACCCGTGATTGCAGCTCCTGATAATATTCATTGAGAACATGCAAGGGAACATTAATAATAATGTGAGCAATTTTTCAATTTTCGTGTCTAGGAAGACTTATCATAGATGTGATGATAGATCTGAGAACATAATGCCTCCCATTCATACGTTCTTTTTACACATTGAAAGAAAGTATGATATGTATATATTTATTTATCACTTTCCTTCAGTGATTAGTGAAATTGAAAGAAATTCGAAATTTCTTTTCATATGCCAAAAACAAGACAAAAGCCACATCTAGTATAGGGCCTCTGCTCAGACGGATCCTACAACAAAGAAATGAGTGAGATACTGAATTCTCAATGTGACTGTGTTCAGCGAGCCACTAATCAGTCTAAAAATAGACAATCCAAATAATTTTTTCATGAATTAGCCTCAAAACCCTCTCAATTACCAATAGACCCCTGGTTGTCTTCAAGAAGTAGCTGGACAGATACCTAAAGTCAGTGCCGGATCAGCCAGGCTGTGATTCGTATGTTGGACTACGTGCGGCGAGCAGTAACAGCCTCGTTGATCAGGCCCTGATCCACCAGGAGGCCTGGTCATGGACCGCGCCTCGGGGGCGTTGACCCCCGGAATGCCCTCCAGGTAGACAGAGGACGTCTGAATGGGAAGCATTATGTTGGCAGATCAAACCTCTAGCACTCGTTGTGTTGACATACACGAGTTCGTGGCGTCAACAGGCTGCTTGGGATGTTGTGATTAATACTGTAATTGTTGTGGGCTTGATATAGTTGTTGTGGGCGTTGTTGAAGGAGGCAGAGGAGGGGAAGACAGGGCGGGGACGGTTATTAACCTCTTAACAGGAAGCAAGAAAGGGGTTATGTTATCCGCTATTGATCCTAGAGCTGCAGGCAAACCCGGACCCTAGTTTTGTTCTTGGCTTTCCCTGTTGCTCCCTAATTTTTCAGTTCTCCCAAAGTGTTCGATTCCCCCTCACATGACTTCGATTCCCCCTCACATGACTTCGATTCCCCCTCACATGACTTCGATTCCCCCTCACATGACTTCGATTCCCCCTCACATGACTTCGATTCCCCTCACATGACTTCGATTCCCCCTCACATGACTTCGATTCCCCCTCACATGACTTCCCATCAGTAATTGTCAGAAGTTCGCCATGGTGACAGTCTTTGTGTTTTGTTTACTGGTGCTGCTGTGAAGAATGTGCCGTCAGTGCTTCATGTTATCTAGTTTAGGTAATTGTGACGTGTTTGGCTGGTAGGTTTACCTTCATAAATGCTGTGACATTATAGTCCAGATAAATGCATGAAAACAATAATAAGTTTTCATAATCGCATCTGATAGTTGTGGAGGCCAGAACCTCTTAGGTAGGTCTGGACCTCCTTTGTCTGAGAGAATTTTTTTTTCCCTGCTGAGATTTTCAAAGGGAATACATTGAATAATCTGTTAAATTAGGCCTTGCACGGAACTGGTGTGAATAAGGGAGTGGCCTGTATGTGGAATACTGTGATAGAACATGGATGGTGATGGGGGCGGTGCTGTTTGTTGGGGGTTTAATAGAGTTGGAGGGAGGGAGGGAGGTGCTGGTGGTGCTGCAATCTTGGGTGGCGTGGATCGACTTTGCTTGGGTCATTGCACGGGCACGCCTTCCTCCTCCGTCTCACCTCACTGCTGTTAAACTCCCCCTGCCTACTGTGCTACACTGATTTTATTCACTTTACACCGGAATAAGAAATAAGAAGTTGAATGTGTTTCAGGTAGCGTATACTGGAGGCAGGAGGTCATGTTAGTCATGTGGGTGATTAAATAAAAATCTAGTTACGTAATACTATACATTGTTTATAGAGAAACACAAACACCATTACTAAGAATACTTTTATTTTAATAAGTTTTCAAAAAATACTGAAGGAATTCAACTTGAGAGGACAAATTTTCCGTCAAACATGGCAGAAAGACACTTCATACAGAGTACATCTTTACTATGATTCGCTCTTAATAAGCATCAATAAATATAGGTTTTCTCTGCACATGGTGTCTTTCTACTAAAGGAATTCCACATTAAATATTTAAATAGGTTTCACGTAGCTTGTGCTGGTAGTGTGAGGAATATATTAAAAGTGGGAAACTACTTTTGAACATGTAAGAGAGAACCTGGTATGGTCAGGCGTTATAAACTGGATAAAAGACTTTCCACACGAATGTAATGAGACTTTCTGTGAAAACTTATCAGCAGTGTTTGGTGGATAAGAAATACACGTACACAGTTATGTAAATTAGGAAGCAAATAAAAAGTTATTTTAAGAATATGAAGTCATTATATCATTTGAAAAAATGAGACAAAAATCAAAACAAAATAAGGATACAGAAACAGAAGACAAAATTCCAGAACCTGAGGAAATAGAAAGTCCGAGACAGACATAAAGAAGGAAAGGTGTAGCTTTCACAAGGAAAAGTTACATTGGTCTACGGGCTGTCATCAGTAACAGTCTGGTTGATCAGCCAGTCACCAGAAAAGCTTGGTTTCAAGCTTTGCTGCGAGACTAGAGAGACTGGTAACAGGTACAGATATGTGAGCTCAACTTTTTGTGAGCTGTAAGTCACCTTGTGGCAAGTCACCCTCCACACATGGGTGATCTCACTAGTAAAAGTCTCTACTCTTCATTACCTCTACTGTTTAACTTGTACACCGTTGACATTTTTCTGGGTGGAAAAAGTGAACTCGTTTTTCACCAGTGGATTTGCGTGAAGGAATCCGACTCCATGATGTCCGTAGAGAGTACGATGCCCGGGTATGTCTTCTGCGAAATAGGAGAGATTAACAGCTGAGAATTAGTTCAGAAATCGATGAACTCTTCGAGCTGAAAGGTCACTGGTTGACTGACGTTGATCTGATGACTTTATGGGTTAACCAGTGTTGACTCCTGGCGGATACCTCCATCAGTTGAATTCGTCTTCATTGATGAAATCCTCCAAGAGTTGACTTCTCTTAACGAATAAAAAGGCACAAATAACCCGCATATGAGCGGGATATTTATGTATTGATTTATCTTGCTGGAACCTTTCAGGAGTGGGCTTGATGTCACTTGCGGAAATAGACTTCCTAGTTACTTGTCAGGTACATATTTCCACAGAGCTTCGCATACTTGTATAGTAGCAACGTATCTCACTTATAAATTGAAATTGAAACCAGATGTTTCTGTCCGTCATGGATTATTATCAACTCGGGACTTGATAATGGTCGAAATCCGATGGAAACTTCTAGTTTCATCTTTAATTTGTAGGTTGGTCGTGGACTGTTCCAATCACGGTAGTGTGGCTATTACGCCTCATCTCTCACTCGTCCTGGCAGGGAAAAACTACTCTCAAATACAGAGAGACGCTCACCTGTTATTAAAAAGTAATATTGTTGGTTCATACATATTTGTTTATATTGTCTAGTGGTACGTGTCTTGGTGTTAGTCGCGGCCGGACCCCAATCAATGTCAGTCAAGATGTCACGCACTCGCGTACAGTCACACGATCAGTGGTATCTGTACGTCTGGACTAGAGATGTATCGGATGTGAAAATTTAGATATCCACGGATGCGGATGTGTATGAGGATATCTTAATTATTTTGCGAATGCGGATGCAAGAAATTGTGCGGATGTTCCGCGGATATCACTAGTCTGGACCTTTCACTTGTTCGATGAGCAACTGAAAGGTCCCTTAGGTTTCGTAAAGGGACCTTACACCTGCTGCTTCTCTTCACCTAGCAGTAATCAAGGTACCCGAGTATTAGTCGATTGTTGTGCGACGTATAAATGATAATGTTGAGCATCAGTGGTATACAGTACCGACAAGATGATAAGTTAGACACGTGTATTGATAAAGCCACAGGTCGGCTATACGTCTACATAGTAAAGATACCCAGATGTTGCACATTTGTCTAATTTATCATAAATGATAATGCTACCGAAGACTACTCCGTCAGCATTGTTCTGCTCCAGTAACTACAAAGAGGTAATGACACAAACATTAGCTAGCCTAAAAATAATTATTCAGAACATTCAAAATATACTTCAGGTTTTACAGTAAAAGGAAAAGTGATACTCGATCTAGTTCAAAGGAGTTCATCCAAGCGGATCCCCGAGTTCAGTGAAATATTCTGTAAAGAATGTCACAGGAAAATAAGAGATATTATCACGACATACAAAAAACTCCGGGGGAATAGATACAGCATACAGTACTTGTGTCTCATTCCTATAATTCGGTATTTATAAAGAAGTCCAAAGTACTACCATGAGCACGAAGCATACCTGGAGGTTGGCTACCCAGTAATGAGACACATCAGCATCAGGAAATACTTTGTGTAATATTTTATATTCTCAGAAAAGCCCTAAACTCGCATGTGTTGTTCTGATTATTTTTTTTTAGTGTTGAAAGTAATAAAAACCACCATCCAGGAAGGTGTTCCTGTCCTTTCGTGTATTGTAAAACATATATTCTATTTTTTTTTTTTTACAGTTGGGCAGGATTGCTAGTCGATTTTCAGTCTCATGAACATGTAAGATGACAGATAAATCTTATAACGTCTGCTGACATTATGCATTTTACTTTTCAATTTAGGAGGCTTGGAGTAAGACCAAGCCGCAGAGGCGAATATTAACAAGATATAACATAAGAAGTAGTGGAAGCAAACCCCATACATAGTGTCAAAGATTGACATGATTAGATCTGGTATGTTGGAAATCAGCAACTCAATTCGATTATATGTTTAGAGGCGGGGCCAAAAGCAAAGTGTCTTTTCCATCAGAGAACACACGCAGGCACGCACAAAAGAGTGTGGGCTGGAGATGATATGGTATCCGTCAGCAGCCTTGGGCGCCCTGTTACAAAAGAGTAAATTTTCTGGTTCTCCGGCAGCGCTTTATCCCACCTGGGCCGCCACATTGGTCCAACACCACCTGTCAGCTTAACAGAGTATCCGCATAATTGCCGCGTGGTAAGGTTCGTTTTACACCAGTGTGGCGAAAGTGACATGGGAGGAATTACACTATAAAACATTTACTATACTTAAATATTGCTCGTAATGTTGCTTGTGAACTAGACAGATATATACAGTGTTGATTGTTCCACGGTCAACGTCCTATTAAAGTGAGGGTCATTGTGATTGAGAGCTTTTGAGAAATTCATCCGTAGTGGTGGCGGTGTTGGTGATACTGGTCCTGGTGCAGGTGGTAGTCCTGGCAACCTGACTTACATAAGTATGATTTTCTACATAGACAAATGACAAGTCAAAACATAATATGAATGCATTTTTTCAGGATATATGGTACAGTCTCGTAATATCATAAATGGGTTCTTGAATTTCTACATAACTTATAAGCTGATATCTCTGTATATGTTAGGTTAGTTAGATTATAATTATCAGTAATTCTTGAATGTTTTTTTTTCTTTATGACATGTATGTTATTTATATCTGGTAAAAAGGTGTTATATTCTGACTTGTTTGTTTGTATGCTGAAAATTCCGCTGGGAATAAACAATGTTGGTTGTCGGAACTCTAAAGCTAGAGGCTCCTCCACCTGCATTAATTTAGCTCTGAAGCGATGAATATCCTCAGGCAAGTAAACAGTCATAATAAAGCTTCTAAGCCGGAGCCTCCACCCAAGTTGCTTCTTATTGAGAGCAATACACGACCACAAAAGTGTAAAAACTTAAATTCTGCAACAATTATGTAATTGGTCGGTGAATAGCAGTGTATAAATAAAACAAGTTTTTACTTTGTGCTCTGACTGGGTGTGCTCAATACCTGCACTTGAAGAGGACGAGTGAAGTATATGAGTCAGATGTAGATTATAAACCACATGAAGCTTATCAGTGAGGAGATAATCTGCCATCAGACACCAAAGTCGCCGATGGCGTCAGCTGCTGCTCGGCCTTTGAAAAGTTCTACAAGCGGTTAGCTAGTCTCCGTGGCACAAGACGTTCTTTTATTTCCCCCACGACTTAGGTCTTTCGCCTACGTCGTGGTTTTTATAGTTACCGGGGTGACTGTAGGGATCTCGGGGATCTTTTATTAAAGTATTTTGATATTGAGAATTTAAAAGGATATTTAACTAATGTTAGTTATTTTAACATGGTATGATAGTATTCATTTATGTTATGTGTTTATTCATTCTAGTAGGTTTTTATTGTTTAATTTCACCTTGGATGTTCTTAAGTGTGTTGTATTTTTTTATTGCCAAGAATACTGACTGATCTACAAGATCCAAGAGTTCTTCAAGTTTCAAAACTTCCTATCTATCCTGCATGACTTAGGAGCCCTGGTTTTCCTGCAATGAAGAGACAATACTTGTAAATGTGGATACTGCAAAACTGTACCTAATTTGTTTTATATGCCTTATGTACCTCATTATAATTGTGCTGATAAACTTAATACAAATAGGTCAATATACCTAACATTTGTGATACGATGCGGGTAGTTATTACATGTAATACAATTGTGACACCAGCCGTGTGACCCAGTGATTTCATTGGTACTTGTTGGCTGCATCTTGATCGTCCATGATGCTGCTTGTTGCGCCACGACCACTCATTTACACCGTCCATGATGCTGCTTGTTGCGCCACGACCACTCATTTACACCGTCCGTGATGCTGCTTGTTGCGCCACGACCACTCATTTACACCGTCCGTGATGCTGCTTGTTGCGCCACGACCACTCATTTACACTGTCCGTGATGCTGCTTGTTGCGCCACGACCACTCATTTACACTGTCCATGATGCTGCTTGTTGCGCCACGACCACTCATTTACACCGTCCATGATGGTGCTTGTTGCGCCACGACCACTCATTTACACCGTCCATGATGCTGCTTGTTGCGCCACGACCCCTCATTTACACCGTCTATGATGGTGCTTGTTGCGCCACGACCACTCATTTACACTGTCCATGATGCTGCTTGTTGCGCCACGACCACTCATTTACACCGTCCATGATGGTGCTTGTTGCGCCACGACCACTCATTTACACTGTCCATGATGCTGCTTGTTGCGCCACGACCACTCATTTACACCGTCCATGATGCTGCTTGTTGCGCCACGACCACTCATTTACACCGTCCATGATGCTGCTTGTTGCGCCACGACCACTCATTTACACCGTCCATGATGCTGCTTGTTGCGCCACGACCACTCATTTACACTGTCCATGATGCTGCTTGTTGCGCCACGACCACTCATTTACACCGTCCATGATGCTGCTTGTTGCGCCACGACCACTCATTTACACCGTCCGTGATGCTGCTTGTTGCGCCACGACCACTCATTTACACCGTCCGTGATGCTGCTTGTTGCGCCACGACCACTCATTTACACCGTCCATGATGCTGCTTGTTGCGCCACGACCACTCATTTACACCGTCCGTGATGCTGCTTGTTGCGCCACGACCACTCATTTACACCGTCCGTGATGCTGCTTGTTGCGCCACGACCACTCATTTACACCGTCCGTGATGCTGCTTGTTGCGCCACGACCACTCATTTACACACCCACAGCACTACAACCCCGAGCAACTAGTGAGAATTGGAAGGAATAATGTTCTTTAAGGAACAAAAATTTTCAGTGTAGAATAAGGTTTTCGAGGCAGTATTGAAATATTCTCGCAGGATATTTTAACATTTTTAAAATATCTCGGAGCCGTTAAAATATTCCGTGAGGATATTTTAACAGCTACGAATATACATATGGTGTTTTGTATACAAGGACATGGGTAAATTATTTTTTTTTAATATCTCCAGCACTTACGAGTACATTATATTTGGAAATGTTCGTGAGGTGAGCATGTTATAGGGCGGTGGTTGTTGGAGTAATGTGTTTTAAGATTGGGTGGTTCAGGTTTGAGAAGCGTTGGTAGTTGTTTGAGATGGTGTGTCGGTGGTTTGAACTGGGGTAGCGGTGGTGGGGCGGAAGTTGGTTGGAATGGATGACATGGTGAAAGCTACACGTCACAGTACCGTAGCTGGAACAGTTTACATAAAACCCACTCTCAAGAGAGGAACTTTGTGACTTGACAAAGGTCCAGAGAAGACAGAAATGTTGAAAAAGGAATTGCTAAGGTTGAAATTAGATTTAAGAATTTGGAATGTGGTTTCCAAAAGAGGATTTAGAAAAAAAATGAAAGCACTTTTGCTGTACCGGATAATGAATATTTCATATAAAGATTTACGTTTTATACGTGAGAAAGAGCTGTATGAGGGAAGAAAAGATCTAGCACATGTTAAAAAGACTGAGGAACTTTCAACGATGTTGGGATCAAGGCTGTTTGGGGTCATCGCCTCGATAGCTACAATGACTCTCCTTCGTTAACCTTCAGGAAGTCTGAAAGTTTCTGTGAGACGGGCGGAGGGTTAGAGACAGCGGCGGTGCAGGGCAACCTAGGCGGGTAGTGCAGGTGTGAAGGTATTCCCTGGTCCACCGGAGCGCGCTGGCTCTCTCTGGTACAATATTTAACCCAGCCAGGCCACCATTGTGTTGTGGGAGGAATGCGCATTGATCGACATGCCTTCAGAGGTGCCTCATGTTTTTCTAGTTATCTTTATATGCATTTTGGTAGGCTCATAGTGAGAGAGGTACTCGAAAAAAACTTGGATAGTTTTAAGTTAGTGGTTCTTGCATTTCATTTAGCGAGTGTTAAAGATTGTGCAGGTATTATTGCAGACATTGTTATAATCCTGGAGTATCTTGATAAAGCCGTTACCTCCAGTCAATCGGTAGTGGAAAATAACATAACATACAAGAAGCACCGAATAGTCTTGTTAAAGCTTGCAGGATGTGGGCGGTGACCGCAGGCCTGGTGGTGGCGTACTTACCATAAACAATTTATTTCTTTGCAAAGGTTACATTGTGTAATTACAAAGAAAGCCACTATCATGTCGGGACATTTCGCACTAGTGAATTATTATTATAATCAAATAGAAGCGCTAAACCTACAAGGGTCACAGCGCAGTGCACTAGTGAAGCGACATTTGTTAGTCATACTTTGCAGAACGCTGATAATCCTTCGTAATAATAGTCTCTAATTATATCATGGCTGGAAGAATTCATAACTAACCCACAGATTGGAAAAAAAAAACCTAGACGTAGTCTTGTATAGTATATCCTGCATCATTACGGAGCAAGTCGTGACTTGAAATAGTTCAGGGCGGACAGTAAAGTTGTCCGATATTCATTCTCATAAAAGGAATTGCTTTAGTAAAAGCGGCAGTCGCCGATAACATCTTCAGAACACTTTAGTAGTCAGAACGATTTACTGATTTATATTTTTAGATGTGGTGAATGAGGGGTGTAGACGATGATCAATGTGGTTGTCTCTTCTGGCTCGTGATGGAGAGAGCTGCCATATGTGGCGGCGATGCTTCACAATCTTTACTGTGGCAATAGCAGCATTCCCTGAAGGTTACTTGAAAGTGATTCCGGGGGGTCACTGCCCCCTTTTCCCCGCGGCCTGCAAGAGACCAGGCCTCCTGGTTGATGACCTGATCTTTGAGGCTATTGGTTCTAGCCGTACACGGTCCATTGTAGGCACCACATCCCTACTAATAAGGAACTGACTTGAGGAACTTTGCATATTCCGTTTTGAAGGCATCTAGGAGTCTGCTGGTAATTCTCCTTATACATGAAAGGTGTTGAAGAGCTTTGGTCCCTTTACACTTACAGAGTTATGTCTTAAGGTACTCATTGCACCCTTGCTTTTCATCAGAGATATTTTGCACAATCTGTCGAACCTCTTGCTTTTGTAGGGAGTGATTTTGGTGTGCAGAATTGGGACCAATTCCTTTAGAATTTTTCAGGTGTAAATTATTATAGATCTTTCTCGACTACGTTCAGAGTAAAGTTGGAGAAAATTCAAGCTTTCCCAGTAATTTAAGTGCTTGACTGAATTTATATGGGCAGTGAAGGTTCTTAATTGGGACTAGTACTGGGCCTTGAGGAATAGAACTTTACACTATGACAGCCTCTTGAGTTTGTTCACTATTACTCTTTGGGTTCTAGTACTGTTGTACTATGTGCGCCGTCCTTACTGGTGCTCTTGCATTTGTATCATTCTACTAGTACTCTTACACTATCTTCACACTCTATTAGTGCTCCCTTCGGGAAGATCCCTTATGTGGTACATGAATGTGTGGGTGTGAGTTGAACTTGCCTAGCACGGACAAATAGGCCTACTGCAGTGTTCCTTTGTTCTTGTGTGTCTTAGGAATAGTTGCAGTTCCAGTACTCATTCTTGGGGATCCCACTCGTTGCACCTACCCATCCTGTTTTTCCCTGTTTTATGTCTTCAGAGTGTTAGTAGTGCAGTGTTCGGGTACTGATTTGCGGCGAAGTTTGCGAGTAAACACCAGATCAGGCTATTGTATGCAAAATATAGCAGTCATTTTGGTTAATGAAGTCTTGAGTAAGGCATCGTGCATGTTGGCAACGATAGCCATGACTGTCGCTCCGTGGGTAAAGTGAAGTGAGAAAGTTAACGAGAACTTTATTAGTTACTGGCTGATATAATGCGTGTGGTTGCACTTATTGTGTTGTTATAACAATGTAACATAAAAACCGAAAACCATAAAAATACTGAAGAATTGAGGTTCTGACTTGTGCAGGGAAGGAATGCGTAGATAAATATAATTCAGTGCTCGCTTGATGTATGGGAAAACTGTTAGTAAAACAGGATGCATTGGCGGGAAAACTTAGTAAAAGAGGATGCATTGGCGGGAAAACTTAGTAAAACAGGATGCATTGACGCTGTGTGATTGACTGGGGCTCAACACTTTTATAATGATTGGGTGACGTTCGTGCAGAGTACTTGAGTCACACGGTGACTCTGAGTAACTAATTTAGTGAGAACTCTACACCTTCAGAGTCAGTGTGTGTAGCTCACGCATAGTTAGATTTTTACGCAGTGAATCTCTGCAACTGATTGGGTGACAACTCTACACTTTCACATTTAATTGATATGGTTCACGTCTCAGTGCCAGACTTGTTGGCAGTGCCACCTGCACTGAACTTCAAAAGGTAACTTGACTTTACTCTTGTTGTCGTAAAAAAAAAGAGGCGCGCAATTTGCACTTCATTGCAAAAATAGTGTGTAACAATTAAGAAAGTTTTAAAATATTAATAGTATAAGACTAATCTCTACTAAAACGCACGTATAGTATTTTTAAAGTATCACATACAGTGTATCTTAATTTTCAAACTCTAATTTGATTTAAAACTAGCAAATTTTGTTGAATAAAATTAATATATTCAGTTATTGTATGAACCCAGAAATCCAGGTGGCAGAGTATGAACTTAATTATTGGTTATCATGAGTTATATGACTACAAACTGCTGTGGAAAATTATATGAAATTACTGTACAATAAAATAGTTTTTTTAATAACCTCAGCCATGAAAACAAAAGCTTGTTAACAATTCAAGACAAGCCACAAGGAATGGAAATCTTCAGTTCAAGAGCTGAACATGCATATACACACATACATATACGTACAAAGGTGACTGTGTAGCGTATCACTCCACATGGCTCTAGCTTAAATAAACCGTTAAGGACCAGCCGGAGCTGAAAGATCAAGATGAAAAATATAAACAGTGAACAATAGTATTAAACCCAGATGTTTTCACGTGTTCAGACTTTTAGAGGAACTCCTGGCGCGCATTTGTTACAAAATTGCACATGTTTGTTGGGTCTCGTGTTGGTCAAGCAGTTAACACTTGCATACACTGAGAATCAAGAATGTGGATGACCTCCACACTGGTATACGAGAGAGAAAGTAGTCACTGCAAAAGAGAAAAAAAATAGGTGGAGTAGAGAAGCTGGAGCACAGAACCCATTTTCAAGAAGGAACTTGACAAATTCCTCTGGGCAGTTCTTGAGCAGCAGGGATTGTGACGCTTACAATGGTTTGCATGCAGCTGCCACCAGTAACTGGAATGGCCATGCCATCATCCAGGAGGCTTGGTGGTCAGAGACTGTTCAACAGGAGAGAAGGGATGATCCATAAAACCATATACAGAAGCCTACAGATAAAGGCTCTTTTAACTTTCAATAGGTTTTATTAGCGCTTAATTTTATTATAATTATAATAATAGATTTTAATGAGATTATATAGAACAGAGGTAACGGTGTAACATTGACCTGGTACAAGTTGCGAGCAGGATAAATGTACTTCATGACATGATAGCAGGCAAGATAACCTGGGTTTTCCATGTATGTAAAGAAAGTATTTGTCATGTTTGAAATTTCCTACTTTCGTATCAGTCAGATTATGATGGATATATTATTGTGGCAAAAACAGTCTGGTTGACTAGGCAGTCAACATGGTAAACCTGGCTTCAGACCAGGCAATCAACAGGGTAAACCTGGCTTCAGACCAGGCAGTCAACAGGGTAAACCTGGCTTCAGACCAGGCAATCAACAGGGTAAACCTGGCTTCAGACCAGGCAGTCAACAGGGTAAACCAGGCTTCAGACCAGGCAGTCAACAGGGTAAACCAGGCTTCACATCAGGCAATCAACAGGGTAAACCAGGCTTCAGACCAGGCAATCAACAGGGTAAACCTGGCTTCAGACCAGGCAATCAACAGGGTAAACCATGCTTCAGACCAGGCAGTCAACAGGGTAAACCAGGCTTTAGACCAGGCAGTCAACAGGGTAAACCTGGCTTCAGACCAGGCAATCAACAGGGTAAACCTGGCTTCAGACCAGGCAATCAACAGGGTAAACCTGGCTTCAGACCAGGCAGTCAACAGGGTAAACCAGGCTTCAGACCAGGCAGTCAACAGGGTAAACCTGGCTTCAGACCAGGCAATCAACAGGGTAAACCTGGCTTCAGACCAGGCAGTCAACAGGGTAAACCTGGCTTCAGACCAGACAGTCAACAAGGTAAACCAGGCTTCAGACCAGGCAGTCAACAGGGTAAACCAGGCTTCAGACCAGGCAGTCAACAGGGTAAACCTGGCTTCAGACCAGACAGTCAACAAGGTAAACCAGGCTTCAGACCAGGCAGTCAACAGGGTAAACCAGGCTTCAGACCAGGCAGTCAACAGGGTAAACCTGGCTTCAAACCAGACAGTCAACAAGGTAAACCAGGCTTCAGACCAGACAGTCAACAAGGTAAACCAGGCTTCAGACCAGGCAGTCAACAGGGTAAACCAGGCTTCAGACCAGACAGTCAACAGGGTAAACCAGGCTTCAGACCAGGCAGTCAACAGGGTAAACCAGGCTTCAGACCAGGCAGTCAACAGGGTAAACCAGGCTTGACCAGACAGTCAACAGGTAAACCAGGCCAGACCAGGCAGTCAACAGGGTAAACCAGGCTTCAGACCAGACAGTCAACAGGGTAAACCAGGCTTCAGACCAGGCAGTCAACAGGGTAAACCAGGCTTCAGACCAGGCAGTCAACAGGGTAAACCAGGCTTCAGACCAGGCACCAGGCAGCGGGGTAGAAAAGCCTTCGAAACAGATCACACGTAACGGACATGTTTTTACACATCTTTCCTCTCCTATTTGCCGAAGTGAGTCAGCGGGCCACCAGCAGGAACAGCCTGGTTGACCAGCTAAACATCAGATGAGCCTGGCCCAAGACCGGGCTCTGGGAGTAGAAAAGCTCTCGGAACTCATCAAAGGTATAACATCCTTAACCATTATTCACGTCTTGTGACACACTGTCTTCTGTTAGATATCCATAATTCCATCTCTTCCATTTCTTCGCCCTTCGCGTCCCATGGATTTCCTCCGTTCTTCGCTGTTCTTCCCAGAAATACAAGACGTGACAAGTAACACGGCGACTGAGTTCGCCTCCCTTCTATTCCCGGGACGAATGTTCGTCATCAGCAGGATATTTTGAACTTGTCTTACTTAAGATTGTACTGCTTGACTTGTTTTTAATAAAGGTTGCCACAGTTATGGAATAAATTACGTTCTTGAGACTGAGTGAAAGTATTATTATCTGAGTTTATTCTGTATTTGAGCTATCACCTCATTGGAAGTTACCTTCAGCATATAGTGCACCGCCGGGCTGAGGAATCTTTGAGGTAATTCTTGTGGTGCAACACGTTCTCTTGGGGCGTGAGTCGGCTGTTTTATGCAGTTCATGACGACCTTTGTTCACTTTTCTCGGTCTCAAATGTATTTCACATGAGGCAAAACTGGGAAAGGAGCTCACAAAAGTTATTTTTTTTATTTTGATTGAATCCCAGCGTTTCTTTTATATTTATAACAAAATATG
Organism: Cherax destructor; assembly: GCA_009830355.1. Classification (NCBI taxonomy): domain Eukaryota; kingdom Metazoa; phylum Arthropoda; class Malacostraca; order Decapoda; family Parastacidae; genus Cherax; species Cherax destructor. The sequence continues at coordinate 200,597 of WNWK01001779.1, forward strand.
TAAGATTTTTTTAAGCTTGAGAGATGGGAAAGTTAGGAAGGTCAGAGCTGTGCAGTAGGCAGAGGATTCCTAGTGAAGATGTGTTTGCTGGGATGCTCAGCAGGAGCTCTAGTGAAGGATGTGCTTCCTGTGATGCTTAGTAGCTCTAGTGAAGGATGATTTTCCTGGGATGCTCAGAAGCATATTTAATGATGTTTCGTAAATCATGGGTTGATTTTTTTGTACGATTGTTGAGTATGTGTGGAGCATGTGTGGTGGAGTAAGGTGGGTGAGTGTTAGCATATAGTACTAGCTTCACGAAGTCTTGCAACATCACGTCCGTGTAAGGTAATATCAGATAAGCTTCGTGATTTGAGTATTTTGATGCAGTGAACCTGACATGTGTGGTGGCATCAGCGCCAGTCACATGCAGCCTAGGTTATTCCTGTACTGTTGCAGTCGAGTTGTGTTAGCTACTGATGTATAGTACCTTGGAGCTGGTGGCCAAGTATAGAAGGACCTGCCAAGTATGGGCCAGTAGGCCTGTTCCTCCTCTATTATACCTACTGTGTGTGGGGGGGGGGATTGAAGCAGGTTGGGAGGGATGAAGCGCCAACACGCACCTTCACAACAATACTTCACCATCTTCACCTCTTCCTCATTATTACTATCACTCGCCCCTCCCCCACTACTATCACAGCATTTCCCCTCCACACACCATCCCCTTCCTAACACACCACATCTCCCTCCACACATTCCCTACCCCCTGTACGTCCCTCCTTGATATATTATCCCATGTTAACTGACTGCTTCTCGCCTACTCTGCCGCCTCAGTATATACCTGGAGTATACATGGATAGAGTTCCAGAGGTCAACGTCCCTGCGGCCCGGTCTGTGACCAGACCTATTCAAACTTTTTTGTTGCCATGGTATTTTTTTCCTTTACACGTGGAGGTGATTGTTTGCCAGCAACACCTGCCCCCAGGTCCCTGCTACGTGAGCCACACGTGCCCCAGGTCCCTGCTACGTGAGCCACACGTGCCCCAGGTCCCTGCTACGTGAGCCACACGTGCCCCAGGTCCCTGCTACGTGAGCCACACATGCCACAGGTCACTGCTACGTGAGCCACACATGCCCCCAGGTCCCTGCTACGTGAGCCACACGTGCCCCAGGTCCCTGCTACGTGAGCCACACATGCCCCCCAGGTCCCTGCTACGTGAGCCACACGTGCCCCAGGTCCCTGCTACGTGAGCCACACATGCCCCCAGGTCCCTGCTACGTGAGCCACACGTGCCCCAGGTCCCTGCTACGTGAGCCACACGTGCCCCAGGTCCCTGCTACGTGAGCCACACGTGCCCCAGGTCCCTGCTACGTGAGCCACACGTGCCCCAGGTCCCTGCTACGTGAGCCACACGTGCCCCAGGTCCCTGCTACGTGAGCCACACGTGCCCCAGGTCCCTGCTACGTGAGCCACACGTGCCCCAGGTCCCTGCTACGTGAGCCACACGTGCCCCAGGTCCCTGCTACGTGAGCCACACGTGCCCCCAGGTCCCTGCTACGTGAGCCACACGTGCCCCCAGGTCCCTGCTACGTGAACCACACGTGCCCCAGGTCACTGCTACGTGAGCCACACGTGCCCCAGGTCCCTGCTACGTGAACCACACGTGCCCCAGGTCACTGCTACGTGAGCCACACGTGCCCCCAGGTCCCTGCTACGTGAGCCACACGTGCCCCAGGTCACTGCTACGTGAGCCACACGTGACCCAGGTCCCTGCTACGTGAACCACACATGCCCCAGGTCCCTGCTACGTGAGCCACACGTGACCCAGGTCCCTGCTACGTGAACCACACATGCCCCAGGTCCCTGCTACGTGAGCCACACGTGCCCCAGGTCCCTGCTACGTGAGCCACACGTGCCCCAGGTC
>WNWK01001779.1:207500-250000 GCA_009830355.1 Cherax destructor
TGATTTAATATACTTTTAAATATTGTGCACACGTATTGCTGCGGTAAGAAAATGTTTAACCTTTGTCATGAATTTAAATGTGGCTTTGTAGACAAGTGTAATTTCTTATTGTGGTTTGATGCATCTAATCGCTACTTAGACGTTACATGAAATACACAGCAAACTTTCAATCCCATGTAAACCAAATCTTCCAATAGGCCACAAAAAACAATGTTGTTCAATGAGGACAAATTTCAGCTACTCCTCTATGAAGCAATTGTATAAATAGAAACAGGAATAGGAAACAACACTCAACACCTCTTGAAAGAGCAGAAATGGAAGATACGGGAGATGTGCGAAATTCTTTGTTCAAGGAACGGTAATGTTATTGTTAAACTGCAAGGAAAAAGATCAGCTAGATAACAAGAACCTTCAAATTATGGAGTGCTAAGCCAGTGATGATACTTGTTAGGACATTTGTGCTCTCTAGACCTGACCGCAAAGTTAGGAAGCAATGATCCCCTGGGCCATCATTAGGCAAGCAGGGTAGTGTCTGGAAGTGTAGAACTTCCGGTTGTGGTGAAGTCCTCACGTCCTACGGAAGCAACTGATTTCTTGCAGTATTTTTTTTTTTTTTTTTGAACCCGTACCATTGTCTTTATGCTAAACCTTAACACAGCATATACCAAGAAGATTTGAAGAACGTTCCTCGGTGCCCAACAATAGTCGAACACTTGACCCATCGGTTTGCATCATAAAGTTGCTTACAAATATTTTCACCCACAGATAAACAATAAGGTTACTTTCTATGCCCTCTCTACAATGACAGGAGGGCATACCTCTTTGGGACGGCAAAATACACGGAACTGTGTAAACATTTTGGGTCTGTTACTGGATCCAACATTGCTCTCACGTTAAAAGAGTATTAATTACGTCATCATGGTATTTAAAAAATATATTTGATTTTATGTGGCTGTGTCATTGTATGTTCATGATTGTGACGTAAATAATCTTACCACGCGATGTGGTTTTCATGTTGATGTTACTGCTTATGGATCTCATAATAATGTTACATGACTATGTTGTTTAGCAGTTGGATGAATGTTATGAATTTGTGAATATTTAGACGTGTGATTGTACCTTTGATATACCTTTGATGAGTTTTGAGTCATTCTACTCCGTCAGCTAGTTAAAGAGTGAGTCTGTGTTATGTGGGTCACATTATCAGGACTGCTGATGTTCATATGGCGATGAAGGGCCAAGTGTGGACATATTTTCTCGAACTTACGTGCGCGCGCACATTCACTCATTGATGTTTTGTGGAGTCGAGTCCTGGTTCCTGGTTCCGCCTCATGTTAAGATTCCTCCACCGGCATTACTGGTTTTTGGTCTGAATTCTATTATGCTTAATTAATAAATTATGTAAGAAATTTGCTTCCAATACTTATACGTCGTTAACACACTGAGAATTAAAATTACGTAATAAAATTCCTGTGTTTCGCTTCACTGCCCTCTCTGGATGCCTTCTATTGTTTCTTAAAATTTCCTGACTCCAATGTTCCCTGGAATTTTTTATTCCTTTGTTAATAATTCTCAGAAATTTCTTATTAGTACTGTTACCTCTCAGTCGTCTTCCGTGAACGTTCCTCTTCCTTCAGTCTTATCACTCGGTCCTTAATTAACAGTCATCCTCGTGTGGATACGAAGCTCTTTAGGTCATTTATTTTGGGCTATTTTTATATTCTTTCCTTGGCTTCCCTTCGTACCCAGCAGTGCAATAAACACAAGATTATGCACGGGATTGTATTTGTGTTAGTAGATAATGGAATGTGTGTGGTGCTCTGGTAAGGGGCGTATCGGCCTTGAGAGTGGTGGTGGTAGTGGTGCTATAGTGGTGATGGTGTTGTAGTAGGGGTGTTGGTGTTGTGGTGGTGCTGTAGTGGTGATAGTATTATAGTGGTTGTGGATACACCGCCGTAATAGCTGTAGCTAAAAATTTTGTGTCAAATTCCACAAAAAAGTTAGCTATACATTTCATCCCGGCTGTACTAGTAAACAAAAACAAACATGAATGGAGACATAATGCGAATATGATAATTAGGATTTTACCCTCAGTTGAGATACAGTTACACATCTTAATTAAAATCTGGTAATTATTAATATAAACCAGTTGCAAAATTTCAGTATTCTTTTTATATTAAGTTTATTTTTTATATTTTCAGGTATGTTGTCGTGAAATGTAGAAGAGGTTCACCACAGCATGTAAGTGTTTATTTATTTACAACTTAAAGCCATAGAGTTGTGAAATGATACCATTGTCATACCACACGCTTATCGTACTGCAAGGTCAGAATACCACAAGACATGTTTTTTTAGGACTTGACGTGCTGTTGGAGTTTGAGCAAGGTAACATGAAGGAATTCAAGGAAGCAGGCAGGCCGGACTTGAGTCCTGAAGATGGGAAGTACAGTGTCTGCACTCTGAAGGAGGGGTGTTAATGTTGCAGTTTTATAACTGTAGTGTAAGCGCGCCTCTGGCAAGACAGTGATGGAGTGAATGATGAAAGCTTTTCCTTTTCGGGCCACCCTGCCTTGGTGGGAAACAGCCGATGTGTTAATAAAATAAAAAAAAAACATTGTTTATAATGATTGATGGTAAGGTTACATGCATCTGTCCTCAGCTATTTAGTTGTACCCGTCTCCCTCAAGCAATATTACTCCCCTCATCCCGCACCGATGATATTGGTACAATTAGTCACTGGTATTTGTGATGTGTCAGTGCAGAGCGTGGACTGGATGTTGCATAACTCAACCACATTATGTAACTTTCGACTCACAGCGTCTAGTCCTGGGCATTTAGATAGTTTAACAATGACAGGGGAAGGAGCAGGATGGACGAAGCGTACCCGGATGAGTGACGTGTTCTTTAAATTCGGTTGATAAAAATAAAAATGGATGGATTTTCTGATAATTGTGGGAAAATTTAGTTACTCATCTGTGGAGAGGTGGGGCGAGGTACCTTGCATCCCAGTTACCTTCCCTACTTCTACCCCTTCCTCAACGTCTACCATTATTTCTGCCGCTAAATTTACACGTTCTAGAACGTCCCATTTCCATTACCACTGGAAAGACATGCTGGCTAGAAAATAAAGTAGTTAAAACTTAAATTACCATACATGACCCAGTATAGATGAAATGGCCTCAGTGAAACTATAAGAATCTCAAAATACTAATACTATAGTGAAAATTTTGAACCATAATCTACGTGCAAAAACGGCTGGTTCAACGAAAATGAAAGTTTTATTGATGGCAATAAAGAAAGGAGGAAAAATACTTAAGACACAGTACAATTCTTATGCTTAGTAAGATCTGTATACTGAAATAAATTCTTTCTAGAGCATATGGCAAATTAGACGGTACAAAATACCGCTAATGAAAAACAGTGGTGCAATAAATACACATGGAGCAAACTCGGTTAGTATCAGGCTTTTCAGCGCCCTCCCATAAAATATAAGGGGGACTACTAGCAGACTTCTATAGTCTTCAAGATAATTTTATAAGTTCCTACAAGCTTATCAGCTGATGTGCCTACGTCGGAGTGCCGACTACGAGTTTGGGTGATCAGGCTTATCTGCAAGAAGACCTAGTCAAGAGATCGGACCTCACGGGTGATGATCTCCGGAAGCATCACCAGGTAGAAATCGCCCCTCCCGGCTTCCCCAACCACCTCATGTCTGCCTTCTCGCCGCCTCCATCCATCATCCGTGTGAGGTGTTCCCTATGAGTCAAGGCGATGGTATGGTAATTGCGGTAAAGTGACATATAACTCTCAGTTTATAAGCCTGGTATTTAATAGTCACGCCTGGTAGTGACCAAACATCACGTGTGTGGTTAATATTCTCCTGGTGACTTAGCTGGTCAGAACCTTCGGCTTACAGTCCAGAGGTTCCGGGTTTATGGGCCAGACGAAACGTTTGGCTGTTTCCTGACGCAGCTCACTATTTTCACCTTGCAGTGCTATTATTATTATAATCAAAACAACCCATCACCTTGCAGTAAAAATAAGTGCTATGTTATATTCGACTGTCGTTGAGTGCATCCTTGAGAAATAATTCTCATTCAATGTATGGCATTTCTATGCAGTGTGTATGAGAAATTTTACAGGAAGGATTCAAGTGTTGGATAAAAGGTGTTTGCATGTTTTGGTGTATCTGATAGTAAATTAAAAAAATCAAGTCATAAAAATCTGATGGTATATCTCGCTATTTTAGATGTTATTTTATATGATTACCATATATACGTATTTCAAGCACATGGTGTGTATTCTCATAATGTGTGTGTGTGTGTGTACTCACCTAGTTGTACTCACCTAGTTGTGGTTGCAGGGGTCGAGTCATACCTTCTGGCCCCGCCTCTTCACTGGCCGCTACTGGGTCACTCTCCCTGCGCCATGAGCTTTATCATACCTCTTCTTAAAGCTATGAATGGAACTTGCCTCCACTACATCGCTTCCCAAACTATTCCACTTCCTGACCACTCTGTGACTGAAGAAATACTTCCTAACATCCCTGTGATTCATCTGAGTCTTCAACTTCCAACTGTGTCCCCTTGTTGCTGTGTCCCATCTCTGGAACGTTCTGTCTCAGTCCACCTTGTCAATTCCTCTCAGTATTTTATATGTCGTTATCATGTCCCCCTATCTCTCCTGTCCTCCAGTGTCGTCAGGTCGATTTCCCTTAACCTCTCCTCTCCTCCGGGACTAGTCTTGTTGCAAACCTTCGCACTTTCTCTAGCTTCTTTACGTGCTTGGCTAGGTGTGGGTTCCAAACTGATGCTGCATACTCCAATATGGGCCTAACGTACAGTGTACAGGGTCCTGAACGATTCCTTATTAAGATGTCGGAATGCTGTTCTTAGATTTGCTAGGCGCCCGTATGCTGCAGCAGTTATTTGGTTGACGTGCGCCTCAGGAGATGTGCCTGGTGTTATACTCACCCCAAGATCTTTTTCCTTGTTTGAGGTTTGTAGACTCTGGCCCCCTAGACTGTACTCCGTCTGTAGTCTTCTTTGCCCTTCCCCAATCTTCATGACTTTGCACTTGGTGGGGTTGAACTCCAGGAGCCAATTCCTGGACCAGGCTTGCAGCCTGTCCAGATCCCTTTGTAGTTCTGCCTGGTCCTCGTCCGATTGAATTATTCTCATCAACTTCACATCATCTGCAAACAGGGACACTTCGGAGTGTATTCCTTCCATCATGTCGTTCACAAATACCATAAACAGCAACGGTCCTGCCTGGTTCTCCAGCTTTTGCACTAATCTCTTGTGTGGAACTGTGTCAAACGCCTTCTTACAGTAGAAGAAAATGCAATCTACCCACCCCTTTCTCTCTTGTCTTACTGCTGTCACCCTGCCATAGAACTCCAGTAGGTTTGTGACACAGGATTTCCCGTCCATGAAATCGTGTTGGCTGTCGTTGATAAGCTCATTACTTTCTAAGTGTTCCACCACTCTTCTGATAATGTTCTCCATGACTTTGCATACTATACATGTCAGTGACACTGGTCTGTAGTTTAGTGCTTCATGTCTGTCTCTTTTTTTAAAAAAAATGGGACTACATTTCCTGTCTTCCATACCTCATACATTCTCCCTGTTTCGATAGATGTGTTGAATATTGTTGTTAGGGGTACACAATACTACACATAGCGTCTCTGCTCCCTCTCTCAGGACCCATGGAGAGATGTTGTCCGGCCCCATCGCCTTTGAGGTATCTATCTCACTCAGCAGCCTCTTCACTTCTTCCTCGGTTGCATGTATTGTGTCCAGCACTTGGTGGTGTACCCCACCTCTCCATCTTTCTGGAGTCCCTTCTGTCTCCTCTGTGAACACTTCTTTGAATCTCATGTTGAGTTCCTCAAATACTTCGCGTTCGTTTCTTGTGATCTCTCCCCTTTCCTTAGCCTGATCACCTGGTCCTTGACTGTTGTTTTCCTCCTGATGTGTGTGTGTGTGTGTGTGTGTGCAGCACACACACACACACACACACACACTTGTATGTTAACAAATCCTCACGTAACTGTGTTGTACTGCATCTGTATGCTAATTTAAAGGTATATCAGCGTATGCTCAAATTCCATTTCCCTTGTGTGTGATATGCCTTACCGAAATAGATTTTGATTGCTATATTTATATGAAGAAATAAACCCGTGTGGGTCATACAGCTCAAGGAATGATAGAGGCGTAATCCTCCGTCTACTAATAGAGACAAACTCTACTAACGCAGCCAGGGTAATTTTTCGTGTGGTGATAATACTCATGTAAGTTGCTCCAGCCCAGCAGGAACAAAACCTTTGCAGCTTTCGTAGCTACTGTGCTCATTGTGGAATGCTTGACGATATCCCAGCTAAAATTGATAGATATCCCCCCCTCCCCCTCCTCACAAGATAACACGTATAATATAGGAAAGTTACAGGGGCGGATGTAACTGATTCTGGTGAATAAAACCTCTCATCACGTGTGTCACCCAGGTAAGTGGGAAATACTTCCCCCATCCTCCCTCGACCGTCCTTGAACCACCCACATTACTTCTGGCTTTTCCAAATTGATTATACACGCTTAGTGACAGCATGGATTTTTTAATTCTCACTATCTTCACATGATAATCTCTGGGGTAGATAAGATTACCATGACTGTGTTAAGAGTACAGAAAAGTTTGTTTTTATTTTCATACACGTTTGTATTCAGATGTTACTGCAGTAATCTGTCAGTAAGAGAAGAGTAACACCCTGGTATATACTTGGTTTTAGTATTATGTGAGCTGGGTCAGGAGTGCTTCTCTCTGAAGCCTCAAACATTATCAGTAGGGATGTAGTTTATATGTATACATTGTTAAGGAGTTTATAAGATAATTTGACATACAATTTTAATTCTTACTATTATATTTTGTATCCAATAATTAACAATTCCTACTTTGTTAACAGACATTTATTTATTATAAAATTACTCACTGTACGATTTATTTGATTTTCATTTCCAGTCTCAGTATAAAATACCTTTCATATTATACCTTATCAATATGTTTAGTAGGAAGGCAGCTCGTGGGAACCAGGTGTGTGTGTTGACGGGAGGAGTCGAGGGTTTGAGGTGCGTGACCACAAGTGAATAAAGCCTAGTAATGAGATTCTGGGTGTGAAGTACGCATCCCCCTTGGGCTGAGGGAGTGGTGGGCAGGCGTGGCCACGGCAGGTGTGCCTCCAGCTGGCCTGCAGAAGGCTCTTCAACGCTTGGAGGGTAGTGTGGTTGCTTCCCCATACGTGCAGACGTTAGGGGCTGTTTTATTTTAAGATGGTGTGACTGGTTCTATGTGCGATCAGACTTAAGATGAAATTTGATTATAGTGATGTGAGCGGTTTACTGAAGGTGGTATGGGTGGTGCGGAGGGCGGTTCAGTATAGGTTAATTTAGTGTTTTATAAAATGTTGGGTTGTTATTGTTGCATTATGAATTTATTACAAGATAAACATATTGGAGAGGAGAGAGGGAAAGGAGAACGAAGGAGAGAAAGAGAGCAGATTGCGAGGAGAAACAGTGAGCAAATACAAAGGGTTTTCTAGTAAGGGAAGAGAGAAATAGAAGTTATGTGGATAAACGGAAAGAATTAAGAAGGTGAGGGGAATATGTGGATTTGGATGGAGGAGCTTTGATCTCAACAAGGATGGCAGGAGAGTGGATATCGATTAGATTAGGCATGGTAGAAGTTTTACCACTGGTCATAGTCTAAGGCAAGATTATGACACTGGCGTTCGTTGTTGGTTTACGAGAATGGACGATTTTAAGTTTGTGTGCAATTTTTACATAGTTATAACGGAATTACAGATTTGGGAATAAGCAGTTGCATGTTGTTGGCTACACTTAAGTAAAAAAAAGTGTATATGTAAAAATTTTGATGTTGAGCTGAATAGTGGTAGTTGGTGGTACACACAGCGACCCACTGAGACAATTATTAAGCTTTCCTATCTTAACCTGAAGGAAACACTAGATGTTACTCCACCACTTGCTGCTAGGCGTTGACACACTTGAGAAACCACATACGTGTAACTTTAGCATTTGTTTTTGTAAACCTGGCTCAAGTTATTAGAAAGTTGTGTTGATATAACTTAACCATTGGTGTTAACATTCGAAGAATTCAGGGTAAAAAATATTGAGGAATTCACAAGACTTTAGTGGGTAATAGTGTGAGTAAATGTCTGTAGCGGCAAGGAGAGGTCACAGGGAAGGATATTATAATTTTAATTGGATACATCGACAGTGTGCTGCCCCTATTCTATATGATAGTTACATAGTGGGAACCAAAGGTAGCTATGTTTCCCTGTCATGTTGCACCACCCAACATGGGGGAGGGTGATTTGAGGTGGTCGTGGAAGGGGGGGACGGAAGGGGGAGTGGGTGTGATAGAGGGAGAGATGTCGGTGGGAAGGGTTCAGGGCTGATCCTCCTGAGTGACGTCAGTCTCATTTTAGTTATTGCCTCATCCTATTATGTACCTTTCATCAGCCTTCCCTCCCTCCTTCCTTCCTCTCACACCTGGCGTCATGAATGCCTCTTATTCCGTTCAGTTAAGTCACTTTACAATCTTTATTGCTTTGGCATATTGGACAAGTTCACAGTATTGTGCCTTTGTATTCTTTGTGTGTGGGTTGTTCCTGTACATTTAAAATAAAATTTAGGATAATACTTGTCAGTGGTTTAGGGATGGTGAATGTCCCAGACAAGGATGACACTTTACCCGGGCGGGTTTGACGACTATCAGACTATCATGATAAATTGTATTTCTTTGTCTTTTCTTGTCACTGCATTACTCTTATCTCTTAATCTTAAATTGTTTTGTTATTAAACTCTCATTTTCCTTGTTTTTATTACTAAGTATGTTTGTTACGCCCTTTGTTTCCTACGTCCTTGACTTATTCTTCCTGTACCGCTCATCCTGTTCTTCATATTTTATTTTTTTTTTTCCGTTTTCGGTTCATGTTTCATATTCTTTTGGATTTCCATCCTACTCTCATTCCCTCTTAATATTTCTTGTTTCATTTAGCCTTCACTAGGAGTCAACATTCCCACTATCTATTAAGAGTGCACGATAGTCTAGCCGCTTCGACGATAGGAAAACAAAAAGTATGTACTTCCCTGTGGATGACTCCTTGACAGTCTCGTACAATATTGGATTCACCACCTTTTTGTCACTCTCACTTTGACTAACTCAGACTCTTGTTCTCGCTCGACTTAGGTCCGGACGTAGCCTGAAGCCGTTTGTCTCCTTCGATTGAATGATGTAATAGCTGTCTGTACCTGTTTTCAACCTGCCGTATCTACCTGTGCCATCAGCAGCACCTCTCTGAGCGTGTTCCCAGCGGCTACTCCGACATTCCTCTCCTGGGGCAAATACGCACCTTTCAAATGTCGTCGTAAATTTTGTACGTGAACCCAATTGCTGAGTGTGGCAGGGAGGGAGGAAGGGGGGAGAGGCAGAGGCTAAAGAGAGAGCTCTGTTGGAATTGTTAATGCCTTTATACCCACTGTAGACCATTTTATGAATACTAATATGTGGTGACATGTTTGAGGGCTACCAGTGTTCACAGATATTATTATTATTATTATTATTATTATTATTATTATTAAAGAGAGGTTCTAAACCCATATTTATCAGCAGTATTATTTCTAGTTTCATATAGCAGTAATGGTCTAGATGCGTGTGATAAAGATGTCAGTCAGCTGACACTGCTCTGTGCTGACGGCCCCGTTCAGGGCAGGAGAAATATCAGAGCTGGAACAAATTCAGAGATCGTTTACGGCTCAAATTGAGCCATTGAAACATCTAAATTATTGGGAACGCCTTCAAGTGTTGAACATGTACTCATTGGAGCGGAGGAGAGAGAGATACATGATAATATATACCTGGAAAGTACTTGAGGGCCTGGTCCCAAATCTGCACACTGCCATAACAACATACTGGAGTGAGAGATATGCGAGAAAGTGTAAAATAAACCCAGTGAGGAGCAGGGGTGCGGTGGGGACAATACGGGAGCACTGTATTAACATCCGGGGTCCCAGACTATTCAACATCTTACCAGAAGATATCCGAAACATCGCTGGAACCAGTGTAGAAGCCTTCAAGAGGAAACTGGACAAGTATCTTCATCGGGTGCCAGATCAACCAGGCTGTGATGGATATGTGGGGCAGCGGGCCTCCAGCAGCAACAGCCTGGTTGACCAGGCAAGCACCAGACGAGCCTGGCCCATGGCCGGGCTCAGAGAGTAGATACTCTCGAAACTCTTCAAAGGTATATCAAAGGACTTAATATTTTGTGGAGAAAAGAAGCCAGGTGTTTTAGACAAATGTCACTATAAACAAAAGAATAACAAATTGTGTTTGCTTCAGCGTAGTGGGTGAGGTCTGGGTGGGAGTGTACAGACTACCGTAACAGTGTATTGGAATGAGAGATATGAGAGGTAATGTACAATAGACCCAGCGAAAAGCAAGGGCGCCATGGGCACTGTCAACCTCCGTGGTTCAAGTGTCACTTGTAAATGATCCAAGTCGAACCGAAACGTCGTCATAAGCCTTTCTTTATGTGCGGGTTATTTGTGTATTGTTCAAAACTGTTCAACCAGCTAATTTCAAGAGGAAACTGGATCATTACCTCCGTGATGTGCCAGATCAACCAGGCTGTGACGGTGGTGGTGGTGGTAGTAAGTATGTAGTAGTGGTGCTGCTGCTGCCGCCGTCGCCATTGCTACTGCCACCTTCCTTCTCCCTCTATTCCCGACCTGTCTTTTCGTTTTCTCTTTTTCTTTCTTGCTCAGTGGTGACTTATAATGATTAAGAACTGACCAAAATTTGTCTCAAGTTTTATCTCGTAAATGTGACTTAATTGTGATTTTTTCCTGCCTCGGTATTTATACGTCTATTCTCCAAGCATTTCTCCATTCTGTTATGCGTTAAGAAAGAATAAAATATGAACCAATCTATTACTTTTTAAAATATAACTATAAATTGTTACTGCTGAAAACTGAGATCGCGTAAATATTGGTGCAGTCCCAGGCACCTGGCACTGGTGCAAGAGTGTTACCTGCCCCATGTTATTGATATTTTAGCAAGACTTTTGTAGGCTTTCAGAGCCTCTCCATTGTAGAGAGTTGTTCACCCCTCATAATGTAAATCACGAGTTTATCTAATACGGTATTCAGTACAAGTTGGCGTGAGATGAAGTTTAGTATGGCTGACAAGTGAAAAGTGATTTAAGTCAAGTTATTGCAAAACCTCAATACACATGCAGTTTTATACGCCCAGTGGGTGTATCATACGTGGTTCCCAGCGAGATTGCCTTTGTAGGGAACTCGACCCAACACAGTTCCAGCTGTCTTTCTCGTAGATTGTGGCAGATGGTCATCAGTGTCACCGCTACCACCACCATCTTCACCATCGCTGTCGTGTACCGCTACCACCACCATCTTCACCATCGCTGTCGCCGCTTTGTTTTGGCTGCGTTTCCTCAAAGGTGGAATGCGAAAGCGGGGGAGTAGTAAATGTCGCGGCAGACGAGTTGTTATGGCGGGGATGGCGAAACATCGTGATGGTGAGAGACCTAAAGCCGACACAATGCTTACTTTCTCCAGACTCAAAACACATTACGAGTGTAAGCAAGTCTTAAGGTTATAATGTTAGTAATGGAGCAAGGGAATGGTGGTGTGACACTGGAAAAGTGGTATTGGTGTGATGGGACACAGGAATGGTTGTGGTGGTGGGGGGAGACAACTTGTGATAGTGATGGTAGTGATGTAGACACGGCAAGGGTGCTGGTGGAGTGAGCAACGTGCCTCGTGAACCAAGGGTCGCGGAGAAGACGAGAGATTAAAGGAAGGTTACTAGATTATCTAGTTTTTAGTCTTGTGTAATTGACAGTGGGGACGGACGGGTGTCTTGGTGATGGTGGACACTTGTGGTTTACACTCACCACCACGGAAATAGTTGGGCTGTTAGATGTGCTGCCTGGGAACTGATCACTGTTTATACCGGAGATTGAAGCGATTTTTTTGGATCAGTATTATTTGGATCTGAAAAAATTAAGAGATACTTCACTGTATAATAATAATAATAATAATAATAATAATAGTCTGGTTTATTGTTTACAGACATAAACAATTGCAATATACATTGTTATTTTGGAAAAAAAATGTATAGAACTAACTTAAGTCAACTAACAAAAGTCAGTGTGACTCTTTAAATTAGGAAATTAAGGCGTGTATTAACACGAACAAGCTGTTAATATATTAGGAAGCGCAATATACTAATCTACGAACGTCATAATTGAATGAAGAGACTAAAGAAGTTTTAATGAGCGGCATTGTGGGGGACAGCACTGAAGGTGAAGATTGAAAGCTAAAGATTGGTTTGTGGAGGCTGTGGTGACCAGGGCTTGATATCTCAGAGCCATTTATGTTTGTGTCCTACCTATCGCCTTAAGACTTATTTATTCTTTTCTTGAATCTTCCATTTAAGTTGTATGTGCGAAGATGGTGGCGTGGACGTCATACCAGGGCGGTTGTGGAAAGGTTTTGTCATGGTTATAGAGGTTGTGGAGAGGTCGTGTGAGCGTTGTGGATAGGTTGTGCTAGGGTGGTTGTGGAGAGGTCGTGTGAGCGTTGTGGATAGGTTGTGCTAGGGTGGTTGTGGAGAGGTCGTGTGAGCGTTGTGGATAGGTTGTGCTAGGGTGGTTGTGGAGAGGTCGTGTGAGCGTTGTGGATAGGTTGTGCGAGGGTGGTTGTGGAGAGGATATACGAGGATGTGGTGGAGAGCAGCGACGCTCATAGTTAATGAAACATAAACAAATAACCCGCACATAGAGAGGAGCTTACCACGACGTTTCGGTTCGACTTTGACCATTTACAAAGTCACACGGTATTGTGCCTTTTTGTTCTTTAATGAAACATATACAAGCTTATCATCAGTCGGATGATTGTTACTGTGAAACATATAGCCCGGGGAAGCGTTCTCTTAACATAAGTTTCATTACTCACATACAGATACCAGAGTTTGTATTTAATGTAGATCCTGGCCATGGAGAAACTTAGTCGTGTGCAAAATTAAACGTGAGTTTTTTTTTTTTTCAACGTGTAAGTTATTTCTGAAATGTAGCGAAGTATAATGCATTGTTTGCATTCTCTTAACACTTTTTCCGCACAACAGATTTGGAGCGGATTAGTTGCTTCAAAATGATGATGTATAATGACAATGATTTGTGCTTATTGAAAGTATTATACCCATCTATGCAAAACTTAGATAATTTTAAATTATGTCTTTGACATTTTGTGTCATAAATGATCAAACCAAACCTCAGGAATCGCCGTAAATCCACCGGTAACTTAATTACAGATATTGTCACAGAACAGAGTAATTACCCTCCCTCCGGGCATTTGCTAATCACTGCACTATTTCACTGAATCAACCACACTCGCACTATTAGAGTATATACACTCCTCCCTACTTCCCTACATGTGGGGTTACACAACCCTCTCTGCAAGTTCATCAACCCTGTCTCTGTGGGGCCTCGGATTAGCTAACTGTACATACGGGTGACCATGTGTTTATACACAGAACCACGTGAAGTCCCTGGCACGCCTTCCACTCTGAGTCAGCCAAGCCGGAGGCAGCTACAGCAACAGCTCCCCTCACACTCCCACACTGTGCATCAGGCAGCCTTGGGACAGCTGTGCCTGCTGCACCTACCATGACACTAAATATGGATGACGTCACTTTCCGTGTGGAGAAGCTGCAGAAAAACTACGCTGTCAGTTGCTTGAGTTGTGGCTGGGTTTTAAACATGTAAACGAAGAGTGGTTGACAGTGGACCTAGATGTTGCCAGAATCTTGCTACCGGGGTGAGGTTTCTGTGGTGACCGATGGTGAATGATCAAGGCGCTGCTGCTAGGGTGATTCTGTCAGGGTGTTGCTGAGATGATGTAAAGGGAAGGTGAAGGTAGTTTTTAAGGTGATGCAAGGGTGAGGATATCAGGAAGTTGTTAGTGATGTAAGGGTGAGGCTGAAGGTAGTTGTTAGTGATGTAAGGATGAGGCTGAAGGTAGTTGTTAGTGATGTAAGGGTGAGGCTGAAGGAAGTTGTTAGTGATGTAAGGGTGAGGCTGAAGGTAGTTGTTAGTGATGTAAGGGTGAGGCTGAAGGTAGTTGTTAGTGATGTAAGGGTGAGGCTGAAGGTAGTTGTTAGTGATGTAAGGGTGAGGCTGAAGGTAGTTGTTAGTGATGTAAGGGTGAGGCTGAAGGTAGTTGTTAGTGATGTAAGGGTGAGGCTGAAGGTAGTTGTTAGTGATGTAAGGGTGAGCTGAAGGTTGTTAGTGATGAAGGGTGAGGCTGAAGGTAGTGTGATGTAGTGAGGCTGAATAGTTTTAGTGATGTGAGGGTGCCAGGAAGTTAAGATAATCTAAGTGTGATGAATCAGTGTCACTACCATTCATAAAACAAACAGGAAGAGGCTACTAGGAAGAAGTGTCAATTAGTAAGGCTACCATAAAGACTCCTTGGTAACGCCACCAGGGAGAGCTACTGCTATCGACATTACAAGACAGACGCTACACTGGTAGCCAGCAAGCGGCTACCAGTGTTTATATATCTTGGCAAGGACGCTGGTGATAAGTAAACTAGCAAGATTCAGTCGCACTAGTGACTGTACAGTTGCCTTGTTACTGCTGCCTTGTTACTGCTAGTGATTTAAGAATATTCAGAACACCAGACAATATCGTACATTAACACTGAGTTCAGGCATGTTTGAAGGCTCTCAAAAGCAGATCGTAACTTATTACTGAATGAATTTAAGTGATCCTTCAGCGTGCATATGATAATTGACCTATGATCACAGCTACCATCACCTTTTGTGCTGTCAAACTAAACATAAAAAGTTTAGTAGTGACCCAGGAGCATGAAAATAAAATATCATATATGTAACGGAGAGTGTGTAAAGGTAGAAAGTTGAAAGTGAACATAGATAAGAGTAAGGTGATGAGGGTATCAAACGATTTAAATAAAGAAAAATTGGAAATCACATTGGAGAGAGGGATTATGGAAGAAGTAAATGTTTTCAGATATTTGGGAATTGACGTGTCAGCGGATGGTTTTATGAAGGATGAGGTTAACCATAGAATTGATGAAGGAAAAAAGGTGAGTGGTGCATTGAGGTATCTGTGGAGACAAAAAACGTTATCCATGGAGGCAAAGAAGGGAATGTACGAAAGTATAGTGGTACCAACACTCTTATATGGGTGTGAAGCATGGGTTGCAAATGCTGCAGCGAGGAGGAGGCTGGAGGCAGTGGAGATGTCCTGTTTAAGGGCAATGTGTGGTGTAAATATTATGCAGAAAATTCGGAATGTGGAAATTAGGAGAAGGTGTGGAGTTACTAAAAGTATTTGTCAGAGGGCTGAAGAGGGGTTGTTGAGGTGGTTTGGTCATTTAGAGAGAATGGTTCAAAGTAGAATGACTTAGCATATATATCTGTAGGGGAAGGAAGGCGGGGTAGGGGTCGTCCTAGAAAAGGTTGGAGGGAGGGGGTAAAGGAGGTTTTGTGGGCGAGGGGCTTGGACTTCCAGGAAGCATGTGTGAGCGTGTTAGATAGGATTAAATGGAGACGAATGGTTTTTGGGACATGACGATCTGTTGGAGTGTGAGCAGGGTAACATTTTGAGAAGGGATTCAGGGAAACCAGTTAATTGATTTAGTTGGACTTGAGTCCTGGAAATGGGAAGTACAATGCCTGCACTTTAAAGGAGGGGTCTGGGATGGTGACAGCTGGGAGGGACTATTCTCAGCTGTCGTATCTGAGCTCCTCTGCAAAGACAGTGATTATGTATGAGTGTGGTGAAAGTGTTGAATGATGATGAAAGTTTTTTCTTTTTGGGGATTTTCTTTCTTTTTGGGTCACCCTGCCTCGGTGGGAGACGGCCGACTTGTTGAAAAAAATATATATATGTAACTGCCCCCCTCAAAAAAAATGAACCTGGAGAGGTAAACAACTTTAATGGTGATCCTATAAATACAGTCTGTGATTTCTTTAACACTATTGAGTTAACTAGAAAAAAAAACGAGGAAAGGTCAGCAAATCATATAACTTATGTATTACGAGAGACGAGACCACGTGTCCAAAAATTCAGACAAACTGTACAGGAAATTGTAAGTACTTTATATCTAAAATGCTGAGATGGTAGCCAAAGTTACATCATCCAGGTAAAGTAGGTGCTTTGTAATGAGTTTGTAATTAATAAGGTGACCAACTAATTGTTATTGTTAATAAAATATCTGAAATCTTGATCTTGTATTCGACTACATCTACTGGATTTTTAAGAAACTATAAGATGATATTGTAAACCATGAAATTATTGTACTATTCAAAAGATACAAGAGTTTATGCATCTTGCGCTATCACTTGAAAGATGACTTCATGTGCTACCACTTGAAAAATGAGTTCCTGGCGCATAACAAACTAGCTTTTCAAGTGGCAACAAAATCTTTATGGTGGTATGTGTTAAATTTTAGCGAGAGTGGCTCTTCTTATTAAATTTGCCTTTCGTGGTAAAATCTTTTAAGTTTTTTTAATTAAAATTTATCTTGGTAATAGAAGTTAAATATGGCAACCATTATAGGCGCAGCCGACCCTTGACACGGGTCGTCATACGACAATGCCATGACGTAAATTTTGAGGATGTGGTAGGCGTTCAGAAAATTTTAGGCCATGACCCGGGGTCAGGGTTATACACAACACCTGACACGCATACGTGACCTCCACTGTCTCTGCACACCTTTAAAATTTATTTCGTGGTGATAAAACTTATTATATTGCCTGACGTCATGTGGAGGCTGTGGCACGATATGGACGATGCTTGTGACTAGCTGTATGGGAGCATATGGCCGTTCGTTGTGTCCGTCTGGTCCATATTTTGAACACATTGTGACAGTCATATGTAATGTGGCAATGTTCCTGGGTGACAGTGAATCATACCTGGATGAATGAATCCATAAATTACTGGATGAATGAATGCATACATTACTGAATGAATGAATGAATGCATAAATTACTGGATGAATGAATGCATACATTACTGAATGAATGAATGAATGCATGCATTACTGGATGAATGAATTTACTGAATTGGTGAATGAATACACGCATTCTTGGATAGATGGATTATTACCGGATACATGAAGAAATTATTCACATACATGAATGTATACATTACTTGTTCAATCCATGTCCATCCAGCTCTGTAATGCACGTCCATAAACTATATAATGTATGTATACATCTAGCTTTGTAATACATGTATTACAGCCTGGTTGGTCAGGCCCTGATCCACCGCGGGGGCGTTGACCCCGGAACACCCTCCAGGTATATATGTACCTCTAGCTATGGGATATATATACCTCTAGCTCTGTAATAAGTAATGAAATTCTTTGTGATTTTTGCTTTCACACGACTGAATTATTTTGGTTATTAGTTAGGCAGCAAACTTGCTGAAAAGTGGCTTCTTGAAGTGCTGATGTTGAACAAGTGACGCTGTCTTGTTGCATCTTGATGACACTTGAGTATTTGTAGTGTCCAATTTTTTTTATTGGTTAAAATTGATCTGAACAGTGGGATAGGTAATAATGAGTCAGATAATATGGTTGGTGGTCTGGTGGATGGTTTAAACTTTAGAAAAGTAGTTAGTTTTGGGGTGATGGGTGGCTTGACCGTGGTGTTGGCTTGTTAGATCTG
Source organism: Cherax destructor (assembly GCA_009830355.1). NCBI lineage: Eukaryota > Metazoa > Arthropoda > Malacostraca > Decapoda > Parastacidae > Cherax > Cherax destructor. The sequence goes on from WNWK01001779.1 coordinate 225,291, forward strand.
ATCAGGAACATGTGTGTGAGATTGGCCAATCTGGATTTTCTTCATATTTTTCCTGTTATTTTTCTTCGTTGACGATTTCTTGTGATTTTCCGAGAATCGTGGCAATGATTCATGTCAGAGTCAACCCAGTGTTAAACAACTTGCTTGATCTTCAAAAAAAACTGACTACGTGGGAAATATATCTGTTGATGCTTATATTCACTCAGGTAGAGATAGTCAGGAAGTCCTTAGTAATGTAATACAAAGGGATTCATCAACATTTGTCCAAACCTTTGGACAAGGACTTACTTCGACTAGAGGATGATACCACTATGACCCCGCCTCCTCCTGCTTCATCTCACCTGTCTACAGTATATAAGCAACTTCTATTTGCCTTATGTTGTATTTTCTTCAAGATTGATGGACTGAACACATCGACTCCAGGCCGAGGGACTGATTACCTCACACTCCTCCTTTTATTACTACTTTCTTCTTTGTATTGGACTGATGAAGCCACTGTGTGGCGAAACGTTTCCTCAATAAAGATACCCAAGTGTTGCATATGTGTCTAATTTAACAACTTGTCGGTTCTCTGAACCATTCATTTACAATGTAATAGTAATGTGGAGGACTGCGGACGTATTTGTAATATTGTCTCGATCTCTCGGGAGGATTGACGTGGGATGGGGAAAGGGGTTATACCAACAGACAGTCATTAATTAACTCGAGTGGCCTGTATCAGCACCGAAGGGTAGAGCTCAGCCTGGGCGCAAGTCTTCTATATGGGATAACTTGTCTTTGAAGATAATGTTTTTATAAAAAAGAGTAAGCATACTATTATGAGGACCCATTAATCACTCGTTTGCAGTGTGGAATGTGAAATAGTGCTTTTTGACTACCTACGGGAAACACACGCACGGAGAAGCACATGTTTGTCTGAAAATGTAAAATCAAAACTTTTTTTTTTTAGGCATATGTGAGAGGCTGCGCAGAAGGGTTCCCTGTTAACTCTTGTTGGAGTGAGTACTTGTGCTCACTATAGAATGGGTTTTTTTTCTCTTAACGGTAACAGTATGAGTGCCCTCATCTCTCCCCACCCCACTCTAAAACGGATACCACTTCACGTTAGTAAGGATGAGCGCATTGTATTGAGCCTGTGTCGTGTTTCATGTATTATATCCAACCCCTTAACCCTATCACTTTGATTATAGGTTATTACTATTATTAGTACCTTTTTTATATAAACGCCTTTTATAATTGCCTGAGTTTGTCTCTTGAATGTTTAATTACCACAATTTAAGCATTCAGCAGATGTCCACGAGCAGGATGGCACTTTATTTGTCGTAGTTTTTTTTCTGGTTAAGAGTTCTGTACGTGTTGTCCTAAAGTTTACACACTATATTTGCCAACAGATCAAAGGAGATTGCCAGCGGGCTATTATTGATTTCTTATCACAAGAGGGGACAGTGGCTACTGCTGCAGGTTGTGAAGGGAGAGGTGGAAGCCGGCCATGGGAAGTACAGGCCGGCCAGGAAAAGGTGCAGGCCCGTCATAAGGGATGTGCAGAAGACCAGGGGAAGGTGTAGGTTGGCCAGGGAGGTGCAAAACGCGACTCATTATTCCTTGTACCTGGCTCCAGAAGTGACTCATTATTTCCTGCACCTTCCACTGTGTAGTTTCCTGACTGGAGGTTACTGTGGTCTTACACCCCGTGACTCTTATCATCTTTATCTGTCGAGTAGTGGATATACGTTGACTGATATCAGTATTATGAAGTCGCACACAATGCTGTAGAAAATATACTCTTACGAGCAAGAAAGGTGTTTCACGAAGAAATTATTTGAAATTATCGATGCTTTTGTCTTCAGGTGATTGTAGCGTGGTTGGTGGAAGGAAGGAGGTAGTGATTGTGTCGTAGTAGTGGTAATGGCTGGGATTGTATTAGCCGTTGAAATGAGGTAGGTTTCAAAGATATTAAAGGTTGCAGCGAAGTTTAGGCGGAATGTGATGGTGGAGGATGGTAATGGTGAAGCGGACACGGTAATGGTAGCAGTGGTAATGGAAGGGGTAGGAGCACTGGCACTGCGAGGGAGGATTTTATTTACTATTAAGCAATATTAGGTATGTTAAAAGTGTGTTACTACAATAATAATTCAGGAGTCACTGTGGCCCTCGGCTTCACAATATGCGTCAGACTTTAATAATCTTCGATAAACAAGTTTCCTATTCAGTATTTTAAGTTTATTAATTTATTGATTGTATTATTGTGGTTAATTTTCAGTTTAATCTTGGTTGAATGTTGGGCGTTAAATACGTACATTATTTCACTTTTAAGTTCGATCCCTTTACAAATTTTAATCTTCAACCCACCTGAACAAAAAAGGTAGCGACCCTTGTTTTAAATGATAGTTACATGGCGGGAACAAGGGCTTACTATATTTTTCTTTCTTATGGAAGTGGTAGTATTAGGAGGGCTTAGGAAACCGTCACATATGGTACTTGGAGAGAGGAGGTAGGATGAGGGAGTGGGAGGGACAGAAGAGGGACATGGGGAGGGATTATCCGCACGTGTTCTCTCTCCTTCCCACTTGAGGTTCATAGCTGTGCCTGTATTACTGGCAGTTCTCGTTATCCGATCCCAGATGAATACCTACATGTGGCCCACGGGCCACATGTAGCCCGTTGGTTGATTTCTTGTAGCCCACAAACACTCGTATAAAGAAGTTACGAATCACAAAATTTGTCATTACCATGAGGCAGACTATATATATGAAATTTTTTTTAGTACCAAAGCTTCCAGGCTTCATAATACAAGAGTCTTAACGTTGTAGGTGTTGTGAAAATAAAAACGCAGATGTGATACCTATACCTTTGATGAATCCGGGCCGCTAGCAGCAACAGTCTGGCTTGGGCCAGACTATTGCTGCTGGCGGCCCGTTGTCCAACATAACCATCACAACCTGGTTGATCTGGCACTTGGTGGAGATGTGCAGTATTCTCTTGAAGGCCTCCATACATGCCCCAGTAATGTTTCTGATATCTTCTGGTAAGATCTTAAATAGTCTTGGACCACGGGTGTTGATAGTGTTCTCTTTTTCTGCTCACGGCGCCTCTGCTTTTCACTAGATTTATTTTACATTTCATCCCAGACGAGCCTGGCCCATGGCCGGGCTCAGAGACTAGATAAACTCTCGAAACTCTTCAAAGGTATATCAAAGGTATGTTATGGCAGTGTGTAGATTTGGGACTAGGCCGTCAAGTACTTTCCACGTATATATTATCATGGATCTCTTCTTCGCTCCAGCGAGTACATATTTAAAATTTTAAGGCGTTCCCAGTAATTTAAATCCCTTATTTGCTCTAAATTGTCCGTAAATGATCTCCGTATTTGTTCCATTTCTGATATCTTCCCTGCCCTGAACCGGGCCGTCAACTCTGAACATGCTAAACGAGAAAGCACAAGTGATTTGAATAGTGTCACCATTGGCACTATTTCCTTTGTTTTGAAAGTTCTCCTTTGCCGTATTGTGTTCTTTGAAAGACCTTTGATATACCTTTGAAGAGTTTCGAGAGTATCTACTCTCTGAGCCCGGCCATGGGCCAGGCTCGTCTGGTGCTTGCCTGGTCAACCAGGCTGTTGCTGCTGGAGGCCCGCTGACCCACATATCCATCACAGCCTGGTTGATCTGGCACCCAAAGAAAGGTTTGCCGACATAACTACTCCCAGGTCTTTCACATGTTCTTTTCATGCTATTTGATGGTCCTTTTGAGTTTTGTATACAGTCTCCCTTTAAAGTTCTTCATTTTTTTTCTATATTTGAGCAGCTGGAACTTATCACCATTGAACGTCATAGTGTTCTCTACAGCACTTCGTGTCTCTTGTGAATAAATTCTACCGAGTTCTGTCACCCATCCTCTTTTTCTTCCACATTTTTATTTTTCATATGGCCAGTTGAATGTTTTATTTTCAGGGGTTAGAGGGGGAAGGGCGCTTGAAATCCTAGGGCTTCCGTCCCAGCCCCATGACTGGACACGGTTGCTCTTAAAAATGACTTGCACACTATCAGCGGCTCGCCTTACTCAGTGGTAAAGGGAGACAAGGCAAAAAATTATTACACAGTCTCAAATAAATAAATATTCATGTTAAGCGCTAAACTCATGTGGGTCATTCAGCACAAGACGTGGTGGAGGCTCGATCCTCCGTCTGCTAAGCGCGAGACAAACGCGCTTCCTATTTGTACTCGCCTATGCAAATCTTACTTTGACCAGCGCTCACCATCACTTAAAGTTAGGAATTAAGTAAGTTTATATAGGCACAGGCACTCATAAGTACAATTATCATACATAGTGTAAATTACCTGGGATAACCCAAAAAAGTCAAGAGGAATTTTCCAGTTGATCGGAATCCACCCATGGAGAAGAACCACCATTACATATAGGTTCTGTTCTGTGTTGTTCTCTTCGTGTGGTTTTCCTTGGAGGTCCGAACGAAAAAGGAATTCTCCATCTTGTTTCCTAAAGTTTTATTGATCCTCAATACAGTAAGGAAATGTTTCTTCTCGTTTCCTAGGCTCCAGGAACACAAGCTACACAACATTTTAGTGACAGCACATGTACAGAAAAGTGCGGTGTTTACATGTGATGCATCATTTGTTTTTAAATAAACACGTGAATGCTAAAAAATCATGTACAGTGTCTAAGTAATTACAATATTTTAAAGAACATTAGAGCGTTTGTTGTCGGCGACTAGTGGCAAGAATATCTCCGTGCCGGTGGTTGTGACCGCTGGCCTGGCTGACTGGATTCAGTGTACATTTTACCGTGCTGAGAGGGGGATATACATCTCCTCTCTCACATCCACCTTCGCTGAAAATTCATTTGGATTTATTAACAAGATGCAAAAGGAATTTGTGAATATATATTAAGATATCTTATCCTGTAGTGTGTATCGAGCATAAAGAATTATGTGGGGAATGGGTATGAGCTAAGTAATGTGTTAAGATGCTCGGGTGATGGGTGGAATCCTGGTGTGTGTGGTTGCAGCAGTGGGTAAGGTTGGCCTTGTGAACGCTCCGCTCTGCTCACTTCTACCCTCGGCAATATAATTCAGGATATACTCAACGGTAAGCGAAGATTTTGTTTACATAATCCTAAAGCTACCCATTTTGCTGCCTTAGATATGATGTGTCATACCTATACACACCACAGATACCTTTTAAATAATATTTTATTCAGAAGTGGAATCGTTAAAATTCAAATGCACGTGGCCGGTACCATTCAGGAAACGAGACATACAAATTATATACATGAAGTAATATTGTTATTTGCAATAAACATAGACGATATAAAACAAAAACATGAGATATAAGATGTGGTCTTTATATGAAAATGTTAATTACATCAACATGAGTAGTTGAGTTCCATAATGTTTGGTGTTGGGTAGCAGAAAGTTCTTATGTCTCTAATAATGATTGCAGAGCTTCAGGTCTAAGAGTAAATTTTTTTAGGCGGGTAGTGTCACCGGACGTGATCACCATCGGCGTCATGTTCTCTGTAGAACAAATTGATTTACTTCACTAATTCAGTTTTCTAATAATTTTAAAATATCAAGAGAGAATACCAGTGTAGCTAGAAACGCTCTCAGGGTAGCTTGACTTGTGAGGTAAATGTAAAATAGATGAAAATGTTTTTGTATGTTCTGATGTCATTGCGCATTGGATGTCAGTCCATTGTTGAAGATTTCATGATAATGTTAGTGTATTTCTCGGCAATGGTAAGCCCTAATGTGACTAGGGCTGTTGCCACTCGCCGTTTTTAAAACAGGAAGCAGTGTTCCGGAAATCCCTCCCCCCCATCCCTGGCCAACACCGAGGAGGGTAGACGCCGGTGAAGTTCTTTTTTATCTTAACTGAGTAACAAGATTCACCGATACACAGGTTTCATAACTAGTTTTCCAATAAAGTTTTTAATGTTCTAGCATAATTGTGGGCTTTCTGCATGAACAACTAAATGTCACCCATCTCTGTACAAACATTGTACATGTATCATGTTGAAGTATTATTATTATACTCCCGGAGCCCGGCCTTGGGCCAGGCTCGTCTGGCGCTTGCTTGGTCATCCAAGCTGTTGGCATCCGTTGGCCCACATATCCATCACAGCCAGGTTGCTCTGGCACTTGATGAAGATGCATGTCCAGTTTCCTCTTGAAGACTTTTTACACTTGTCCCAGCACTGTTTTTGAAATTTATAAGATGTTGAATAAAGGGCCACGGATGTTGTTACAATGTTCTCTTATTGTGCCCACGACACTCCTGCTTTTCACTGGGATTATTTTACGCTTCCTATATCTCTCACTCCAGTATGTTGTGGCAGTGTTCAAATTTGGGACAAAACCCTCAGGTACTTTCCAGGTATATAGACCCTTGTGGTTTAGCGCTTCTTTTGACTATAATAAATCCAGGTATATTTTATCATCTACCTCTCTTCCGTTCTAATGAGAACATATTTAGGACTTTAAGACGTTCCCAGTATTTTAAATGCTTTATTGGCTCTGCGGGCTGTAAATTATCTCTGTACGTATTTGTTCCAGCTCCGATATCTCTCCTGCCCTGAACGGGGCTAGGCTGTCAGCACTGACAAATATTCTCAACAAGAGGGTACAAACGATTTGAAAAGTGTCACTATTGTGTACATAATCACAGCATATACTATGTTAGAGTTTTTATTTGCTTTAAAGTGGATAGATTGTCAACCATAAAGACATTTCTTATTCTGGGTAAGTACGAATTTCAATAAATATGTTAGGGGCTTCTCATAAGCATAAATGACAGCTGCAGGGGGTGAGGCATGCTAGGCAACTCCTATTTACTCCCAACCAATATTATTAATAATATTAATTCCGCAGGTTAATTTATAATGCATACGCCAGGCAGCAATAGGTGAACAGGAACAGCAGGTGTAAGGAAACATGTCCAGTGTTTCCATCCATGCCGAGAATCGAACCAATTTTTTAAGATTGTGAGCGGGCGCACAGTCATAAAAATATGATACAGAAATTCTCTTTCTTCCCTCAGTTAATAAGAAAAAAATGAAAGCTTTTACCTTCTCAGCTGGATTTTCCTAAGAATTTTAGGTAAGGGGAATAGAAAGAATGGTTTTGGGGAAAAAAATTCCTACGTGTGAAGTAGTTGCTGAGGATACTGTATTAGAAGTGACCAAAGTGTGATGGAGTCGTATATGACTTTTTTTTACCATCTATTAATCCATCGGCGGAACTAAAGATATGTAACGGTAATTAAAAGGTTGTCCTGAATGAAAGTTGTTTATTATTATGTCTGAAATCCAGTAAGGAACGTTGCAGTTGGGGAAAGTCCTGGTCAGCTGGAATTCACCTTGTGAAGAGCGTCAGGGTTGCCTGCTGCCCCGCTACACACACAAAGCTCACTTGTTGCTGAGGCTAGACAACGTTCACACACAAATGTTGGTCATCAAGTTCAGGCTGCATTATCCTTTCTTTTTATGAAGGTTTAAAGGTTTCTCTATCTCTCTCTCTCTCTCTCTCTCTCTCTCTCTCTCTCTCTCTCTCTCTCTCTCTCTCTCTCTCTCTCTCTCTCTCTCCACACACACACACACGAGAGCACGCAACCACAAATAGGTGGGTACACTTTCTGCTGTTTACATACTTTAGTGACCAGTAGAAAAAAAATGAATCTATCATTGCTATTGAGGTTAAACAAATGAGGAAAGAAACTGAGGACACAGGTTCCAAGATCACTTGAACAAGCTATAAACATGGTCAGGACAGTGACTACTAGAAATCAGTCGTCAGTACAGAGTAATGAATATAGCAGAGGGAGAGAGAGAAGACCGGGCGCTGCCGAGAAAGATCTTAGAATAGCATGTCTTCAGTCATATCGTGAGAAGTACTTATAAAGTGTATAACGTCATTGGTGTGAGAAATACAGAAATAAAAGTAGATTAAATAATCCCAATGAAAGCTGAGGCGGGGTAAGTATAATTAGAGATCACCGCTTGGAAGGCAAAATACTGACAAGTAGGATAATACAAGCTCGCGTTTCTCTCAAAGGCAAGTCATTACTTACTAAAGTCTTTACTAACGTGTGATGAGGTTTAGTGTTAAGAAGGTAGGTGCAGGATGTTGCCAACTGAAGGTTACCAGAAGACTGTTCCGGGTGAGGAATATGGTTCTGTTAATTCTAAAGTTTTAACGCTTCACCGCAGAAATCCTTCATTTTTAGTCCTTCAAAATCCTTGAGGAACCCAGCACTACGACAGGAAGTAACCATCGTAATGGTTTAGAAAGATGAAAATCTCGTAATATGCACAGTATGTGTACGTGGCTGTCAATCAGGCTTTACGTCCAATGTGGCCGACAAGATAAGTCAGTAAAAAAAAAACTTCAGTAACCAGCTTATGGTTATTAGCGTATATATGTGGAATCACTTGCGATCACCAGGTAAAAAAGTTGTTCAGTTTGACAAAGCCTTTTAGGAATAAAATTGTTACATGCCTTAGATATACCACGGAGACTGGCTGTGGTAAGTCACCTCAGTATATCTTTTTGTTAACCAGACCAGCGTGACCGTAGTGTGGGTTTCCTCAGCACACATCGTCTTTGTTAAGACCCTTGTGCAACTGCCAGGGTAGCTAACAGCCTGATTGACCAGGTTGCCTGCAAAGAGCGATGATCCCCGGTATCATCACCTGGTTAATAACTGGTAAACCCAAAATTGTCTTGATCGGACTGTGGGCTTGAAGATTCAGCAGGGGACAAGAAGAGCAGCGTCTATGACTTGGTGGAGGTGCTGGCCAGTGTTGTACGTGCCGTGTTGGTCCATTTACATGACTGGCATTAAAAGTAGGAATGCAAAAGATTCAAATAAATAGTGTTGAACACAAGGACGCCTGAGTTTAGTTAGGTAAGAGAATCCACAAAAGGACACAAGAGTGGTACTGAAGTGTAGTACTGTACTGCTTAGGTACTTTCCCTTCTGTCTTTCTCTCCTTGCTGACTGCCTTGACAAACTCTTTTGCAGCCAAAATTCCGTAGGTCTGTAAAGCCATGCCGGCCACCCTGAAGATTGTTTAACAATATGTATTTGTTTTATTTAGTTGAGTGCGGAAATTTACAGTAATGGAGCTTATTTATTGATGAAACTATCTGAGCTGACTTTCTCAAACTTAACGTCTTTGGCATTTTCATAATTCTGGTGTATATTGACAAAACTTGTCCTTCATGGTCGGAAGCAGACTTTAAAACACCGCTTCCCTTTCCCTGCGTTCTCCCCTCACGACTGTATCACACCCATACCAGCTGGTGGCTGGGAGAGGGGGGAGGGTATGTGCACTTCGGGTGAAGGTAAAAGGGATTTGTTCTCTTGTGTGGTGGTGGAGGGACAGGTGCACTTAAAAGGATAGCTAACAGCAGACACTCTAGATAAACAAAACACATGTGGAATGCTTGAGGATCTTAATTGTAGAGACGTTTTGCCAACCAGTGGCTTTATTAATCCATTAGAGACGGTGAAAGGCATGTAAGAGTTTGACGTGATCAGCCTTGAAAGAGTTCAGTCCATCAGTCTTAATAAAGTGAACACCTCTTGACTCACTGTTAACTAGTCACCTGTGTGTGACTAGTTAATGAGCCAAGTCGGACCGAAACGTCCTTGTAAGTTTCTCCAATATGCGGGTTATTTGTGTATATTGTTCAGTGTTGACGGCCCCGTTCAGGTTAGGGAGATATCAGAGCTGGAGCAGATACAGATATCATTTACGGCCCGCATAGAGTCAATAAAGTCCTAAATATGTACTCGCTTGAGTAGAGGAGAGAGACATATATACCTGAAAAGTACTTGAGGGCTTTGTCTCAAATCTGCACACTGCCATATGGGAGAGATATGGGAGGAAGTGAAAAATAAACCCAATGAAAAGTAGGGGAACTTTATCATCATCTGTGGCCTCAGATTATGCAGCAGCTTACTAGAAGATATCAGAAACACTGCTGGGGCAAGTGTAGATGTTTTCAAGAGGAAACTGGAAAAGTATCTGCATCATATGAAATTACCAATAGACCCCTGGCTGTCTTCAAGAGGGAACTCGACAGATAACTAAAGTCAGTGCTCGATCAACCGGGCTGTGGTTCATATACTGGATTGTGTAGGGACAGCAGTAACGGCCTGGTCGAGGACTGGGCCGCGGGGGCACTCCAGGTGCGTACCTGATCAACAAGGCTGTGATGGATATACGGGCCAGCAGGAGGCCATCCGCAACAGCCTGGTTGATCATGCAAGCAATATACGAGCCTGGCCCAAGGCTGGGCTACGGGAGTAGAAAAACTCGAAATTCGTTAAAGGTATATCAAAGGTAATATATAACAACAAACCCTCTAGTCATCACTTCATTCCTGTATTTTTGAGCCTCATTATTGCATTGTTAATTAATACGTTGTTTTCGTTATCTGCAAGATTAAAAAAAATAATAATTTTTATGAAGGTATATTTTTGCACTTTTAAGGTCATACATGCGAATGAGCAAAGATTGTGCCTACAGTTAGTAAAGGAGCGACATATAATGGCTCACTACCCTCCCTCGCCAGGACACTAATTACAAAATTACACTTAGTAAATTGAAGGTTTTGTTGGTGCACTGCAGTTTTCACAAAGATAAAAGATATCAGTTGATTGCAGGAAACCATGATTCAGAAGAATGCTTCATAAGGGAACGTAAGCTTAGTTATAAATGAAAATACTTGTTTAAGTGAAAACTAATGGAGCCATGAATGTTTTATTACCGAACAGCTTTATCGTGTTCTTCCAACTTCGGAAAATTGTCACTGGACGCTGTAAACAATCCTGGTGGCCATTTCTTTTTGTTTTGTTTTGTTTGTTGATTGGTTTAGTATCTACGTTTCCCGTTTTATTAATATTTCCAGTTTTATCTCCTGGTCCACCAGCCCCTGTTACATACCATACCATATTATATATATATATATATATATATATATATATATATACATTGTCTCTACGTCCACAGCAGGACTCGAACCTGCAAACTGTATCAGAGTAACCAGGACGTCAACAAGTCGGCCGTCTCCCACCGAGGCAGGGTGACCCAAAAAGAAAGAAAATCCCCAAAAAGAAAATACTTTCATCATCATTCAACACTTTCACACATATACATATATATATCTTAATTCGCAAACATGCGAAATTATTTACAAACATTGTCTCGACGTCCTGGTTACTCTGATACAGTTTGCAGGTTCGAGTCCTGCTGTGGACGTAGAGACAATGTATATATATTTAAAATATATATATATATATATATATATATATATATATATATATATATATATATATATTTCGTGGTTGTGGAGCCTCAGAGACTATTTCAACCTCATCCTGTTTTGTGTACCAGCCTTCACGAGCAGTCTCTATATCAATGAAATCACGAAACAAGTGATTTTGAATCATTAACAAAACTGCTGCTTGGCCAGGACTCGATCCTGCGTTCCCATGCCCAGCCATGGGTGAACTGAACAAACTACGAGAATGTGTGTGTGTCGTGTCGAATAGGTAAAACATAAATGAAAAAAAAATTAAACGTATAAGATAAAATTTTAGGACTTAATTTTAAACGAGTTCTTGCTAATTGACCAGGTTTACCTATTTGGCACATACATACATACATTAGTGTTATTGAGTTGAAGGTTATAACATAGCTCCGCCTGTGCTTCCAAGCACACTACCACCATTTTCTTCATTGTCTTGTCCTGTCATGTTGGATGCGCCCACCTTCCCGATGCTACTACTGTTCTAGTTGTCGAAGGAGCGGAAAGAAAGGGAGAGTAGTGTGGCTGCGAAGATCTCTGTATAAGGCAGTGTCCCTCCAGTGTTCCCTCCAGTCTTATCCTACACCGTAACCTTCAGGTACAAGTCTTATATGGTGTTACAGCTGCTGCTTCATTATTCTAACCTCGTGACCCATTACTCATTTGCATGTCAAATCACAGAACGGTTTGGGTTCGAATTCATGGCAGATGAGTCCTAAAAATCTGAGTTTTAGGACTCGACTGCCGTGGGTTCGATCTCCATCCTTTCCGTGATTTGTTTGCAATCGTGTTATGACGAGTTCATGACTCATTAGCACGTGTTTACAAAAGTCTTGGCTGATATAGTAAGTAAATCTGAGGGTTACGTGTATGTTGAGAGGAAGAAATGCATCTTCGTGATTCACCGTGGCAACCAATTTAATGTTTTGCTTAAGATCTTTGAAGATTCTCACTACAAGGAGATGTTTCGTATGTGTGTGTGTGTGTGTGTATATATATATATATATATATATATATATATATATATATATATATATATATATATATTTACAGAGAAAGATCACTGACGTGCCCGGGCTGGGAAAGAAACATGGCTTGTGAACCAGGTTACCCAGCTTATGTGGTATTCGTGGCTGAGTGGATAAGAGCGCTGCCTGGGAATTTGGACCGTCTCGGTAGCAGTATCGAGTCCTGCTCACTGCGATCTTTCTCTGTATATACCCGCTTGTTTCTGCGTGGTGCATTTATATATATATATATATATATATATATATATATATATATATATATATATATATATAGGCTAGAAAATCCCACCCCAAACATTTTAATCCTTGGAGATTTTAATCTCCCTCATGTAAAATGGAAGATGAGGCACCATAATGTTATACCAGAAATAACTCCTGGAAGCACCCTGGCCCAACAGGCACATACCAGGGAACTAATGAGGCTTTGTGAAAAGTACTCACTAAACCAACAGATAATTGATCCAACTAGAAATGAAAATACCCTGGATTTGATATTCACAAACAACGAGGAATTAATCAGAGACATAACAGTTACAAAAACAATATACTCTGATCATAACATCATAGAAGTTCAAACTAGTATTAACTCAGGGTTAGGGAACTGCGACACTAATGTTAGAGACGGAATGTTCAGTAAGTTTAATTTTAATAACCATAGAATTGACTGGGAAAAATAAACCAAGAGCTATCAGACATATCATGGGAATCAGACATGAGCACCCTAAATCCCCACCAGTGTCTAGAGAAGCTGAATACAGAAGCATACAAGGTATGTATGAAACACGTACCATTGAGGAAACCCCGAAGAAGATCAGATATAGAGAGAGGCGTAGGAGATGGTACAGGAGAAGAAAACGGGTTACTGAATTGCTGAAAAACACAGTTATGTTGCAACAGAAGAGAGATAGCCTTAACCGAGAGATCACGGAATTAGAACAAAAACTTAAGATGTCATACCTGACAGAAGAAGTACAAAGGGAACAAAGAGCCATACAGGATATTGCAAGAAACCCAAAATATTTCTACTCCTATGCAAAATCCAAGCTAAGAACTACCTGTAGAATTGGACCATTATTGAGAGGAGATTCGTATACGGACGATGAACAGGAAATGAGTGAAATTCTAAAAGAACAGTATGAGTCAGTGTTCAGCAACCCACTAAATGACAGCAAGGTAGAAAATGCAGAAATATTTTCACTCCAGCAGAAGGCTGCGCAGACCACCTAACCGACATTAGTACAAATCCCATAGATTTCGAAAAAGAAATGGCCAACATGCCCACTCACTCAGCACCTGGACCAGATTCATGGAATGCTTTATTTATAAAGCAGTGCAAAGTACCATTAGCAAGAGCCCTTAGTATTCTGTGGAGAAAGAGCTTAGATCTAGGTGAAATTCCAGAGGCCTTAAAGAGTGCAGACATAGCTCCTTTGCATAAGGGAGGTAGTAGAGCACTAGCTAAAAATTACAGACCAGTAGCCCTCACTTCTCACATCATAAAAATCTTTGAAAGAGTGATGAGACGGCAGATTACAAAGTTCATGGACCAGCACAACCAACATAACCCGAACCAGCATGGCTTTAGAGCGGGTCGATCATGCCTGTCACAGCTGCTGAACCATTATGACAGAATTACGGAGGCATTGGAGGACGACCAAAACGCAGATGTGATTTACACAGATTTTGCAAAGGCGTTTGACAAATGCGATCATGGAGTGATAGCGCACAAAATGAGGGCCATAGGCATTACGGGAAGGTAGGCAGATGGATTTTTGAGTTCCTAACACAAAGAACACAAAAGTAGTAGTGAACAGGGCAAGATCCAGCATCAGCGAGGTCAAAAGCTCAGTGCCCCAAGGCACTGTCCTGGCGCCTCTGCTGTTTCTCATCCTCATAGCAGACATAGATAAAAACACCCAGCACACTTTTGTATCATCATTTGCAGATGACACTAAAATAAGCATGAAAGTCACTACGGTAGAGGACACTGAAAAATTACAGGAGGACATAAGCAAGGTCTTCCAATGGGCAGTGGAGAACAACATGACGTTCAATGGTGATAAGTTTCAGCTGCTTAGGTATGGAAAAATGAAGAACTCAAAAGGAACACTATATACAAAACGCAAGAGGGTCACCACATAGAACGAAAGGAACACGTAAAGGACTTGGGAATAATTATGTCTGCTGATCTGTCGTTTAAAGACCATAACAAGACAAAGATCACAACAGCCAGGAAGATGACGGGGTGGGTATTGAGAACTTTCAAAACAAGGGAAATAATGCCGATGGTGACACTATTCAAATCGCTAGTGCTCCCTCACTTAGAATACTGCTCAGTGCTGACGGCCCCGTTCAGGGCAGGAGAAATAGCAGAGCTGGAACAAATCCAGAGATCGTTTACGGCTCACATTGAGCCATTGAAACATCTAAATTATTGGGAACGCCTTCAAGTCTTGAACATGTACTCATTGGAGCGGAGGAGAGAGAGATACATGATAATATATACATGGAAAGTACTTGAGGGCCTGGTCCCAAATCTGCACACTGCCATAACAACATACTGGAGTGAGAGATATGGGAGAAAGTGTAAAATAAACCCAGTGAGGAGCAGGGGTGCGGTGGGGACAATACGGGAGCACTGTATTAACATCCGGGGTCCCAGACTATTCAACATCTTACCAGAAGATATCCGAAACACGGCTGGAACCAGTGTAGAAGCCTTCAAGAGGAAACTGGACAAATATCTTCACCAGGTGCCAGATCAACCAGGCTGTGATGGATATGTGGGGCAGCGGGCCTCCAGCAGCAACAGCCTGGTTGACCAGGCAAGCACCAGACGAGCCTGGCCCATGGCCGGGCTCAGAGAGTAGATACTCTCGAAACTCTTCAAAGGTATATCAAAGGTATATATATATTGTGTGTGTGTGTGTGTGTGTCGTGCCGATTAGGTAAAACTTGCGATTTTGGCTTAAATAGCAACGCTCACCTTGCCATATAAGACAAGTGAAAATTTGTGTATGCAATAATTTCGCCAAAATCATTCTGAACATAATGAAAAAAATATATTTCATTGTGTTTGTTTATTATTAAATTAATGTTAACGTATCTAAAATATATTTAGTTGGGTTAGGCTAAATTAAATTGCGCTTGTTGTAATAAGGTTAGGTAGGTTTTCAAAGTTTCTCTTGGTACAAAATTATAAATTCTTACATTAACATAAATGAAAAATATATATCTTTAAACGTATAAGAGAAAAAATTAGAAAGGACTTAATTTTAGATGAGTTCTTGCTAATTGACCAGTTTTACCTAATCGGCACGACATATATATATATATATATATATATATATATATATATATATATATATATATATATATAATGTATATATATATACCTATTGGTAAAAAAAAAGAATGAAAAGATTTGGTGGTAGGGGAAGTGGAATATTCAAATGGCTTCAGGGAGAAATCCAAATATTCTTCCTTGAAGCCTTTTTATCCACTTCTCCGAGGCTATGGGTCCCACAATTTGCACCAGAGGTGGACACCATCCTATATATATATACAAAACAACCACGGGAGGAGTTGAATGATAGCTCTAGGCCTTTCGTGTTGCAATCAACACATCAGGAGCTTGCAATGTTGCAGAAATGAGGAGGAAGTCCAGGTCGATGTGTCCAAGAGAATGTTTCTAGCTAGAGAACGTCTATACCTTTGATATACCTATGAAGAGTTTCGAGAGTTTCTCTACTCTCTGAGCCCGGCCATTCATTATACCTTGTCATTTCAGTGGTTACTTGTTGACCTAAATATTCAGGAATTAACTTCCTACGAGGTTTGAAATTAGATTAAGATAATTTATCTGTGACACGAAACTGGTAATATTGGCGATTATTAAACAAGAGTATTATCCGAAAAATCTTAACGCGTTTGTAGTTTGGTGTTTAGAGGTGTAGAGATAGTGGCGAGGTGAGTGTAGCTTATGAGAGGGGCATCTGGGTGGGCGGCAGTGACTCAGCCAGGCGCTGCCCTCACTCACCATCTCATATCACTCCGCATACTCCTACGTCAGTTTGCTTCTCCATCTTTTCCCCTCCCGTCCCGTTCTTCCTTCTCTGTCCTCAGCGTTGTAATTCTTGTTGCCCCGCTTTCTGATCTGTGTATGAAATAGGTCATCCCCTGAAATCGCAGTTCCCAAGTGATAGTAACTCCAGTTCTACTAGAATGAAACCTTTCAAGCTCCCGTAGCTACTAAACTCTTAATGGAAATACTTGGTTATATCCTCATTGCTCCCAATTTAGTCAGATTTCAGCACTGAGATTCGCCCTTTGTGATGAATTATGACGGAAATATAGCTAGATTTTGTTTCCACTATGTAACTATCATACATAATAGGGTACCAGTGCATTGCTAAGGAAACTTGTTTTGCTAAATAAAAGGAATATCATATCTTCACTGTCCTGTTTGATCAAGATCTGATCCACCACGAGGCCTGGTCACAGACCGGGCCGCGGGGGCGTTGATCCCCGAAACCATCTCCAGGTATAATCCAGGTATTCTGATCCCTCGTATCTAATGGCATCCAAATATTAACTCACGTTCATAATAACACGTGACAACCAAGATTGGGTTATTTGTGTTGGTTGGGTAGCCCACAACGAAGGCGTTGAGTCGAAGAAAGTCTTGACTGCAGTCAACATGTGTCCTGAATTTTCCATTCCGGTTTAGGGTTCAGGAGAACATCACAAATCATTTCTCGGTTGAGTCAGTGCCAGGTGTAGCTCGATACTTGGGGTGTGTGGTTTTTGGTATCTGAGCCTTGGTTCATGTGGCTTCGGGGGTAATGAGGACATGCAGGAACTGAGACTTAGGGGCTTTCGTTCTGGGGTTCTTGTAATATGGTGGAATATAGAGATAACTAGAGAATCATTTATTACTGAGGAATCTGATTCTGGGTGTCTCGGAAACTGACACTAAAGTACTTGTCTAACTTATGGTCATATACAAATGATTTTCTCTCCCTGGCTTTCATGTCAGACTTGGAAATCCGGGCAACCCGAGCAGGTGGTTTTAATAGGTTATTAGAGGCAGCACTCATAATTCATTATCTTATATCGATGTATCGTTTAAATACCCTCGCATTTTTGGTCACTTCAATTTATTAGGTGGGATGAGATTCACCATTTGTATTTTTTTAACCTTCAGTCGTGATTAAAGTGAATTTCAGTTTATGCAAGTAAATCACACGTGAGGCCTGGTCTGGAACCGGGTGGCGATTTCTGAAAGCGATTCCAGATAATGAACGCAATAATACATAGATGTTTATATTTCAGCTTCAGTCAAAGACCCTCTTCATCTAGTGAAGAGGTTCTAAGTGAGGCCGACCTCAACACATTCTTTCTGTTTCGCTGTTTTATGTTCTGTTTGTTTGACTTACCGTGTTGATTGTTCTACACTTGTACCATAACTTCCAGGTAATCCGGAAGATTATTATTTGAGTGTCCTCTTGGTACTTGAAGGTGAGGCCCTTTTGTAAGTGTTCTTAGTCAGATTAGTGGTTTTTCATATGTGTGGCAGGCAGCGTGTGACCAGAGGGCAGTCATCAATGACGACAGGTCAGGTCTGAGCTCAAACCACCACCTGAAGAGCTTTTGTGACAGGAAGTGGCACCGCTAGTCAACGCTATTATTGTGCTCTACACATTTGACATCATTCACTTCTGGAGATGACGGGACATGACGTAATAATTATTGTAAGGTTAGGAAAGATGGAAGGAGCTGTAAGAATGAAGTTCGAGTATCACTATTTTTTTTAAGTGAAGGGCATAGATCATGTGGGTGATTGAGCGCAGTGAGTAGAGGTTCTATCTTTGGTCCTACACGCTAACACTGTACTTACCTGTTATTCTCATCCTTCTCAGATCCTACTGAAAGACATCGAGGCCCATGGACCAGTGTTGAAGAGCGTTCTCCGGCAGTACGAGCGCATCGCCGCTGCAGCAGCACCAGCAGCTGACTGTGAGACCACTGGCACCCAGGAATTCCCCTCCACCTCCACCCCTCAACCCACCTCCCGACAGCAGCCACCTCGGCGTGGCACCAAGGACATCATCCCTCGCAAAGCACGCTCTCTGGAGAAGCGCTGGCACCAGATTTACCTGCGATCCCTGGAGTGGCATTACTACCTGGAGGGCGTCATCTCAAACTTCAAGGTAAGTCATTATGTTCATTGTGGAGCTTGTGTTGAATTTTACTGCAATTCACTCGTATTCATATTATTATCATGGTAGACGGTGCAGCATACCCTCTATGAAAAGCAGAGGTGCCATGAGTACACTAAGGGAAAACAATAAGTGTCAGGGCCCAAGACTCTTCAACAGCCTCCTAGCATATATATGGGGAATTACCAATAGACTCATGGCTGTCTTCAAGAGGGAACTGGACAAATAGCTAAAGTCAGTATCTGACCAGCCAGGCTGGGGTTCGTGCGTGAGGGCGGCATTTACAAGCCCTGATCCACCGGGAGGCCTGGTCATGGACCGGGCCACAGGGCCGCTGACCCCCGAAACACACTACATGTAGATGGATAAGATGTGTTGCTATAGACTTAATTTATTGAGTGGACTGGTAAGCCAACTCAAGGTCTATGGCAGATGACCAAAAGCTCCAGTGAACGGTCTTAAACAGTATCAAGAAGAGTTTTTACTTAAAAAAAAAAGTCTCGCTTGATGCGGACACAAATTAATTGTAAATATTTTTTTTAAGTTAAAATTGTCATCATAGGGTGTCGAGCGGCAGACGCACGTCATGTAATAATAATAAAAATGTACACATTTGGTGAATGTATAGGAGCCACTTTTTCACGACTTCTGATATTTTATTAAAATCATTATTGCATGTTTATTATCTGACATTTTTAGATATTAAGTTTTTGTGATAGAAAACAACTTTAAGAAATTGCACTATGAACAAGAAAAAAATAAAAATCCAAAATATATTTGCATTTTGAGATTTGACGTCACCATTGTATAATAATGATATACCTTTGATGAGTTCCCAGAGGTTTTTCGACTACCGGAGCCCGGCCATAGGCCAGGCTCGTCTGGTGCTTGCGGATCACCCAAGCTGTTGCTGCTGGTGGTCCGCTGACCCACATATCCATCACATCCTTGTTGATCCTGCAATGAGTATTGAGAGCGGGTACATGACTGGTGTGTATAGTGTGTAGCTGAGGATTGTATGACAAGGGCGCGAGGGACGTTACATGATCCAGTATTCTCCCTTGACACACGCACACTCTTGGGCTTACCCTAAACTTGGAGATAAAGTTGTCCGAACCACTCTAGCACCTCATGAAGTCTCCAGCATAGTTTCGTAGGATTCTGATGGTCTTTATCATTGTTGGCTTTTGTTTTCTCAGTAACTAACCAATAACACTTCACCAGTTATGTTTATTTCAGGTTTTCTATGTATGCACAGTATGTATATATGGATTCATGTGTGTGTATAAGCACCAGTATATGTAAGGATGTTAAGTAAAAGGACACACATGCAACTAATGTGACAGTTTATTGTGGTAACGTTTCGTTCTCCAGGAGCTTTTTCAAGCCGTTACAAACAATACATGGACACAGAGGGTATATATATAGGCTTAGAGTGAGGTGTAATACTAGTGGTAAAAGTAGTGGAAATAGTTGTAGTAGTAATACAGTAAGGTAGAACAATAAACAAGCACATGAATAAAAGGTTATAAAAGCTATTACTTGGGTAGCATAAAAATAGGTTAGACAAATATTGGCGGTAGGATATGAGAAGGTCCGTTTCAGTGTTTCTCTGTAATGTGCTTGTGTAGTATAGGCAGCAGAGACTATGTGATGGCAGGGTTTACTGTTTTCAGGAGGATTCTTGCTAAGACCTCAGAGATGATGAAGCTGCCTTTGTTTTGTTTAATTGTTAGAAACAGCGATTAATGCTTATTCAAGGCGCTTGCGTCTGGGGAAATTAGGTTCTTTGATCACTAATCGGGCGTCCCTGAATTTCATTAGATGATTGGCGGAATTTCGGTGTTGTACGCAGGCGTTGTTCAAGTTATCGTTCCTACATGCATTAATGTGTTCATTGAGGCGTGTTTCGAGGTTCCTTGCTGTTTCACCTACATAAATCCTGCCGCAGCCTCCACAGGGTATAGTGTAAACTCCTGCATTGACTGGTTCATGGTGCTTGGATTTTGTCCTGGTTAGATCCTTTATTGAAGTGCTGGATGCGATGGCGACTCTAGTGTTTGCAACCTGGCTGTTGGGAAGAATTATAACTTTGTTAGGAGTTGTGTTGGTGCGTGGAGAATTAATGATCTGAAGAGGTCTTTTCTTGCAATCTTTGATGAAAAAGGAAGGAAAATGTAAATCAGTGAAGGTTTGGTGAATTTATGTACATTCCTCGTCAAGAAACTCAGGACTACAAATTCGGTAAGCTCTTAGGAAAAATCCGATGATGATGCCTCTTGGTCTTAGTATCTTGACTGGAATAGAAGTGTGTGAGATCATTTTTATTAGTAGGTTTCCGGTAATCTTGAAATCTTAGATTATCTACTTTGTGAATGAGGACGTCTAAAAAAGGTAGCTTTTCATTGGACTCTTCTAGTGTAAACTGGATACCTGGTTCAACTGCGTTGAGCCTTGCCTGAAGATTCCGTACATCAAAACGTTTGGGAATTATTACGAGGACGTCGTCCACGTAACGTAACCAAGTGACGCTTGAGGGGATGATGTTGGCGAAGTGTTAGTGTTCAGCCTTAAGGTGTTCCATGTACAAGTTGGCTAAGACGGCACTGATGGGGAACACCATTCCTATGCCGTAGGTTTGTTTGTAGAGCCTGTTGAGTCTGTTATTGAAAGAAAAACACTTTAAATTAACTCAGAGTTCAATCAGGTCAACAAAATCTCTGGGGGGTAGAGGAAGATTAAGGTCCTGATTGACTTTACATCGTAGAACATCGATGGCTTGTGTGGTAGGTACTTTAGTGAAGAGGGAAGTCACGTTCAAACTGCTTAGTTTCTTGTTTCGTATGGAGAAGTTTCGGGTGCGGTTGAGAAGGTCGCATGAATGCTTAAGATGAGCGGGACTGATGGTCCCCAAAAGGCAGGAAAGATATTTGGCAAAAACTCCGGCTAGTTTGTGTGGTGCACTGCCTATACCTGATGTGATTGGTGTGAGAGGAATGTTATGTTTATGGGTAAACCATACATATGTGCTGGGTATCAAGTACAGAAGTTTCTTCCCCTCACTAGTGCGTTTCAGTATTTGTATGGTTTTGTATAGGAAATCTTTGGCGAGTGTCCCACTGTTGTGTGTTGATGAGTTCGTATGTGGACTGGTCATTCAAAAGGTCCATCATTTTGGTGTTGTATTCGCTGGTGTTGAGTATGACGACTCCACCTCCTTTGTCGGCGGTGGTGACGATAATATTTGGGTTATTAGCAAGGTCCTTCAGAGCATTGATATAACACCTGGGAAGATTAGTAGAAGAAGGTTCACATAAAGCTGAGGTGAGAATGCCCTGTATATAACCCTTCTGGAAGTTACTGTCACTGTATCTGTGGTTTCTGTTGACTAAGTTCAGTTGATAGTTTGGTTTGTGTATGTTAGTGGTAAATTTGAGACCCAGACTCAGTGCTTGTTTCTCTGTAATTCTACCAATATTATTACATATGTTAGGATGTCGTGGTGATAAATATTGTGAGGATCACGTGTGCGTACCAATATAGGGAGGTCACATTGGTCATGCCTCCATAATAGGAAAAAGACCATCGATGCCGACCCCATTATTAGTCTAATTAAACGTACCGTAAAACAGGGTAATAATGGGTGAGGGTCATGTGTGAGGCGCCGGACGATCAGCGTGCCACCAGGAGGGATGGGGTGGTGTATGTGTATATACACAATATATATATATATATATATATATATATATTATTTTTTTATTAACACATCGGCCGATTCCCACCAAGGCAGGGTGGCCTGAAAAAGAAAAACTTTCATCATTCACTCCATCACTGTCTTGCCAGAGGGGTGCTTTACACTAGTTATAAAACTGCAACATTAACACACCTCCTTCAGAGTGCAGACAATGTACTTCCCATCTCCAGGACTCAAGTCCGGCCTGCCGGTTTCCCTGAATCCCTTCATAAATGTTACTTTGATCACACTCCAACAGCACGTCAAGTATTAAAAACCATTTGTCTCCATTCACTCCTATCAAATACGCTCACACATGCTTGCTGGAAGTCCAAGCCCCTCGCACACAAAACCTCCTTTACCCCCTCCCTCCAACCTTTCCTAGGCTGACCCCTACCCCGCCTTCCCTCCACTACAGATTTATACACTCTCGAAGTCATTCTGTCTCGTTCCATTCTCTCTACATGTCCAAACCACCTCAACAACCCCTCCTCAGCTCTCTGGATAATAGTTTTGGTAATCCCGCACCTCCTCCTAATTTCCAAACTCCGAATTCTCTGCATTATATTCACACCACACATTGACCTCAGACATGACATCTCCACTGCCTCCAGCCTTCTCCTCATTGCAACATTCATCACCCATGCTTCACACCCATATAAGAGTGTTGGTATAACTATACTCTCATGCATTCCCCTCTTTACTTCCATGGACTAGGTTCTTTGTCTCCACAGACTCCGAAGTGCTCCACTCACCCTTTTCCCCTCATCAATTCTATGATTCACCTCATCCTTCATAGACCCATCTGCTGACATGTCCACTCCCAAATATCTG
The DNA here is from genome assembly GCA_009830355.1 of Cherax destructor. Lineage (NCBI taxonomy): Eukaryota > Metazoa > Arthropoda > Malacostraca > Decapoda > Parastacidae > Cherax > Cherax destructor. The sequence goes on from WNWK01001779.1 coordinate 248,436, forward strand.
AATACATTCACCTCCTCCATACTCTCTCCCTCCAATCTGATATCCAATCTTTCATCACCTAATATTTTTTGTTATCCTCATCACCTTACTCTTTCCTATATTCACTTTCAATTTTCTTCTTTTACACACCCTACCAAATTCATCCACCAACCTCTGCAACTTCTCTTCAGAATCTCCCAAAAGCACAGTGTCATCAGCAAAAAGCAACTGTGACAACTCCCACTTTGTATTTAATTCTTTATCTTTTAACCCCAGCCAAGACCCTCGCATTCACTTCTCTTACAACCCCATCTATAAATATATTGAACAACCACGGTGACATCACACATCCTTGTCTAAGGCCCACTTTTACTGGGAAATAATCCCCCTCCCTCCTACACACTCTAACCTGAGCCTCACTATCCTCATAAAAACTCTTCACTGCTTTCAGTAACCTACCTGCTATTCCATACACCTGCAACATCTGTTACATTGCCCCCCTATCCACCCTATCATACGCCTTTTCCAAATCCATAAAGGCCACAAAAACCTCTTTACCCTTATCCAAATACTGTTCACCTATATGTTTCACTGTAAACACTTGGTCTACACACCCCCTACCTTTCCTAAAGCCACCTTGTTCATCTGCTATCCTGCTTTCTGTCTTACTCTTAATTCTTTCAATAATAACTCTACCATACACTTTACCAGGTACACTCAACAGACATATTCCCCTATAATTTTTGCGCACTCTTTTGTCCCCTTTGCCTTTATACAAAGGAACAATACATGCTCTCTGCCAATCCCTAGGTACCTTACCCTCTTCCATACATTTATTAAATAATAGCACCAACCACTCCAAAACTATATCCCCACCTGCTTTTAACATTTCTATCTTTATCCCATCAATCCCAGCTGCCTTACCCCCTTTCATTCTACCCACTGCCTCACGAACTTCCCCCACACTCACAACTGGCTTTTCCACACTCCTACAAGATGTTATTCCTCCTTGCCCTATACACGAAATCACAGCTTCCCTGTCTTCATCAACATTTAACAACTCACAATATTCCCTCCATCTTCCCGATACCTCTAACTCTCCATTTAATAACTCTCCTCTCCTATTTTTAACTGTCAAATCCATTTGTTCCCTAGGCTTCCTCAACTTATTAATCTGTTATTAACAAAATTTGTTGATAACATCTCACCCACTCTCTCATTTTCTCCATATACTCTTCCCTCCTTGCATAATATATATATATATATATATATATATATATATATATATATATATATATATATATATATATATAGGGTCCACCTCTGGTACAAATTGTGGTACCCATAATGTAGTGCCGAATAGGTAAAACTTGCTATTTTGGCTTAAATAGCAACGCTTTTCTTGCCGAAGACGGCAAGCGGAAATTTGTGTATGTAATAATTTCGCAAAAATCATTCTGAACCTAACGAAAAAAAAATCATTGTGTTTATTATTAAATTATTGTAAACTTATCTAAAATATATTCAGTTGGATTAGGCTAAATTAAATTGCACTTGTTATAATAAGGTTAGGTAAGTTTTCTAAG
>WNWK01001780.1:0-128938 GCA_009830355.1 Cherax destructor
GGGAAGGTACCTAGGGATTGTCAGAGAGCATGTATAGTTCCTTTATATAAAGGGAAGGGGGATAAAAGAGAGTGTAAAAATTATAGGGAATAAGTTTACTGGAGGCAAAGAAGGGAATGTACGAAAGTATAGTGGTACCAACACTCTTATATGGGTGTGAAGCATGGGTTGCAAATGCTGCAGCGAGGAGGAGGCTGGAGGCAGTGATGTCCTATCTAAGGGCAATGTGTGGTGTAAATATTATGCAGAAAATTCGGAATGTGGAAATTAGGAGGTGTGGAGTTACTAAAAGTATTTGTCAGAGGGCTGAAGAGGGGTTGTTGAGGTGGTTTGGTCATTTAGAGAGAATGGATCAAAGAAGAATGACTTGTAGAGCGTATAAATCTGTAGGGGAAGGAAGGCGGGGTAGGGGTCGTCCTAGAAAAGGTTGGAGGGAAGGGGTAAAGGAGGTTTCGTCAGCGAGGGGCTTGGACTTCCAGCAAGCATGTGTGAGCGTGTTAGATAGGAGTGAATGGAGACGAATAGTTTTTGGGACCTGACGAGCTGTTGGAGTGTGAGCAGGGTAATATTTTGTGAAGGTATTCAGGGAAACCAGTTAATTGATTTAGTTGGACTTGAGTCCTGGAAATGGGAAATACAATGCCTGCACTTTAAAGGAGGGGTCTGGGATAGTGACAGCTGGGAGGGACTATTCTCAGCTGTCGTATCTGAGCTCCTCTGCAAAGACAGTGATTATGTATGAATGTGGTGAAAGTGTTGAATGATGATGAAAGTATTTTCTTTTTGGGGATTTTCTTTCTTTTTGGGTCACCCTGCCTCGGTGGGAGACGGCCGACTTGTTGAAAAAAAAAAAATAATAATAATAATAATAATAAATAATATGTAATAATCATTACAATAAATTTCAAACCTAAGCATTATGTAAGATATGTGTCACTGCCTTATCTCATCTGATCTCCACTAATCATGACTGGTGACATTTGGTGTGGGTGAGGGTAGTCTTATCTCTTCTTATCAGTCCAGTAATTACAGTGATGACATTTGAAGCTTACACTGCTTCCCTTTATTTGTTACTCAAATTTGTCTGTCTGTCTGTCTGTCTGTGTCTGTCTGTCTGTATCTGTCTGTCTGTATCTGTCTGTGTGTGTGTGTGTGTGTCTTTCTGTCTGTGTGTCGTCTCCTTTCTGTCTGCTTGTCTCAGAGAGTAGCTCATGAACCAAATGGTATTACGCAGATCCCAAGCACAGTATAATACTTTGTCTGGATTTTTTTTTTTTTTTCAACAAGTCGGCCGTCTCCCACCGAGGCAGGGTGACCCAAAAGAAAGAAAATCCCCAAAAAAAATACTTTCATCATCATTCAACACTTTCACCACACTCATACATAATCACTGTCTTTGCAGAGGAGCTCAGATACGACAGCTGAGAAAAGTCCCTCCCAGCTGTCACTATCTCAGACCCCTCCTTTAAAGTGCAGGCATTGTACTTCCCATTTCCAGGACTCAAGTCCAACTAAATCAATTAACTGGTTTCCTGAATCCCTTCACAAAATGTTACCCTGCTCACACTCCAACAGATCGTCATGTCCCAAAACCATTCGTCTCCATTCACTCCTATCTAACACGCTCACACATGCTTGCTGGAAGTCCAAGCCCTCGCCCACAAAACCTCCTTTACCCCTTCCTCCAACCTTTTCTAGGACGACCCCTACCCCGCCTTCCTTCCCTACAGATTTATACGCTCTCCAAGTCATTCTACTTTGATCCATTCTCTCTAAATGACCAAACCACCTCAACAACCCCTCTTCAGCCCTCTGACAAATACTTTTAGTAACTCCACACCTTCTCCTAATTTCCACATTCCGAATTATCTGCATAATATTTACACCACACATTGCCCTTAGACAAGACATCTCCACTGCCTCCAGACTCCTCCTCGCTGCAGCATTTGCAACCCATGCTTCACACCCATATAAGAGTGTTGGTACCACTATACTTTCGTACATTTCGTACTTTCATACACATTCGTACTTTCGTACGTATGTGTTCCTGTGAGATAGAGAAAGATAGAGACAAAGAGACAGATAAATACAGACAGACAGATGAATACAGACAGAGCCAATCAGGTACCCAGCTGGCAAGCCAGCTGCTGGCAGCCAGGTGGCCAGGTGGCCAGCCAGCTGGCCTGCCAGCCTGCCGACATCACTTTCCACTTAAAAAAGGAGTGTTAATATGACATGACATCAGTGAATCCTTGGTGTTTACCGCAGTGTTTGCTCTAGCTGGCTCTCAATTTAACTGGTGCTCCCAAAAGGTACTAAGTGGTCCCAGATTTTTTTAATATGGCGCACACCGAGTGTTAGGACCCTTTCTATGCTGACCAGGCATCTCAGGCCAATCATGCCAAATTTGGAGGAATGAAAAATAAAACAAATATACGTTTGGGGCAGTAGCGGTAAGAACGTATATATACGTTTATACTGTTTAAGGGTTAAAGGCCATAACAAGACAAAGATCTCAACAGCCAGGAAGATGACGGGGTGGGTATTGAGAACTTTCAAAACAAGGGAAATAATGCCGATGGTGACACTCTTCAAATCGCTAGTGCTCCCTCACTGAGAATACTGCTCAGTGCTGACGGCCCCATTCAGGGCAGGAGAAATATGAGAGCTGGAACAAATTCAGAGATCGTTTACGGCTCACATTGAGCCATTGAAACATCTAAATTATTGGGAACGCCTTCAAGTCTTGAACATGTACTCATTGGAGCAGAGGAGAGAGAGATACATGATAATATATACCTGGAAAGTACTTGAGGGCCTGGTCCCAAATCTGCACACTGCCATAACAACATACTGGAGTGAGAGATATGGGAGAAAGTGTAAAATAAACCCAGTGAGGAGCAGGGGTGCGGTGGGGACAATACGGGAGCACTGTATTAACATCTGGGGTCCCAGACTATTCAACATCTTACCAGAAGATATCCGAAACACGGCTGGAACCAGTGTAGAAGCCTTCAAGAGGAAACTGGACAAGTATCTTCACCAGGTGCCAGATCAACCAGGCTGTGATGGATATGTGGGGCAGCAGGCCTCCAGCAGCAACAGCCTGGTTGACCAGGCAATCACCAGACGAGCCTGGCCCATGGCCGTGCTCAGAGAGTAGATAAACTCTCGAAACTCTTCAAAGGTATATCAGAGCTATAAAATGCATATACAGTACACTCATTACGTACCATAAAATATTTGTAGTTTTAATGTAGGGTGAGAGGTGAGTAAACGAGGTAAAACGAATAAACGAGAGAGCGAGAGAGAGAGAGAACGAGTAAATGAGAGAGAATAGAGATGCGGAGTTATGTAAACAAGCAGATGAACGCATCATGTTTTGGTTCATACACGTAACATCTCATATTTTCATTAATTTATTCTACTGTGGGGTGTATTTATCATGTTTATATGTTACGTAGCATGTTTATTATGTAATTTTGAAAAAAATCATAGATGGATTAATGAAAATTTTTATATTAATGTAATATACGACATTTAATGCGCCTCAGTGATTATTATTGCATATTATTATTATTATTATTATTATTATTATTATTAATTAATATGGCATCTTCAAGACTAATAAGACACTTAGTGATTTTAATATATACCTGCACGCCAGCACAGTGTGTAAGTTTATTTAAGTACAGGTACACATAAGTAGTGTATAATTATGGGAGACGGCCGACGTGTTGAGCAAAAAAAGAAATATAAAACAATGCCTGCACCTTAAAGGAGGGGTTTGAGATATTGGCGATTTGGAGGGATTTTCTGAACTGTCGTATCTTAGCGCCTCTGCAACGACAGTGATTATGTGTGAGTGAGGTGAAAGTGTTGAATGATGATGAAAGTATTTTCTTTTGGGGATTTTCTTTCTTTTTGGGTCACCCTGCCTCAGTGGGAGACGGCCGATGTGTTGAAAAAAGAAATATATAAAACATGAAATAACTTCAAAATACAGTGGACCCCGGATTACGTACTGCTCCAAACTCGAACAATTATGTAAGTGTATTTTTGTAAGTGTATTTTTGGGGGTTTAAAAGGACTAATCTAATTTACATTATTCCTTATGGGAACAAATTCGTTCGGTAACGGCACTTGAACAGCATTCTGGAACGAAATAGTGACGTAATCCAGGGGTCCACTGTACTTGAAACTTTGGAGAGTTTCCAGGCATAATGGAGAGACGCGGAGCTCATGGAAAATGTAAACAAACAGGGTGGGGCGCGATGACGGTATTAGAAAGTCAGGTGAGGGAGAACCATATAGCGAGTTTTGGGCACAATTTGAAATGTCCGTATTAGCGAAATGACACAAGGCAAAAAGCCATAAAGTGGGCCCTACTGTATATGTGAATGATGGTGAAAGTGTTGAATGGCAGTGAAAGTGTTTCTTTCCTTTTTAGGTCACCCTGCCTTGGAGGAAGACAGCTGGCATGTTGAAAAAAAAAAATTTAATTGGAATTTTTTTAAATTTACGTAAAACTGGCTAAATTACTGACTTGTGTGCACTTTATAGGGTAATTGTAGTTGAACTGGCAGTTTCTTATGCTCAGTCAATAGAACAGGAGGCTTAGCTAAGAATTTGGACTTAAGAGTCAGAGAAATAACAGGTGAGTAAACTGTGCCTAGACCGTTAACTTTGTGCCTCCATAAGTCCACAAATTTTCCATCATATTTTATACTTTTGGTGTCATTACCTTCAGAAAAAGATTCCCTACCATTTCAAAAGGAATATTTTTTTTTAAAGTGGACACTGGGAGTAATATTAATTTTAAGTGTCTTAACATGTAAAATAATTAATACTAAGACTTCCACTCCCCACTATGCTGTCTAAATCCCTAATAATATTCTACAATGCAGTGCTTATTATAAACTTGCACATTAAACCATAAAAAATAGTATTCATATTTTAAGAATAAACACTGGAGCCCCTAGACGATGTCATCTGTTATACCATTAAGTTTTACTATAATTTAACAACAGACACTCCCTCCCTTTTTGTCCTCAGGTAATGATCATAGGAAAGACAGGTAACAGAAGACCTATAGCCTATTTTGAGGTTATTGTCTAGGCAAATGAGGAATGGATAACATAACAGAAATTTGTCTCCTCACCTTAAACTCTATATTGATACACAACTTACATTACAAAGTGTCACAAGTCAAAGAGAAATACCAAAACTTACTAAAAACTATAAGCAGATATTCAACATGAAAGGGTTATGTAAAAATTGGACTTACTACCACCCCTACTACTAGTAATACTATTATCAACTAGCAGCCCTAAGAAGTACATGAACTAATAACAGGGTTCCAGTAACTACTATAAAATATCTCAAGGAATTTAACTTCTCAGCCAGTCTGGGTAGGAGGACTATGTTGCTAGGCAGAGCTTTGCACTATCTTTATCTGAATTCAATACTGCAACTACAAGATTTTCCAACTTATTCTTAAATTCTGCATTACTTTTGTTCTTAACACTTAAACTGAGGGGGCAAAATTTTAAAAATAATTTTTTTTTAATGGTCCATGTCAGGATGAAACATCGTTATAAGTTTCAAATCCATGTGCATGTTAGCTTCTCTCGCTCCACTATCCTTTCATCACATCTCATAAAAGAGGCTATTTTTCTAAATAAACATAAAAAAAAAAAATCTAAGGAAAATTTAGGCTTTATGGTGCGTTATAAATGACAAAAAAGATCAATTGTTGGCAACATGGGCTTAAATACACCCAAAAGTATTTTTTTACAATTTATGCCAAATTACGATTGTTTTTCAAGAGTTGTTTTCAATGACTAACAATATGTACACTACTTTTGTTAGGAGAAGTGATTTTCAAGTGCTTCAGCATGTGAAACATGCAGAGATGCATAGAAAGCTATACCAATTGCATTTTTTTTTTTTTAACACACTGGTCATCTCCCAACAAAGTAGGAATAAAAAAAGCACTTTCACCATCTTTCAATTTATCATAATCTTGCCAGAGGTGCACTGATACCACAGTCCAAATCCCCCCCCCTTCCAAACTGCAAATATCCCCATCCCTCCTTCAGAGTGCAGGCCCTGTACTTCCCACCTCCAAGACTCAAATCCAGCTAGCCAATTTTCCCAAGTCCCTTCACATTATTATTATAATCAAATAGAAGCGCTAAACCACAGGGGTTATACAGCGCTGCAGGTTATTGTAGGATGCAGGGAGAGTGGGTTGTAAGAGGGAGATGGAAGTCCCTTCACAAATGTTACCTTGCTCACACTCCAACAGCTCATCAAGTTCTAAAAGCCATTTGCCTCCACTCACTCCTAACAAGCTCACACACTTGCAGAATGTCCAAGCCCCTTGCACACAAAACCTCATTGACCTCCTCCCTCCAACATTTTCTAGGGTAAGTCCTACCTACAGATTTATACACCCTCTAAGTTATCCTATTTTCCTCCATTCTCTATAAATATCCAAACTACCTTAACAACCCCTCCCCAGCCCTCTGGATAACACTTTCAGTATCCCCGCACCTCCTCCTAATCTCCAAGCTACAATTTTTTTTTTATTTATTAACACATTGGCCGTTTCCCAAAAAGGCAGGGTGGCCTGAAAAAGAAAAACTTTCATCATCATTCACCCCATCACTGTCTTGCCAGAGGCATGCTTACACTACAGTTATAAAACTGCAACATTAACACCCCTCCTTCAGAGTGCCGGCACTGTACTTCCCATCTCCAGGAATCAAGTCCGGCTTGCCGGTTTCCCTGAATCCCCTTATAAATGTTACCTTGCTTACACTCCAACAGCACGGCAAGTCCTAAAAACCATTTGTCTCCATTTGCTCCTATCTAACAAGCTCTCACATGCTTGCTGGAAGTCCAAGCCCCTCACACACAAAACCTCCTTTACCCCCTCCCACCAACCTTTCCTAGGCTGACCCCTACCCCACCTTCCCTCCACTGCAGATTTATACACTCTTGAAGTCATTCTATTTCATTCCATCCTCTCTACATGTCCAAACCATCTCAATAACTACAAATTCTCTGCATAATATTCACACTACACATTGCCATCAGACACATCATCGCCATGGTCTCTAGCCTCCACCTCACTGCAACATTCACAACCCATGCTTCACCCCCATATAAGAGAATTGACACCACTATATTTTCATATATTCCCCATTTTGCCTCCATGGATAAATTCATCTCCACAGGTGCCTCAATGCACCACTCACCTTTTTACCCTTGCCAATTTTGTGGTTCCCCTCATCTTTCAAAAACCCATCTGCTGACAAGTCCACTCCCAAATATCTGAACACATCCACTTCCTTCATACTCCTTCCCTCCAATTTGATATCCAGTCTTTGACTAAATTTTTTGTTACCCTTATCATCTTACTCTTTCCCATGTGGCCCTGGTGGTGGTAGGTCCACTGAGCCATGGAGCTTCTAATAGGAAAGATCTCCATCAATGGCACCACCCTGTGACTCTACCGTTTCTCACAACCTACCAGCTTCCATAGTAAATCTATCCTTATACCACCTCAAAAGTATATAGTCATAGAGGCTATGACCTCAAATTAAGTTATAATAAACGACTGTAAATAAAGGAATACAAAAACGACTGTAAATGGAGGAATACTAACTTACTCCAGTTTTATCTCCATACTTAATAAATTAAACCCCAAAAAGAATAAAAAAGCACAATACCGTGACTGGAACAATACACAAATAACCCGTACATAGGATAATGAAACACAAGACGATGTTTTGGTCTGATTTGAAAAACGATTATGTAATGATTCAAGTTCGACCAAAATGCTGTCATTAGTTTCATTCTCCTACATGCAGGTTATTTGTGTGTAATTACATCCCAAACTTGCAAATATAAATGAATAAATACAGTGGACCCCCAGATTTCATCATTAATTCGTTCCAGAATGCTGTTCAAGTGCTGTTACCGAATGAATTTGTTCCCATAAGGAATAATGTAAATTAGATTAGTCCTTTTAGACCCCCAAAAATACACTTACAAAAGCACTTACAAAAATACACTTACATAATTGTTTGAGTTTGGAGCAGTACGAAATCTGGGGGTCCACTGTATAATAAAAAACTATTTGCAAAAAAGACATCTAGGACTGCATAAGCACCATAATCATGTTTGTAAATTTAAGTTTGAAATATGACAAACACTAATAGCTTTAATATTCTATTAACACTTGCCAACTATCTAAATGGTAATAGTATCTATGGTCAACCTCTACCACCATTCCCAGAGTTCACGTAATTAGAGCAATATATCAGTTTATCTTCCAGTTATCTATCTTTGCTTGTATATCCTCAAACTTGTGATGAGATGTATGCCTAATTATCCAGGTTAATGAATCTAGGAAAGCAAGCTGTTATCCAAGACCACAAACTCAACTGGGTATTTAGTGCTGTTTACTAAAGCATTTGAAAAAATAAAATAATAAACACATGAGGCAGTGCATCAGTATTTTCAACAAACTTCATAGAAATAAGAATAAAGCATTCAAATAATTTAGCAGAAAATTTAATTAAAGGTTAGCTGGTTGGATAGATGAAGAGTAACAGTAACCACTAGGCACAGAGATGAGGCAAATTATAATACAAACTAAGATAAATTAATATCACATTAAAATAAAAGAGTTATCCTTGTAGGTTAAGTCACAGCTGGTAAATAAGGAAGAGATGAAAGATGAACAGTCACTTACAGCAGTACCAGTACAAAAAATAAAAATAAAAAATAATAATTAGCTTTTGCCAGCAACATATCTTCAACTGATCTAGAAGAGAACTTTGAAAAAACTTCTGTTGTTGAAATCCGTAACAGACTTCAAATTAAAATAAATTAATATACACTTTCATTGGCATTTAGACAAATGTATTCACAACCAGGTGTATGTGCATGCATGTTAACCCCCATACACTCGTATGCATGTTAACCCCCATACACTCGTATGCATGTTAACCCCCATACACTCGTATGCATGTTAACCCCCATACACTCGTATGCATGTGCACACACATTATGATCATTAGCTCAAAATACATTTTGACTGAGCTTTAATTTAATCTAAACATAAATCATTCCCCATTACTAATACATTTATTGTATTGTTTTTTATAAATATTACACAAGACCTTAAAGTAAAATTATATTTGTACTAAAACCAAGCGAAAGTCAATCTAAAAAAAACTGTACAAATTTTTATCAAGGTGAGCATTTTCAGAAGTCTAGATACTCATAATTTCATCCATTATATACAAGGAGAGTATACGGATGTTGCTTGGTACTATAATCCATTAGTATTTTCCTTATGCTCAGATGGCTACTTTATTAAAATAGCTTTGTTAATTAAATTTAATTTTAATACAGCTTAGTACACATTTATTCAAGCCAAACCAACAGTTAATTAAAACTAACAAATACTGTACTAAATAAAGGAGTAATGTCAACAAATAATATATGAAGACTTTACTGAAGCCTTTATTAGCCCCAACCCACTTATAGGTGAAACACTGTACCAATAGAGATTTCACTGAACTGAGTGTCTATTGATCAAAGCCTAAAATTGATAAATACAAAGAGGAATATACAAGCAAAGAAGTCTCTCTAGGGATACATTACATTTTGTTGTTGTATGTGCAAGGACCCTACATGAGTGGGCAATATGAATGGTTGCAAAATACAAGTGCAACTTCAAAAAAAAAAAAAAAATTGTCAACTAGGTCTATTAAGCAAAGGAATCTAAGATACAAAAATATCAAATGAATTATAAAAAATGCAGAAGGCAAATTGACTTAGTAATAAAAGATATACACAGAATACAGCAGCCCTCACATCTAATGATATAGTATATCACTAACCCACAATTAACAATCTTATTAAACACTGACCACAATGCCTGGTCAGTTATTCAAAGTTGGTAAAGATATTGACTAGAGGAAAATAAGATACTAAAAATAAGCACGTGAAGAACACTTACCGTCCATGCCATTGGTTTCTTCGTATGCCCGACGTTTTAGAAGACTCGGGGAGGTATTATTAACCACGGGAAGCTCCTTGTTGGGTATTGGGGTGTATATCAAACTGCCATCTGCAAGTCATAAAGTTTCTGTACATCATATCGTATAATTGGTAAATTAAAAATAGTAAGAAACTTACGAGAAATAAGCAGGAATCACAGAGGTACCTAAAAAGAACCTTGAGCAAGCAGCAATTAGAGAAACATATAACAAAAACCTTCCCAGTCACAAATATGCAGAAGCCCTTCAAGCTGCAACATGAAATAACAAGTCATTAAACAAGCCACAGACTACAAGATGTGGGTGTGGTGTAAGCCATGATCCAAGTATCAACCACTACCTTGAAGGACCTTTGCCGATTCTCTCCAACCACCATGACTGACAGCCTTTTGCCCTCATTAATGATTCAGGCAAAAAGGGGAATTCAACATATGACTCCAAAATGAAACTAAAACAATGTTGAAACCCATAGTGTGTGATCAACAAACCAACCTGGTCCCTTGGGAGGTTTTGGGAATGCAATGTGGGGTTGTTTGGGAAGGAGCGACTTGTCCGTAGGGAGCATCCAGGCAGGGCAAGCCGAGTTCTTCTGACCTAAGCGGACCGAGACCTGAGAGACTCTCCCTCGTCGCCGCCCCGTCCCACGCTTCACCAGGTATGCAAAATCATCAAAGGATTTCCCACCCATGCGCAGGAGACCTGAAACGTTATCCATATAGTGGCCCATGCATTCATTATATGCTAAAACCCTTCTCTGAGGATTTCAGGTTAATATCTATTTTCACAACTGCTAAGCTAATGATGCTGATCATTAATATTATTGCCAACTTTTCCATAAGATATTTCAATTCAGAATGTCCTGGCACATAACTTACTCTCTTGCCGGATATTGGTAGTATTTACAGGCCATGTTGGATTGCGGCTAGCCTTCCTAGGTTGGATTAAATCTTCACAAAGCCGTCGCATGACACGAATGGGAAGGCTAGTATGGACCATGATGGCTGCCCTTGTTTTCATGATGGGTCTAGGTGAACCAGCTCGTAGGGCAACACCATGAGCCTGGGCAGCATGACGTATTAACTGCGAGCGTGTCTTGTACTCCCGGCCACACCCACCCACATTACACCGCTGTGAACGACTGCCACCACTGTGCAGTCGTTCTGGAAAGTAAAACGCCTGTTCTTACTTCTGACCACACCAAATATGCAATTCTTAATATTTTCTTATAATTATTTATATTAAAAACTTACAGACTTTATTAAATTTCTATTTATGTCACTGTAACTGTTCCATCCATTCTTTATCCACTACTATGCCACAGAACCATCAATGTCTGGGATCCACCACAACATTGCACACGTTAGTCAGTATCCACTGCAGTCTTTTCTTTTTCTCTTTATTATCATGCTCTTTAACTTCATTTTCAAGATATTACTTCGCATTTTGTAGAACATCCATTCAATATTTTCCAAGTTATCACACTGCTATCCAATGTAGAATGAATTTGGGTTTATCCTTGGCTGGCTGGGGTTTACTATGTCTTCAACAAAAGCTGACAACTGAAATCTTAGCTGCAACACAGTCACCTACATCAATCAGTGACTCAAATTAATCCATCTTCGGGAATTTATGATCAAGCCAATCCACAAAAAAATAATATACTCAAAACAAAATTCATATAGTTAACTTCTCCATCATGCTATAGAATATCTACAATATATTATAAAATGGTACCTTGAGCACATACAATATCTAAGCTTCTTTGTAGATTCAAGTTTTATGTTCTCAACTGAATTTTCAGAAAATTAAAAAAAAAAAAAAAAAAAAAAAAGGACATGTTATCTATTTTAATTTTGTCACTAGAGGACAAGTCAGCTATGTTGAGGTAATACTAGGAAATGAAGCATACTACCACAGTAATTAGCCAAGTTTTGGCAGCGATAAATTTAAAATGTAACTCAAATACTAATTTAATTTAATACATAGTAAGAATGGGGTTGCCATGGGAAAAAACTGAAACAAAAAATCTACTGCTTGAGCAAGGGCTTTCACTAAATGCATAACAATAACTAAAATGAACAGAATGCACGTTTTTTTTTTTTAATACGTCAGCCATCTCCCACCAAGTTAAGGTGATCAAAAAAAAAAAGAAACACTTTCACCTTCATTCACACATAATCACTCTCTTTGCAGAGGCACTCAGATATCACTCCAAACAGCCAATATCCCAAACCCTCTCCTTTAAAATACAGGCATTGTACTTCCCACCTCCAGGACTCAAGTCTGGCTAACAGGTTTCCCTGAATCCCTTCACAAAATATTACCGTTCACATTCCAACAGCTTATCAATTCCCAAAAATCATTCGTCTCCACTCACTCCTATCTAACACGCTCACACATGCCTGCTGCATGTCCAAGCCCCTTGTCCCTTGTTTAACATATTTATGGATGGGGATGTAAAAGAAGTGAATGCTAGGGTGTTGGGGAGAGATGGGGGATTAAAATATGCAAAATCTAATTCAAAATGGGAGTTGCTGATGACACTGTGCTTTTGGGAGATTCTGAAGAGAAGTTGCAAAGGTTAGTGGATAAATTTGGGAGGGTGTGTAAAGGAAATTAAAAGAGAACATAGATATGAGAAAGGTGATGAGGGTAACAAACGAGTTAGGTAATGAAAGATTGAATATCAGATTGGAGGGAGTATTGAGGAAGTGAATGTGTTCAGATATTTGGGAGTGGACTTGTCAGCAGATGGGTATATGAATGATGAGGTGAACACAACTGATGAATGGAGAAAAGTAGGTGGTGCATTGAGGTATCTGTGGACAAACAATGTTATCCATGGAGGCAGAGAGAGAAATGAATGAGAGTATAGTGGTACCAACACTCTTATATGAGTGTGAAAATTGGGTTGTGAATGCTGCAACGAGAAGAAGGCTGGAGGCAGTGGAGATGTCATGTCTGAGAGAAATAAGTAGTGTAAATCCTATTCAGAGAATTCGTAGTTTGGAGATTAAGAGAAGGTGCGGAGCTACTGAAAGTAATATTCAGAGGGCTCAGGAAAGGTTGTTGAAGTGGACTGATCATTTAAAGAGGATGGATCACATGGAGGGTGCATTAATCTGTAGTGGCAGGAAGACCAGGTAGAGGTCGTCCTAGGAAAGAATGGAGGGAAGGGGTTAAAGGAGGTCTTGTTCTAAGAGGCCTGGACATCCAGCAGGCATGTGTCAGCATATTAGGAGTGACTGGAGGCAAACAGTTATGAGGACCAGACAAGCTGTTGGAGTGTGAGCAAGGTAATATTTTGTGAAGGGATTCAGGGAAACCGATTAGCTGGACTTGAGTCTTGGAGGTGGGAAGTACAGTGCCTGCACTCTAAAGGGAAAGGGGGCAATATTTGCTGTTTAGAGGGGCATCTGAACTGTCGTATCTGCATGCCTCTGGCAAGACAGTGAGTGTGAATGATAGTGAAAGTGTTACTTTTTCGAGTCCCCCTACCTCGGTGGGAAACGGCCAGTGTTAAAAAAAATTATTTCTTTTTGGAAATAAAAAATTATATCCCCATTAAATTAAATAATAAACTAAGAGTATAAAAGGCAATACAACAAATTCTCTAGAGCAACAATTCATTGCTGATACTTTTGAACTTGCAGTGAAGCATTATACATTCCTCTATCCATTAGGTTTCACTACAGCAGCAGCAATGTTAATGCTCTCTAAAGTCACCACATGATAAGTGCAAAATTAGAGATCAAAATATATCACCAATACTGTAATATTATCTTCATAATACAGACTTTTAAGATAACCATATTCTAAGAGAAGGAAAAAAGTATTTACAAAATACATTAATTGTTTCCCAAAAGTTAGTAAAATAGGAATCTGCATGGGAATTAAGTCATGTATGGCCAAGAAAAGTATTTTACAATTTTTATTTAGACTTTGATTATTTAATGAAGAACAAATGGTAAATTTTTCCTTGATGGCTGTCCTTTCTACTAACCTTTACAACAAGTTAATTTACTCTTACAAGGAGATAGCTATGTCTACTAATACTATACCCCTAAGTTTAATAACTATTTGAATTACCTGTCACTAAACATTTGCAAATTCCTCCTACTCATTTGTACATTTTTGAATCTAGCTATATTAAATTTCTCTTCATACACCTGAATGAGAATGTGCTGAATTTTACTTCTACCTTCATCTTAGCAAGCCTGTATATGGTCGAGTGTGAATACATCAACCCAGTCATGCACATTCTTTTCCATGCATACATGTAAATGCGTAAATACCCTTACTGATAAGTCTATTCAAGAACAAACTAGTAATCTCTGCCAACACACTGAATCCTTTTCTTATTTCATTAATAACCTTGTGCTAGTAATAATATCAGGTACTCGAGGACAAGGTCTAGTCTCTCAACATGCATCACTGCTAATTTTTATTTACCTGGCCTCTTATAAGCTCAATATTATTTTCCAAGAATGCTCAACAATTTGTCTTCTTATATACTTCCCTCCAAGATGGTGGTCCCAGAAAGTCTTACAGCATCTCTCTTTAAATACTCTTCCATACCCGTTTCATTACCTTGATAGTACATGGCATTTATTCCTCCATTCTCTATCATAAAGCATTTCACAAGAAATCCTCGTCTCTATCAAAATTCCACTGATAATCCTCTAATCTCCTTATCATAAAACATTCCACAGCCTTCTAATCTCTATCATAAGGCATCTCTCATAATTTCTTTAGATTACAGTAACCTCCTCTGGGCAAGAGCTATCCAAACATGCATAATTTTCCATTAGTCCTTCATCCACAATGATTATTATCCATTATGCCCATATCCACATTTTCTATAATTTGGTTGCCCACATAGTGATCATCTTCCACAACTCTTATCCACACAATGATCATCTTGGATGCTAAAATCCAAATAATCATCTTCCACAATTCTCATCCACAATGATCCTTCTCCATAACATTCATTTACACAATTGTCCTCCATAACTCATCCATACAATGATCATCTATAACTTAAGTCATCCACACTATTTTCTTTACCATACTCAACATTTTATATTCTACACTTTATAAACTTTTATAGCCAATACTAAACTCATTTACCTGATATATACAAGGCATTGCACAGCAGAAAATAATAAGCACCATATTTAAACAACGGAGGAAATGCAAGCATGGGGGAGATTGGAGCTTTATTATAAAGCTCATGTTACCATACTTTAGGGGGCTCTGAGCCTAACTTACAGATGCAGAAGACAATATCTATACATCCACACAAAGCTGAAACATTAAGGAATCAATTCATCCATTAACCTGGATTTTGGACAATGTTTATTTTTTTGTGCTGAACAACACCTCCTATATTACTACCAGAATAATCTAAGAGAAAGAGTGAATAGGAAGAAGGAAGATAAGTATAAGGAACAGGAGGCAGAAGAGAGGGAAAAGATGAGACAGGAGGAGGGAGAGAGAGGATAGTTAGTGAAGGATAGGGTAGAAGCAAGATTAAAAAAAAAAAAAAAAGGAAGCATGGCCAGAGGACTGGGCTACAAGGGTAGAAAAGCTCTTGATACCTGTTACAGGTATGTCACATGGGGAAAATAAGGAAAAGGTAGGAGAGAGAAGGGAAGACAAGATGTAACAGACAGGGAGCAGAAGAATAGGGAGTGGGAGGTATACAAGCCTGAGTAGCAAGGTGGAAAGGAGAGAAAAAAGATAGAGGTAAAGGAGGGGAAAGAGGAAAGACAGAGCAGAAAGAGAAGAGAGAAGACAAAAACAAGACAAGATGATTGAGAGACTAAAGAGCAGAGTAGGAAGGAGAGGGATGAGACAAAGGGGAACAAATGCTAGTGGGATAGAAGGGAAAGCTCAAGGATATATAGAGAAAAAAAATAAAGAGATTCACAGGCAGGGAAGAAAGAGGGGTACCACAGGAGGGAAAGATCAAGATGATAGGGTAAAGACCAAGGAAGGGATAAGGAAAACACTGGAGAAAGATCACTGGGAAGACCAAAGCAGAATAAGTTGGATAAACTGAGGCCAGGGATCAGTGTAGATGCAAAATAGGGAGAGGAGATATGGACATCAATGGAGTAGATTGGTTAATCAAGAACAGGTGAGGGAGAAGAGTTTGAGAAGAATGAAGGTAGAATATTGGGGAGGAGGGAGACTGAGATGGAGGTTGATCATGGGAAAGTTTTGAGGAAGGAAATCAAGGAAAGAGGAAAATCTTGGGAAAAGAAACAGAGAAAAGGTTAATCAAAAGAGATAGTGAAAGTAGGTCAAGGAGGAAAGAGTGAGGGGAAAACAATGGAGAGGTCAGACAATGGAAGGATCAAGGGGAAGGATGAGTCAGGGAGTACGGAAAATAAGTTAGAAACCTGATATGAGGAACCATATAAATAAGAATATTGTGTTTGCATCACCACTTTACCACAATGTTTATTATGCCAGCTAGCTCCTTTGCCATCCTCTTCATACATTATATTAAGTTGTTAAATACACCTTTGCACTAGTCATGTATGACCTTCAAAAGATAAATGCTGAACAAAATGGTTCCATAACAAAATAGTACACTATAAAAAAAAGTGTAGCCTAAAGTTGATAAAAAAATGGAATAACTATTCACACAGATATATCACTGGAGTCATATTTGTGATTAGTAATGACAATCTAAAAATCACAAACTGACTGCACATATTACATCTAATCTCTAAGCAATTCCTCCTCTCAAGTTTTTCAAAACATTTAAGAACACTACTACTTTGTGCATAATTAAGACAAGTGTCACTTGTAAAATTATTCAAGATGCTCACCATCTAGTCTTAATATTTACAATAATACAAATTGTTACTATTTAATTAAAGTGCAACATGTTACTTGAATACATTTTTTAAGATCAATTATTCTTCAATATCTACAGAAATTTTATATATGTTTAAATCACAATCTATTCACCAAAAGAGATTAAAATTATGAACACTGCCAATATCATCTTCAATGTCCAGCATAATTAATTAGTGAATAACAATTGCTTGTTCCTACAACCACACTACTGAGCCTTCCACAATAACTGAAAACTTTAGTGATAAAGAAAATCTTTGGTAGTAAGTTTCATAACATGGGTCATTAAACAAGAGACGGCAATACTTCTCACCAGATAACAAGTCACAATCATGCACAGAGGAAGACCGGCTCACCTTCCCCAAATATATCAGCACTTTTTCTTCCACTTTCACTGTCAATATCAGCTATGGTGGTTGGAGAGAGGGACCAAGGTTAGGGAGTCAATTAGGGAATAGCGGATGCACTGATAGATATGTTTATTTGGAGGTGCCCCTGAGGACAGTGTGCTAGAAACATTTTCTGAGTTGAGATGAACAAACCACAAGCCAAGATGACAAATGATACCAACAGTTGACACATCCACAATTTTCATATCAATAATCAAATAAGATGATGAAAATGTTCTACCACTCAACTCAGGGGAAGGTCTAAAACAAAAAGTAGACAAAGATGAATAAATATCTAAAGAAAACTGCAGGAAAGCTCCCAACATGTATTTTAATGTGTTAAAATAACAGCCAAATAAACAACTAACAGTATTACTTCTACTTTTAGCTTGAGTTGTGCACATGATTAGAACAAGACTGATCTGATGACACAACCAATATAATTTTCAAAATAACAAATTTGAAAGATTAAAGTATCTTCAAAACTTAAGATGAAATTCTCCAATAAATTTACTGAAATATACATATGACATCTCTAGTCAGCAAAGCTATTCTTTATATAAATGATCTTTTAAACAAAGGGCCTCTGTATATTATTCTACAATAATTGCAGCATGTTAAAGCACCAGAGAAGGGGTTAGTTTTAAGTTAATTTTGAACAACTGTGGTTATTTATTCATCATGCAACATAATGTATGCATTATAATAGCTCAGAAACATTACAGTACACCCTCGTAATACTAAACTTTGGCACAAAGAAATAGTCGGGGAAATAAAGCTTCTGTACCACAGTATATGCTTACCACTTTCTACAAGTATTCAAGAGAAAATTAAAGCACTGTACATTACATTTTTATTAATTACTAATGTGTAATGACTAAGTTAAGTCTTGCTTCATCAATTTTCCACAAAAGTGGGGAATGCCCATAAATTCTATAATGTTTAGTATCAGAGGAGGTACTGGATCCCTAAGGATCAACTGACAATGGTTTGAAATGAGTAAAATCACCCCAATTCATATACCAAAGTTACCATACACTATTATCACACATCAGTGTCCACCCACCTTCTTCTTTTCCAATTCGCGAAGGAAGTTTGAGGCCACCAAATTTCTTCCAGTATTGCCAGCATGAGTTGCAGAGGCGACACTGTAGATGGGAAGGGCCCCAGGCATACCACTGGCTACTATTTGTTGCTGAAAGAATAGTAGTAGTATGAAAATGCAGTTAGGTAGCTCAGTGATATAAGACTAGTCAAAATCTATATATAGTATATTTCTAATATACATTATCCTCAAAACTTCCAAGAATGAGACCACTACAGTGCTACTATTATTAAGTTCATTTGAAAGAACTAAACCTGAAGGGGGTAAATTGCTTGGAGAATGGGAGGGGTGGCATGTAATGAGGTTTGAATGAAGGAATGGGAGGGTAGCTCCAATTCCTTACATAAAGAGTCCTCCACCAGTATCAAGTCACTCTCCTTGAAGAGTGATACCACAGCTGATAAGACGCAAGGAAACTATTATTATATGTAATTTACTGTATGTCAAAATCAACACAAAAAATCACAGGTATGATGGAGCAGTTAAAATAAGTTAGAAAATTTTATGTATGGTGAGTGTATCAAACAAGTTGTTAGCTTTGCAAAGAGCTACAATGTTATTCAGCACTTTTGACTCAAGGTTTAATACTGTACAATATAAACATTCAAACCGATCACATAATAACAAAGTAAATACTACCCAAGGTATGGTAGAAGTACCAATATGACAGCAAGATCAAAATTAGCACATAGTGCTAAAAGAAGTAAAGAAATTAAAGGCATTTCTGAGAAATGCACCAAAACAAAGATAGTGAGGATGAACCAAGCATGATTTATAAACTGTTTATATAAACTTATCTTGGGTTTTTTTCTATCTAATTAGTCCATCTGTCCACATGACCATATCTCAATTAGCACCTCTTCTGCACCTTGAATTATACTCTTCATACTGCCACACAGTCTTTCAACTTCCTCCTTCCGTATTTTCATATTTCAAAACAAACTTTCTACTGCCTCCCATCTCTCCAATGCAGCATTTGAAGACTATATTTCACACCCTTACAAAACTATAAAGCACCAAGAATAAAAAATCACAACAATGTGGCTGGAACAATACACAAAAAACCTGCACCTAAGAGTAGTACAGGTATTGTACTGATCAATCATCCTTATACTTGTCTCGTGTATCTCATCATTTTATCATCCAGCGACAGAAGTCTTTCTTCCCACAGACACCTCTGTATTCCTACAACTGTCTTTTCCACTTCTATTTTATGATTTACTTCATCTATCATATAATATTCAACTCATATTATTTCATTCTCTTGACTTCAATTTGTTCTCTTCACCTTATTTATCTTTTTATTTTAAGTGCAATATTTCTTGTTTCCAGGGTCATCCTACCAAGTGGCCAGGACTCAGACCAGTCCCATAAATTGGACAGAAAATATTACAGACAAACAAACTTTTAGGAATTAGAAAGCAAATATAAGTTATGTAGAATCTAAGTAGATTCAAAAGATTTACCAGCCATTTTCCATGTTCAAGAGACAGGGAAAAAAAAAATCCTTGGATGGTTGCTATTTACCAACCTATTACTCTACCTACTTTTTTTTTTTTTTTTCAACAAGTCGGCCGTCTCCCACCGAGGAAGGGTGACCCAAAAAGAAAGAAAATCCCCAAAAAGAAAAAAACTTTCATCATCATTCAACACTTTCACCACACTCATACATAATCACTGTCTTTGCAGAGGAGCTCAGATACTACAGCTGAGAAAAGTCCCTCCCAGCTGTCACTATCTCAGACCCCTCCTTTAAAGTGCAGGCATTGTACTTCCCATTTCCAGGACTCAAGTCCAACTAAATCAATTAACTGGTTTCCCTGAATCCCTTCACACAATGTTACCCTGCTCACACTCCAACAGATCGTCATGTCCCAAAAACCATTCGTCTCCATTCACTCCTATCTAACACGCTCACACATGCTTGCTGGAAGTCCAAGCCCCTCGCCCACAAAACCTCCTTTACCCCTTCCCTCCAACCTTTTCTAGGACGACCCCTACCCGCCTTCCTTCCCTACAGATTTATACGCTCTCCAAGTCATTCTACTTTGATCCATTCTCTCTAAATGACCAAACCACCTCAACAACCCCTCTTCAGCCCTCTGACAAATACTTTTAGTAACTCCACACCTTCTCCTAATTTCCACATTCCGAATTTTCTGCATAATATTTACACCACACATTGCCCTTAGACAGGACATCTCCACTGCCTCCAGCCTCCTCCTCGCTGCAGCATTTGCAACCCATGCTTCACACCCATATAAGAGTGTTGGTACCACTATACTTTCGTACATTCCCTTCTTTGCCTCCATGGATAACGTTTTTTGTCTCCACAGATACCTCAATGCACCACTCTTACCTGAATTATTCTCAAATTACTTCATGTCAATAACTTCCAAAATCTACAACACAGCCCAAATTCTTTTATGTGAATGTTGAAATTAAAGCTTGTACAAAATCTGAATTTCACAGTCTTCCAATGATGTATTTCCCTCCCTTTCTAATTCCCTACAAACCAAACAAAAATTTCTTTATATTTTTATACTTTAAGTGTTATACAGGTCTAGACAAGAGTTCCCACATTTAATTACAAGCTAACCAATATTATCCTGCTAAACACTTTGGTATCCAATTCCTTAACTTGTCAATACCGTATACTATTAATATGATAAGCTATTAGTTTAGCTTAGTTCACCTCATCTCTTCCTCCTTCTCTCATCCCTCACCCCCCCCAAGCTGCCTCCCTCCCTCACCTTTGTCTCTGTACCTGTACCTCTCTCTCTCTCTCTCTCTCTCTCTCTCTCTCTCTCTCTCTTCTCTCTCTCAGATAACTAGCAGCAGCAAGCAAGAAACACACAAAGATCTATAAAATGTTACATTACCAACTCTTACCGTGACATGACTCGCAAGCCTTCCCCGAGAGAGTGATATCTGCACCATTCACCATAGATGGCGTCTTGCCATTGGATAGCGCTGCTGGATTGGGTTTGTTGCTGCAACAATTCACATTCCTTAAAAACTGTGTCAAGTTGAAGAACTTTATTATAATTTTAATTATTTATTCACTTCACTATTTCTTAGCAAGCTGTTAGGAAAACCATAAAACAAATGGTATATGTTAGGCAAACCATGAAACAATTGGTATAATCAATTTGAGAGGAAGCACATGCATGGATAAGGGCCAAGTTATTCTCCTTTTCAGGATATTTTCTAACTGCATAGATTATGAATATGAAAACTGCATGGTTAAATAATTTAGTTGGGGTGCCAACAAATGACAATAAGGAATCCAAGTAGACACCCAGAACCCTCACTGGTCCCACAGGATTTACACCAACAGTACCACAATCAAAGGCATCAAAATCTCCAATCTGAACTCCTATGAGTTTTCTTTCCCCTGACAATCAAAATTTCTCTTACCCTTCTATCTGACATCCAAGTCCAAATATCCAGCAAAAGAGAACTAGAACAGAGTTTTGCATCTTCCACACTTAGAACCTGGATGTAAAGTTGTGTATTGTCAGCATAAAAATGATAATCAACTCCTTGGGCATCCGACAGTAATAATAACAGTGAAATAAGGAGGGTGGAGAATATGGAGAGTAAGAGAGAGGTTAAGAGAGTGGTGAGGGAGTGAAAAGGATAGCAAATGAGAGAGTGGGTTAGGTTCTGTCAACAAATTTTACTGAGAATATAGAAAAAATTTGTAACAAAATTAATAGGCTAAGAAAGCTTAGGGGATGAGTGGATTTGACAGTTAGATACAGAAGAAGGAAGTTGTAAAATGGGGAGTTGAAGGTACTGGGAAGAAAGTGGGAATATTTTGTGGAATTGTTAAATGTTGTTGAAGGAAGGCAGTGATATCATGCATTGGTAAGGAAGGTATAACATCCTTTAGGAGTGAGGAAAAGCCAAATGTGAGTGATGGAGGTCCGGGAGTCAGTGGCTAAAATGAAACGGGGTAAAGCATCTAAGACTGTTGGGATCAAGATAGAAATGTTAAAAGCAGGTGGGGATACAGTTTTGGAGTGGTTAGTATTTTTGTTCAATAAATGTATGAAACAGGGGAAGGTACCTAGGGATTGGCAGAGAGCATGCATAGTTCCTTTGTATAAAGGAAATTGAGACAAGGAGGAGTAAAAATTATAGGGGAAGAAGCTTGTTGAGTATAACAGGTAAAGTACAGTGGTACCTCGAGTTACGATATTTTTTCGTTCGAGAATGCTGTTCAAGTGCCATTACCAAACGAATTTATCCCCATAAGGAATAATGTAAAATAGACTAGTCCTTTTACACCCCCAAAAATATACCTACAAAAGCATTTAAAAAAATAAACTTACATAAAAGGGCGATTTTGGGGACCATCGTAACTCGAGGTACCACTGTATATGGTAGGGTTATTATTAAAAGAATAAAGGGGAAGATGAAGAGCAGCATTGCAGATGAACAGGAGGCTTTAGGAAGGG
Organism: Cherax destructor; assembly: GCA_009830355.1. Classification (NCBI taxonomy): domain Eukaryota; kingdom Metazoa; phylum Arthropoda; class Malacostraca; order Decapoda; family Parastacidae; genus Cherax; species Cherax destructor. The sequence goes on from WNWK01001780.1 coordinate 22,913, forward strand.
TAGGAGATGTGCAGATCAAGTGTTTACATTGAAGTATAAGAGTGAACAATATTTAGATAATGATAAGGATGCTTTTGTTACATTCATGGTGAATAGGGGAGCAATGTGGCAGATGTTGCAAGTGTATGTAATAGGTGGTAGATCACTGAGAGGACAGTGAAGCTTATCCTTAGGGTATGTAGGAGAAAGAGAGATTATTTTCAAGTAAAAGTAGGCCTAAGACAGGGATGCATGATGTCGCCATGGTTGTTAAACATACTGACAGATAGGGATGTAAAAGAAGTGAATGCTAGGGCACTGGAGAGAGGTGCTGATGACACTGTGCTTCTAGGAGAGTCTGAAGAGAAGTTGCAGAGGTTGGTGGATGAATTTAGGAGGGGATGTGAAAGAAGGAAATTAAAAGTGAACATAGGAAAGAGCAAGGTGATGAGTGCGCAACAAAAAAAATTAAGTAATGAAAATTGGATATCAGATTAAAAGAAAGGAATTTGGAGGAAGTAATTCTGTTCAGATATTTGGGAGTGGACCTGTTAGCAGATGAGTCAATGAAAGACAAGATAACCCAAAGAACTGATGAGGTAAAGAAGGTGGGTGGTGCAGTGAGGCAAAATGGGGAATGTATGAAAGTATAGCAGTAGCAACACTCTTATATAGGTGTCGAGTATGGGTTGTGAATGTTACAGTGAGGAGGAGGAGGCTGGAGGTGACAGTGGAGATGTTGTGTCTTGGGCAATCAGTGGTGTGAATATTATCCAGAGAATTAGGAATCTTAATTGTGATTAAAACGTTTCACCTACACAGTAGGAACGTTTCACCTACAGAGTAGGCTTCTTCAGTCAAATACAGAAGTAGCAGGTGTAATAGCAGAGTAAAGATGATGTGTGAGGGGCTTAGACATCCAGTAGGCATGTGTGAGTGTGTTAGATAGGAATGGAGGCAAATGATTTTTGGGATTTGAAGAGCTGTTGAGAGTAAGCAAGGTACCATTTCTGAAGGGAGTCAGGGAAACCGTTTAGCAAGACCTAAGTCCTGGAGGTGGGAAATACAGTGGACCCCCGAGTTTCGTAAAAACTTCACTCCTGAAGTCTGCTCAAGTGCCATTACCGAACGAATTTACTCCCTTAAGGAAAAATGTCACGTAGGTTAGTCTATTTCAGACCCCCAAAAATACTTTTCCACAAGCACTTACAATATTATACTTACATAAATGTACGATTTCCGGGGTTTACGAAACTCGGGGGTCCACTGTACAGTGCCTGTACTCTGAAGGAGGGGTGGGGATATTTGAAGTTTGGAGGGGCATCTGAACTATAGTATCGGCATGCCTCTGGCAAGACAATGAGAGTGAATGATAGTGAAAGTGTTTCTTCTTTTCTGATTCACCCTACCTTGCTGCAAAACAGCTGGTGTTAAAAGAGAAAAATAATAATTTGGGATCTTTTTATTTTTAAGAATATGTTCTCTCAAAAAATTCACAAGCTCTTGCACATTAAGCCATATATGCAACAATGAAAAATAATAAAAATAATAGTTTACATTCCAGAGTGACAGTAAGGTTAAGCCATTTCACATTCAGACCAGGATGCTGGTACAGTTCCTCAAAAATAAACTAGTCATCTTCACAAAAAAATTATTTTCTGATATCAGGTTACTCATGTCCACTTCCAAAACTATCATTAGAAAGATAGCAAAGCATAATACCATTATTAAGAATACAGAAGTATTTTAAGTCTACTGGTTCAACCATTCATTTATATGCCTACCTTATTTTGCAAGCAATTATTAGGTAGTAGGTTGGTAGACAGCAACCACCCAGGGAGGTACTACCATCCTGCCAGGTGAATGTGAAACAGAAACCTGAAACTGTTTTACATGATGGTAGGATTGCTGGTGTCTTTTTTCTGTCTCATAAACATGCAAGATTTCAGGTACGTCTTGCTACTTCTACTTACACTTAGGTCACACTACGCAAACATGTACACGTTTATGTATACACACTCATCTGAGTTTTCTTTGATTTTATCTTAATAGTTCTTGTTCTTATTGCTTTTCCCTTTCATATCCATGGGGAAGTGGAATAAGAATCTTTCCTCCGTAAGCCATGCGTGTTGTAAAAGTCGACTAAAATGCCGGGAACAATGGGCTAGTAACCCCTTTTCCTGTATAGCTTACTAAAAAGAAGAAGAAGAAAACCGTCAAAGTGGGATGTTTGAATGTGCGTGGATGTTGTGCGAATGATAAGAAAGAGATGATTGTAGATGTTATGAATGAAAAGAAGCTGGATGTCCTGGCTTTAAGTGAGACAAAGCTGAAGGGGTAGGAGAGTTTCAGTGGGGAGAAATAAATGGGATTAGATCAGGGGTTTCAAATAGAGTTAGAGCTAAAGAAGGAGTGGCAATAATGTTGAATAATCAGTTATGGCAGGTAAAGAAGGAATATAAATGTATAAATTCAAGGATTATATGGAGTAAAATAAAGGTTGGATGTGAAAAGTGGGTTATAGTAAGTGTTTATGCACCTGGAGAAGAGAGAAGTGTAGAGGAGAGAGAGAGATTTTGGGAAATGTTGAGTGAGTGTGTGGGGGGTTTTGAACCAAGTGAGAGAGTAATTGTGGTTGGGGATCTAAATGCTAAAGTGGGTAAAAATGTTGTGGATGGAGTAGTAGGTAAATTTGGGGTGCCAGGGGTAAATGTAAATGGGGAACCATTAATTGAGCTATGTGTAGAAGAGGTTTGGTAATAAGTAATACATATTTTATGAAAAAGAGGATAAATAAATATACAAGGTATGATATAGCACGTAAGGAAAGTAGTTTGTTGGATTATGTATTGGTGGATAAAAGGTTGATGAGTAGGCTTCAGGATGTACATGTTTATAGAGGGGCAACGGATATATCAGATCATTATTTGGTTGTAGCTACAGTTAGAGTAAAAGGTAGATGGGACAAAAGAAAATGGCAACAGCAAGTAAGAGAGAGGTAAAAGTGTATAAACTAAGGGAGGAGAAAGTTAGGGTGAGATATAAGCAACTATTGGCAGAAAGGTGGGCTAGTGCAAGTAGGAGTAGTGGGGGTTGAAGAGAGTTGGGATAGTTTTAAAAATGCAGTATTAGAATGTGGGGCAGAAGTTTGTGGCTATAGGAGGGTGGGTGCAGGAGGAAAGAGGAGTGAGTGGTGGAATGAAGAAGTAAAGGGTGTGATAAAAGGTTTTTACAAAACAGAAGTGTTCATAGAAGAGCAGAGTATGTGGAGAGTAAAAGAAAGGTGAAGAGAGTGGTGAGAGAGTGCAAAAGAAGAGCGGATGAAAGAATGGGAGAGGCTCTGTCAAGAAATTTTGCTGAAAACAAGAAAAAATTTTGGAGTGAGATAAACAAGGTAAGAAAGCCTAGGGAACGAATGGATTTGTCAGTTAAAAACAGAGTAGGGGAGTTAGTAGATGGGGAGCTGGAGGTATTGGGTAGATGGCGGGAATATTTTGAGGAACTTTTAAATGTCGATGAAAAAGGGAGGCGGTAATCTCATGTACTGGCCAGGGAGGTACAACATCGTTTAGGAGTGAAGAAGAGCAGGATGTGAGTGTGGGGAGGTGCGTGAGGCATTACGTAGAATGAAAGAGGGTAAAGCAGCTGGAATTGACGGAATCATGACAGAAATGTTAAAAGCAGGGGGGGATATAGTGCTGGAGTGGTTGGTATTTTTGTTTAATAAATGTATGAAAGAGGGGAAGATACCTAGGGATTGGCAGAGAGCATGTATAGTTCCTTTATATAAAGGGAAGGGGGATAAAAGAGAGTGTAAAAATTATAGGGGAATAAGTTTACTGAGTATACCAGGTAAAGTGTATGGCAGGGTTATTATTGAAAGAATTAGAGGTAAGACAGAGAGTAGGATTGCAGATGAGCAAGGAGGCTTTAGAGTGGGTAGGGGATGTGTAGATCAAGTGTTTACAGTGAAGCATATATGTGAACAGTATTTAGATAAAGGTAGAGAAGTTTTTATTGCATTTATGGATTTAGAAAAGGCATATGATAGAGTGGATAGGGGAGCAATGTGGCAAATGTTGCAAGTGTATGGAATAGGTAGTAAGTTACTGAAGGCTGTAAAGAGTTTTTATGAGGATAGTGAGGCTCAGGTTAGGGTGTGTAGGAGAGAGGGAGATTACTTCCCGGTAAAAGTAGGTCTTAGACAGGGATGTGTAATGTCCACCATGGTTGTTTAATATATTTATAGATGGGGTTGTAAAAAAAGTAAATGCTAGGGTGTTGGGGAGAGGGGTGGGATTAAATTATGGAGAATTAAATGCAAAATGGGAGTTGACACAGTTACTTTTTGCTGATGATACTGTGCTTATGAGAGATTCTAAAGAAAAGTTGCAAAGGTTAGTGGACGAGTTTGGGAGAGTGTGTAAAGGTAGAAAGTTAAAAGTGAACATAGATAAGAGTAAGGTGATGAGGGTATCAAACGATTTAAATAAAGAAAAATTGGATATCACATTGGAGAGAGGGATTATGGAAGAAGTAAATGTTTTCAGATATTTGGGAGTTGACGTGTCAGCGGTTTATGAAGGATGAGGTTAACCATAGAATTGATGAAGGAAAAAAGGTGAGTGGTGCATTGAGGTATCTGTGGAGACAAAAAACGTTATCCATGGAGGCAAAGAAGGGAATGTACGAAAGTATAGTGGTACCAACACTCTTATATGGTTGTGAAGCATGGGTTGCAAATGCTGCAGCTAGGAGGCTGGAGGCAGTGGAGATGTCCTGTCTAAGGGCAATGTGTGGTGTAAATATTATGCAGAAAATTCGCAATGTGGAAATTAGGAGAAGGTGTGGAGTTACTAAAAGTATTTGTCAGAGGGCTGAAGAGGGGTTGTTGAGGTGGTTTGGTCATTTAGAGAGAATGGATCAAAGTAGAATGACTTGGAGAGCGTATAAATCTGTAGGGGAAGGAAGGCGGGGTAGGGGTCGTCCTAGAAAAGGTTGGAGGGAAGGGGTAAAGGAGGTTTTGTGGGCGAGGGGCTTGGACTTCCAGCAAGCATGTGTGAGCGTGTTAGATAGGAGTGAATGGAGACGAATGGTTTTTGGGACATGACGATCTGTTGGAGTGTGAGCAGGGTAACATTTTGTGAAGGGATTCAGGAAAACCAGTTAATTGATTTAGTTGGACTTGAGTCCTGGAAATGGGAAGTACAATGCCTGCACTTTAAAGGAGGGGTCTGAGATAGTGACAGCTGGGAGGGACTTTTCTCAGCTGTCGTATCTGAGCTCCTCTGCAAAGACAGTGATTATGTATGAGTGTGGTGAAAGTGTTGAATGATGATGAAAGTATTTTCTTTTTGGGGATTTTCTTTCTTTTTGGGTCACCCTGCCTCGGTGGGAGACGGCCGACGTTGAAAAAAAAAAAAAAATTATTATTAAGCTATGAAAATTTTAGTAACAGTATGTGTCGATACACTTCAATCTTTTATTTCACAAAATACAGTTAAAATGCAATACACAGAAATAAAAGATATACATGATTCCTAATTTTTATCTCTGTTTATTGATGGATCAGCTTAAAAGTGTTCATTACATCAAACTTCATTCTACTTGCATACCTGTAATTTCCTACTACGGATATTCCTCAGAAATAATACTGCTGTCAAAGATACCTCACAAACTACAAATCTATAAATGAAATGATTTAACAGCAACCTGGCAAAATATTTATTTCTTCCACTAATGCTATTTGCTGTTAATATACTACTCAGGCATTGATTCCAAATATGTAATTCCAACAAAAAATGTATGCTATAAATAAAAAAAAAAACTACAAACGTTAAAAAACTGCTTAACATCTTTAAAAAGATTTATTACAATTTCATGCCAACAATACAGTAACTGGAGATACCAAATGACTTAAGATAATTCATGAACTCAAATATAGGCAATCCTCATTTTAAAAAGGCTTATCTTATATAAATTAGTTGCAACAAAATTGAGAAATTAGGGATCAATTCAATGAATTTATCATTAGGATTAGAAAATATTTAACATGACATCACTGGTTCAAGTAAATGTGGCAAACAGTTCTCTTGCAAGTCCCTCTGGTTTGTGATGTAATTGTCTTCCTAGTATTTTTAAAACAGCTGGCAGCCCATTTATGTTTTTACAGGTATCAATATAACAGTGGGGGTTGGGGTTGCAGTTGTATTACCCATGAAATGCTAACAAACGTGTGTGGTTTACTCAAGACTTAAAACTACTTACTGTATTTGCATGCAAGATAAATTATCTTCATCTGACTACGTATATTTCTATCAACACAAACCTAATTGTACCAAGATGAACATAAGTCATATGAATGTATGTTACCTTGCATCCCAAGACTAAGTAAGATGCTTTTAATATTAATTGCAGAGTAGCAACATACTTGCATCACACCTGTATAACACGTCTAATTTAGACATCAAAGCCCAACTAACAAGAAAGCTTGCAAGAAATAAATAGTCTATCTTGACAAAAGTTTTGGGGGTGTTGGTAATTCTTCTTATATCAGAAGGAAATATATTAAAAAACATTTAGCCCTTTATGCTTTGATAGTTTTTATCTTAACCCTTTCAGGGTCCAAGCCGTAGATCTACGCATTGTCCACAGGGTCCAAACTGTAGATCTACACCATGAGCTCAGCTCACTCAGATAAGTTGTGATCGGTAAATTTGGGCCTAGATATGAGAGAATGCATCTATGTGGTAAGTGTGCACCATATAAAGTAAATCCTGAAGCACACAGTGCATAATGAGAAAAAAAACTGACTTTTTTTATTAAAACAGCAACTTTGTGGTGTATTTTTATGTGGTTTTTATGGTTGTATTCGCAGTTTCTTGGTCTCATTTGATAGAATGGAAGATATATTACAGAAATAGAGATGATTGTGATTGGTTTGAGTACTGAAAATAGCTTCTAATTGAGCTCAAAGTAGCAGAAATGTTTGATTTTTGCTGATTTTTAAGAGTAAACAAATCACATCATGCGACCAATACACGTCAACTGGTGGGTCTAATATACATTTACAAATGCACTGAAAGTGTTTATACAATTATTACAATATTGCATAAGATTAATTCATCTATTTTTTGGTGTGAATAAAAATTCTCTATGTAAATAAAAAATAAAAATGGAATTCATCTGTAAAGCCTGGAAATGTAACTAATAAACAGAGGAAATGTTATTTTAGTGCCAGGAATGCCTGCATTGTTTATTCTGAATGCTGTTTTGAAATTTGAATATTTTGAACTTGTGTGAAATTGGCAAAATTACCAATTTCTGATCACTTTATTGGCTACTTGAAATAGTTGACTGGGCAGTTTCCCTGTGCTCAATCGATAAAACAAAAGTAATACTAATGAAGTAGCTAAGAATTTGGTCAACTGGAATAATGTAATTGTCCTAAAATGGGAGTCAAAGTGGGCAAAATTGCCGATATGTAAATATCACTGACACAGTCAAATTCGCGAGTGTAATTTTGTCAGTTTTCCACAAAATTTTGTACTTTTTGTTTTATTACCTTCAAAAAAATATTCTCTACCATTTCATAAGAAAAACTTACGAAATTTTTTTTTGAAAATTCTTGGACCCTGTGAAAAATCCGTAGATCTACGGCTTGGACCCTGAAGGGGTTAATATACATATTTCCTACAAGGGGCTAGCAATCCCTTCTACTGTATAAATTACTAAACGCAAAAAGAAAAGCTTTCGTTTTTATTTTTAGGTCACCGTGCCTTGGTGGGAGATGGCCGGTGTTATAAAAAAATATATATATTTCCTACATAATACAAAGCCTCAAGTTCTAAAACGAGAAATTTTATTATGCAGATTTATAATTGATCCCTCCAATATTTATAAGTATTGATTTTATATGTAAAAGACTAGGTGATTTTTCCTGAAGGAGAGCGCACTTACAAAATATATTAAGTCTGTGAAGCGTTGAACAAACATTTTAAAGAGGTTCTCTTTGAAGAAACCTGGACAAAATAAGAAAGTCTAGGGAAAGATACCCTACACACAACAGACAGGTTAAAAAGCTTTTGATAAAGCTGGAAATTTCAAAGGTAAAGGAGCCTGACAAGATGTCACCATGAATTCTACAAGAGGCAAGAGGGAGCAGAAGCACTGTCCAAACCACTAGGCAAGACCTACAAGTCAATGAACATGACAGCAAATGTAGTCCCTACATTTAAGAAGACAGACAGGAAGCACTGATCTACAGACCAGTTTCACTTATATATATTTATACCATGCAAGATAATGAAGACGATAATCAGGAGAGTAGTAGGACACTTGGAGAAAACTGGTTTCATAAACAATAACCAACAAAGTTTGAGAGACGACAAATCTTCTCTTACCAACCTGTTAGAATTTTATAACCAAGTAACTTAAGTAAGACAGGAGAGAGGGGATGATGGGTGCATTGTATTAAGTGACTGGGGCAAAAATTTGAAAGAGCAAGCACTTGAGCTTCTCAGCCATGGCCACCCTCATGTAAGTCAGTATGGAAAATGGCATTATAGCATGCAAACTCCCTACCATGAAAATGTGTCCTCAGAGGAGAGGATGGGAGCTTATGTTTCACTTTTGGTAATTAAAATGTCTTTTGAAGAACTACTTACTAATTAGGAATGTAGACCTGCTTAAGCTTAGACTCTGCCTCCACCGCTTTTACTCTCTTCTGCTGTACATATCTATCAGTCGTTTTCCACATGTAGTAATACTCTATTATATTCTTTAAGGTCTTCCACGGTAGCTGTTGGAACATACATAAACACCAGTAAACATTTTACCTACTTACCAACAGAAATCATACATTAAAGTTAGGTGGATTACTAGCAAATACCCTTATAACACTTGAGTTTAGCAAAATCTTTCTATCAAAATATATGATTACTATTCAAACACACACGTTCATCACATCCAAAAGACACCATTCGTATACTTACAAAATCTTGTCTGATATCATTAAAGTCCTTTCCATATTTTTCAAGGGCTTCCTCAAACAAATTGGCTTCAGACGCCGACCATTCTTCCATCTCATCTCGACATAGTACTGGCCCAGTAGCTGGTATTAGAGAACAAAGTGCTCTGCTAATGTCGTAACTGTGCTTGTGAAGGGTGTCCATTGCGTGAAACTGCAAAAACATTTTTTCGGTGTTACAACAGACAAAACTTTAAATAAAGCAGTCCTAGTTAGCATGCATCTACTTTCCAACTTTTTACTGAAGGTCCTCCTACAAATAGCTTTGATTATTTATGACTTTGTGCCCCCCTCCCTTTTTGTGCATGGGGGGGGGAATTTTTGCACATGACCCATCATTATTTAAAAACTAGCAAAAATTTATCATTCAAACTGTGCTCAATATATTTCCCCCCATACCCAAATCTTTCCCTTCTGGATATTCTTTCTTAGTAATAACAATACTAGCCAGATTAGAGATATATCTGGAGATACAATAAGCCCTCTGACAACAAGACTTTAAACAACGAGATTTTGCTGCAACACAAATTTAAAGGTATAACCATTTGCCTGCACTCTGAAGGAGGGGTGTTAATGTTGCAGTATTATAACTGTAGTGTAAGCACGCCTTTGGCAAGACAGTGATGGAATGAATGATGGTGAAAGTTTTTCTTTTTCGGGCCACCCTACCTTGGTGGGAAACGGCCGATGTGTTAATAAAATAACCACAAATCTTTATATTGCGCATCGTAAAGCGTTAATTAGCTAAAAAACAAAAATACTAGCATTACGTTCTGCTGAAGCATTAAGTCAGAAACAAAATTTGGGTTCTACAAGCCATGATACACAACTACACTTCCATTCCACTGACAAGTGACTTTGATCTAAGTGCAGCAACAACAGCAATTCCCTTTCCCCCACTGTATCTGACACAACATTTTAATTTTTTTTAACACACTAGCAGTCTCCCACCAAGGTAGGGTGACCCGAAAAAGAAACACTTTCATCATCATTCACACTGTCTACCCCTCACTGACGAGCCTGGTGCCAGGCTTTCCTAATGATTGCAGTTCAACCAGATTCTTTGTTGGCAACTTGCTGACCCGCATATCCATCACAACTTGGCTGATACAGTTCCCTTCTGAAAACTACAATTGTTTCTGAGGTAATATATTAAACTAGTATAGTTCTTGACTAATCTCTACTAAACCAACACAGTCTCTCTAAACATACATATTGAACACAAACTATCAATACACTTGGTAAAAAGCTTAAGAAGTTATACTTTTAATTCTTTCTTACTGAACATTGATTCAGTCTTGCTCACTGGAAGAGATTTCTACGGATGAAAGGAGTCCCACCATTTGAAAGTACAAGTGCTAGGAGGGTTCTCTGATGGAGAGATGGTAGCAAAAGAAACAAATGTAGATTTTTATGAGGCATATATTGGTAAGTGTGGAGGACCCCAGCCTGTTCATCTGCCTGCCTGGTAAGCCTGTTTGAATCTAAGGCAGAGACCTGTGAGGGACGGCCTATGTGCGAGTAGCTCACATGACTTAAGGCTTGGCCAGGGAGCCTGTGTATAAATGTTGCTAGGAAATATTTATGTATGCTAGACAAGTAATACTGCTGACACAAGTTTTTGTAAAGTAATTACAGCAGAATCACATCGAGTAGGTTACATTCCTGAAAAATCAGCGTTTTAAGAGAAATAGCATTACCGGACCAAAATATGAAATGGAGGAAGAGGGTTTGGTTCCTTGGACCTTCAAGTCAAACTAATTTTATGATAGGCTAAAATGTCAAAATAAACAGCTTTATCTTACCTTAAATTGTGGTGGTTGCTTTATGCTGATATGTAAGTGTGTGTGGAGAGGGTTGAAGTGACCACATATAATAACTGAACAAACATGGGGCAGGCATTATAAGCTACTATTATCTACCATCAATATTGGTAATAAGGCATGTTTCCTTCCCAAATTGTAACAACCATGCACTAAAGTTGAGGTCATTTGAGAAGGTAAGAATGCAGTAGTATTTTAATAAAATGGTGAGAGAAGTTGTTAGCATTCGTTCTGGGCTACAAATTTAGCTGTATGAGTCATTTCCAGTGGAATGAAGTAATGACAGCTGTGGTGACCCTATAAATCCTAAATAGAAGCATTTTCACGGCTGCATTGCAGTGAAGATCATACCTTCCCATACAACTCTAATTTATTAACTTTTCTCACACTTTATTCTCAACTGCCAACATGTTCAACAATTGAAGAAATGCAGCTGGAGCTGGTACACGACTGTTACAGACACTGGAATATGTAATTACTGTGAAATAATGGGTTACTAGCTTTCATGCACCATCTCCAGCTTATTGCTTTCAAACTATGGGGTGCACGACCAGTCTCTTTTTCCCCACACAAATAAGTCTTGGGTACAGGTTTTCAATAGCACTTTCTTGAAAATGTGCTATCTGGATATTCGGTAAAGGAGATTCTACTGTAACTGGTTCCAGAGTGCTTCCAGTGTAAAGTTAGGGTCACTTAATTCAGAACATCACAAGTCAGCCCTATTCCTTACAGAAATGTACATAAATACTAGTATTAGTATACAAGTACTGTACTTATAATGGATAAACTGTAAAGCATGTGTTATCTCCCCCAAAAAATGGTAAAACTTATAAAAAACTAATCAATAATATTGTTTGAATTCAAGCACCTATAATAACTTACCAACGTGACATCTCTAGAAGCAGCTGCTGCACTCATGTGTAGAGATGGTTGCTTGACTGAGGATGAGCAGTCTAGCGCACGCGCAAAAGTGCCTACTGATCGTGACATTACAAGAAATTGGTCTATTTGTCTATCTGTTAGGCCATGCCCCGGGGTCCATATCAAACTTTCCAATTCTTCCAAATTACGTCCATCACCTTCACCTGGAAAAACATTTTTGGTAAATCAGCATACAGAATATAAATCATCAGTAACATCAATCACAGATTTAAGTCCACTTGCTCTCCGAGCTTCCTCACTTTACTGACGTTGGTTCAATCAATGACTAGTGCTCTTGGAAAAGCAGGGTTAATATTCTTAATGTTCTGATGGTTAGCAGAAACTATTTCGCACTTGGTAGGCTTTAAAGACAGGAGTAGCTCTTCTTATTTCTTTGAGTCATACATGCATGAATATGCATATATGCATATCTACTTTGACTGACAAGAGGACTTGAGTTAGAGCATGCCGCAGCCATGCTGGTGTGGGTTTCAGCTGGATTAACCTGCATTTGTGGCCACAGTGGGGCCATTGCTAACATTCCTATCATGTACAGAAATATACTTAGCTGGATGAATCTTCTTATGCTGGCTTGGTTCAGTGGTTAGGACCCTGGCCTGTGAGTTTTAAGACTCACCTGCTTTGGGTTCAAGCCCCACCCATTCTGTGACTACTTTATACACATCTACTCTTCCCACCTCCAGCCTTGAATGCAGCTAACTAGTTTCCCTGCATCCATTACTAAATATTACTTTTCTCAAACTACAACAACACATCAAGCCATAAAAAATGCTCGTTTCCATTCACTCTTGAGCTAACATGCTCACAGAAGCATGCTCAATGCTTAAGCCCCTAGCACTCAAAACCTTTTTCATCCCCCTCCCCTCCTCCTCCCAACCCTTTCTGCAATGAGCCCTACCTTTCCTTTCTCCCTTCCATCAAAGATTTATAAACCTTCCTGGTCATCCTATTTTGCTCCAAACTACCTCAATAAACCCTCCTCAGCCCTCAGAATTATACCCTCTGGTAACACCACTCCATGTTCCAATTTTTATGCTCTGAAATCGATGCATAATATTCACACCACATAATGCCAGGATCAGCCGGGCATACGTTGGACTACGTGCAGCCAGCAGTAACAGCCTAGTTAATTAGGCCCTGATCTACTGGGAGGCCTGGTCGTTAACTGGGCCTCGGGGGCGTTGATCCCCAGAATACCCTCCAGGTACACTCCACTGCTTCGAGCCTCCTTGTTGTAATGTTTAACACCCAAGCCTCACATCCATATGTATTTTTTTTTAACGGGCTATGAGCTGTTATCCTAATTCAGCTCATTTCAAAGCCTAGCTCTATCTAAGGTATACTTCCACCTCCTGGTATGCAACCCACAATACTCTACTAACACAAAAATCATATACAATATCTTAAAAGGATTCAAGAAAATAAAGGACCTTTAGTACAGGTTTCCCTTGCTTTATGTAAAAGATATGTTCCAGGTTCAGAGCAGCTGTATTAAGTTCTATAAGGCCATCAGTATTTTAATATAAAAACAAATTTCAATTTTGCAACCACACCAAACACATATATTGATCACACATACAAGAGATACCAACAGAAACAGAACATTGCATAATAGTGTACTCACATAAAATAAACCTTAATAAAGCAAGAAAAACCTGTATGTACTTTCAACAGGGAAGCAAGAAGCCACAACTGTAAACTTTAGAGAAAAGTGCAGAAAGAATGCCCAAAAGCATTTCTTTACAGAGTCATTGGTAGACTACTGAAAAGGAATCCGAAAGAAAGTAGTATGCACTACAATCACCAGGAACTCTAGAAACTACATGACAAGACACCACCAACATATTTCTGTTCCTGTTCCTACAAACAGACCATCACAAACAGGTTACCTCTCACCCTAAATTTACCCACTTGCACTACTTGCCTTCTTTTAATAATGATGTAATGTCTGCTTGATATCTTGAACCAACCCTAATTTCACCTTTATCTGCTAATAACGTTTTCTGCTGAGGGTCGTATACCAATGAGTAGAAGAATGTATCCTGGAAAAAAAAAAATCATGAGGGTACCTTCATTTGACATAGTTTTATAGTAGCAAAAATATGACAGTATTTGAGCATCACAACTTTCCACAATGACTCATAATTTTAAACTGCTGAAGTTTGACTAAAAGACATGTTGCTAACCAGCCATAACTTAACAGAATTACAATTTTTTTTTTTTTTTTTTGCAAAAAATACTTTTGGTATTTTTTTTAAATACTCCCTTAACTGACTAATCCAACTATCTGCCCTTCTTAGCACAGTAATGCCTTGGATTTGACCTTCATTAATCTACAGCTCTGAATTAATGACTCCAAAGATTACAATCAGGCAAGTTGGAAGATAGAATAGCTTTTGAACTCCAACATCATTCCAATAGTGACAGAAGATTGTTCTCAGACATTAACGTGCATCCGCTTTATCCCTAACATGGTATTAACCCAAGGAATTAGGTTAGTCAGGTTTTTTTTTTTTTACCGAGCTACTATTTTTGGCAACCAGCATATTAAGCATTATAAGTGTAAATTACAAGGGGCTAGTAACCCCTTCTCCTGTATATATTACTAAATGTAAAAGGGAAAACTTTCGTTTTTCCTTTTGGGCCACCCTGCCTCGGTGGGAAACGGCCGACGTGTTGAAAGAAAGAAAGAAGTGTAAATTAAATTAACATGTCTTTAAAGAGCCTCATTAGCTTCAATAAATCTCTGAATCTGCCAAAAGTACTCATATATGTGCAAAAGATACTTTAACCCATATATAAACATCAATACACTACTGTATAATCATTGTATACATTATACCATATCCCCCTTTTCAGACAAACATGTATACAAACCATGTTCAAATATCACATACTAATCAACAATACTGCCTACTAGTTACCTTTTGTAACTAACTTATGAAATATTTATTATTTATTTTTATTTTATTAACACATCGGCCGTTTCCCACCACGGCAGGGTGGCCCGACAAAGAAAAACTTTCATCATTCACTCCATCACTGTCTTGCCAGAGCCGTGATTACACTACAGCTCCAAAACTGCAACATTAACACCCCTCCTTCAGAGTGCCGGCACTGTACTTCCCATCTCCAGGAATCAAGTCCGGCCTGCCGGTTTCACTGAAACCCTTCATAAATGTTACCTTGCCTACACTCCAACAGCACGTCAAGTCCTAACAACCATTTGTCTCCATTCGCTCCTATCTAACACGCTCACGCACGCTTGCTGGAAGTCCAAGCCCCTCGCACACAACCTCCTTTACCCCCTCCCTCCAACCTTTTCTAGGCCGACCCCTACCCCGCCTTCCCTCCACTCCAGATTTATACACTCTCGAAGTCATTCTATTTTGCTCCATCCTTTCTATATGTCCAAACCATCTCAACAACCCCTCTTCAGCTCTCTGGATAATAGTTTTGGTAATCCCACACCTCCTCCTAATCTCCAAACTATGGATTCTCTGCATTATATTCACACCACACATTGCCCTCAGACATGACATCTCCACTGCCTTCTCCTTGTTGCAACATTCACAACCCATGTCTCACACCCATACAAGAGTGTTGGTATAACTATACTCTCATACATTCCCCTCTTTGCTTTCATGGATAAAGTTCTCTGTCTCCACAAGCTCCTCAGTGCACCACTCATCTTTTTTCCCTCATTAATTCTATGATTCACCTCATCCTTCATATACCCATCTGCTGACACATCCACTCCCAAATATCTGAACACATTCACCTCCTCCATACTCTCTCCCTCCAATCTGATATCCAATCTTCCATTATCTAATTTTTTTGTTATCCTCATCACCTTACTCTTTCCTATATTCACTATTAATTTCTTTCTTTTACATACCCTACCAAACTCATCCACTAACCTCTGCAACTTCTCTTCAGAATCCCCCAAAAGCACAGTGTCATCAGCAAAGAGCAACTGTGACAACTCCCACTTTGTGTTAGATTCTTTATCTTTTAACCCCACACCTCTTGCCAACACCCGAGCATTCACTTCTCTTACAACTCCAATATATTAACCCTTTCGGGGTTTTGGTCGTACTAGTACGGCTTACGCCCCAGGGTTTTGGACGTACTAGTACACCTAAATTCTAGCGCCCTCAAATCAAGCAGAAACAGGCTGTTAGGCCTAGATGTGAGAGAATGGGTCTGTGTGGTCAGTGTGCGCAGTATAAAAAAATTCCTGCACCACACAGTACATAATGAGGAAAAAAACTCGACCGTGTTTTTTGTATAAAACAGCGACTTTGCAGTCTATTTTCGTATGGTATTTATGCTTGTATTCTCGTTTTCTTAGTCTCATTTTATAGAATAGATGACATATTACAGAAATAGAGATAATTTTGACTGGTTTCAAGATGACAAGTAGCGAAAATGTTCGATTTTGTCCGATGTTCAAGAGTAAACAAATCACACCATGCGTCCAATACACATCAACTGGCGAGTCTAATATTCTTGCACAAGTGCACTGATATTATTTATACCATTTTTACAATGATGCAGTTGTATACATAACAGTAAATCTTCTATTTTTTGTGAGAATAAAAATTCAAAATGGAAAGCAAAAGTAATGTAAGAGAGGCCTGGAGATGTGACTAATGAACAGAGAAGATGTTATTTTAGTGCTAGGAATGTCTGCCTTTATTCTGGACCCTATTTTGAAATTGGCATCATTTGAAATTTGTGTGAAATTGGCCAAATTGCCATTTTCTGACCACTACTTTGGGTAGTTGAAATTAGTAAATAGGCGGTTTCTTGTACTCAATCGATAGAAGAAATGGAGTTCTAGCGAAATAGCTATAATTTTAGTAGACTGAAACATTGGAATTTGCCGAAAATGGGGCTCAAATGTAATCGATACCGCTAACTTCGCGAAAGCATAATTCCATTAGTTTTCGATCAAATTTCATAATTTTTGTGGCGTTATGATTGGAAAAAAGATTCTCTATCATTTCATAAGAAAAAAATTTTTTTTTTAAATTCTTGGACCCTGAGAACGAGTTTCGGAGAGGGTCCTTGGACCTCCAAAGGGTTAAACAACCACGGTGACATTACACATCCCTGTCTAAGGCCTACTTTTACTGGGAAATAATCTCCCTCTCGCCTACATACTCTAACCTGTGCCTCACTATCCTCATAAAAAATTTTCACCGCTTTCAATAACCTACCTCCTATTCCATACATTTGCAATATTTGCCACATTGCCCCTCTATCCACCCTATCATATGCCTTTTCCAAATCCATAAATGCCACAAACACCTCTTTACCCTTATCTAAATATTGTTCACCTATATGTTTCACTGCAAACACTTGGTTTACACACCCCCTACCCTTCCTAAAGCCTCCTTGTTCATCCGCTATCCTACTCTCCGTCTTACTCCTAATTCTTTCAATAATAACTCTACCATACACTTTACCAGGTATACTCAACAGACTTATTCCCTATAATTTTCACACTCTCTTTTGTCCCCTTTGCCTTTATACAAAGGAATTATGCATGCTCTCTGCCAATCCCTAGGTACTTACCCTCTTCCATACATTTATTAAATAAAAACACTAATCACTCTAAAACTATATCCCACCTGCCTTTAGCATTTCTATCTTTACCCCATCAATCCCAGCTGCTTTACCCCCTTTCATTCTACTCACTGCCTCACGAACATCCCCCACACTCGACTGGTTCTTCCTCACTCCTATAAGATGTTATTCCTCCTTGCCCTATACACGAAATCACAGCTTCCCTATCTTCATCAACATTTAACAATTCCTCAAAATATTCCCTCCATCTTCCCGATACCTCCAACTCTCCATTTAATAACTCTCCTCTCCTATTTTTAACTGACAAATCCATTCTTTCCCTAGGTTTTCTCAACTTGTTAATCTCACTCCAAAACTTTTTCTTATTTTCAACAAAATTTGTTGATAACATCTCACCCACCCTCTCATTTGCTCTCTTTTTACACTGCTTTACCACTCTTAACCTCTCTTTTTCTCTCCATATACTCCTCCCTCCTTGCATCACTTCTACTTTGTAAAAACCTCTCATATGCTAACTTTTCCTCTTACTACTCTCTCTACATCATTTTCCACCAATCGTTCTTCTTCACTCACGCACCCACTTTCCTATAACCACAAACTTCTGCTGAACACTCTAGCACTATATTCTTAAACTTACCCCATACCTCTTCTACCCCACTGATTATACTCTCACTAGCCCATCTGTCCTCCAACAGTTGTTTATATCTTACCCTAACTGCCTCCTCCTTTAGTTTATAAATCTTCACTTCTCTATTACTTGCTGTTTCCATTCTCCTTGTATCCCATCTACCTTTTACTCTCACTGTAGCTACAACTAAAAAGTGATCTGATATATCTGAGGCCCCTCTACATGTAGTCCAACAAACTACTGACATTTCGCCCTACATCATATCTTGTATACTTATTTATCCTCTTTTTCTTAAAATATGTGTTACCTATAACCAAAATCCTTTCTATACAAAGTTCAATCAAATGCTCCCCATTATCATTTACACCTGGTACCCCAAACTTACCTACCACCCCCTCTCTAAATGCTTCTCCTACTTTAGCATTTAAGTCTCCTACCACGATTACTCTCTCACTTGGCTCAGAAGTTCCTACACACTCACTTAACATCTCCCAAAATCTCTCTCTCCTCTACACTCCTCTCTTCTCCAGGTGCATACGCACTCATTATGACCCACTTTTCACATCCGACCCTTATTTTAATCCACATAATCCTTGAATTTATACATTTATGTTCCCTCTTCTCTCTCCATAACTGATCCTTCAACATTATTGCTACACCTTACTTAGCTCTAACTCTCTCAGATACTCCTGACTTAATCCCATTTATTTCTCCCCACTGAAACTCGCCTACCCCCTTCAGCTTTGTTTCGCTTAGGGCTAGGACATTGAACTTCTTTTCATTCATAACATTAGCAATCATCTCTTTCTTATCATCCGCGCTACATCCACGCACATTCAAACATCCTAATTTTATGAAGTTTTTCCTTATCTTCTTCTTAGTAATTTATACAGAAGGGGTTACTAGCCCATTGCTCCCGGCATTTAGTCGCTTCTTACGACACGCATAGCTTACGGAGGAAGAATTCTGCTCCACTTCCCCATGGAGATAAGCAGAAATAAAAAAGAACACGAACTAAGAAGAAAAATAGAAAAACCCAGAGGGGTTAATACATATATGAAATATTTATTCCCTCTGCTAATTTTTGTTAATTATCCTGTACTCTCCTTGTTTACCTACATGCAATTTTAATTCGTTTTAACAGCCATTCAGGTTAGTCTCAGACTGACTTCCTTGCTAACCAGCTGTTGCAGTTTGCACCCTACAGGCAAGCCTAACCACTACAACATGACTAATAATGAATAATCAGTATTCTGTATTACATCTTTTTCTGAAAACTACACAATTTTTTCTTTATCGCATTAGAATCCATGCTACTTAATACCATCTACCACCCTTCCAACACACTAAAATTAATGAAAATCAAATTTATATTAAATGCAATGATGTAATGTGGGAAGGTAATCCCTGTTCTTCAATCACTATGGCACTTCAAAATACAAATCTATTTAAGTTGTTAGCTGATAAAAGACATCTCACCTCCAACTACCACTCAAACAAGCCGTTATCAACACTCAAGAGAACAAGGAATTCCAATTAGGATAAATTGCTTCCTTGTCTCTATTATGAACCACAAAATTGTCTTGTTAAATGTGTGATGGTGCTAGCTGATGAAATGTGTGAGTGGTGTCAGCTAATAAAGATCACCTACAGCTGTCTAGCACACAACAAGCTACTTATCCATCTCTAAACACTTTTACATCAACGGGCAAGAGAAACAAAAAATTTAAGGCAAGGTAAAAACTTTCTTTTTAAGCATATATTATACTGATAAAATTCTTTTTTCTTCCTCTGTAAGTCATGCATGTCATAAGAGGTGACTAAAATGCCAGGAGCAAGGGGCTAGTAACCCCTTCTCTTGTATAAATTACTAAATTTAAAATAAAAACATCTTTTTCTTTTTGGGTTACCCTGCTTCAGTGGGATACAGCCGGTGTGTTGAAAAAAATCAACAAATAACAACATTAACAATGTACAGTGGACCCTCGGTTAACGAATACCCCGGAAATCGTGCAATTATGTAAGTATAATTTTGTAAGTTCTTGTGGAAGTGTATTTTTGGGGGTCTGAAATAGACTAACCTACGTGAAATTTTTCCTTAAGGGAGTAAATTCGTTCGGTAATGGCACTTGAGCAGACTTCCGGAGTGAAGTTTTTACGAAACTCGGGGGTCCACTGTACGTATTTCAAAACTTCATTATTTTTGATGAAATAAATTTAATTTTTTTTGTGTCATGAATTTAACCCAATTCTTTCCTTATATTATTCACATTACAGTGGACCCCCGAGTTTCGTAAAAACTTCACTCCTGAAGTCTGCTCAAGCGCCATTACTGAACGAATTTACTCCCTTAAGGAAAAATGTCACGTAGGTTAGTCTATTTCAGACCCCAAAAAATGCACTTCCACAAGCACTTACAATATTATACTTACATAATTGTACGATTTCCGGGGTTTACGAAACTCGGGGTTCCACTGTATATAGTACGTACAAAATTACATAAAACAGTAAGGTTCTACTATATGCAGTATACAAAGAACTGTGCGACAAAAAAAAAAAAAACGTAGACATAAGGGAGATAGGAGCTATGAAGCTTGCATTATCATATTTTGTTATGAGGCTCTGAGCTTATCTTACAGATCCAAAAGACAATATACTTTCCCACAAACAAACGAAACATTAAGAATCAATTCATTCATTAACCCTTTGACTGTCGCAACCCCAAATCCTGAGGTGTCTCCTGGTGTCGCAAAATTTTCGGAAAAAAAAAAAAACTTGTGAAATGATAAGAGAATCTTTTCCCGATGGTAATGACACCAAAATTATGAAATTTGATGAAAAACTTTACGGAATTACGCTCTTGCGAAGATAGTGATCTCGGCGATATATACGCATTGGCGATTTCGCCGACTTTGAGCCCTATTTTCGGCCAATTCCATTGTTCCAGTCGACCAAACTCGTAGCTATTTCTTTAGAACTCCATTTGTTCTATCGATTGAGTACAAGAAACCACCAATTTACCGATTTCAACTACCCAATAAAGTGGTCAGAAATTGGCAATTTGGCAATTTCAAAATAGGGTCCAGAATACACAAAGCAGACATTCCTGGCACTAAAATAAGATTTTCTCTGTTCATTAGTCACGTCTTTAGGCCCCTCTTATATTACTCTTGCTTTCTATTTTGATTTTTTATTCACACAAATAATAGAAGATTTACTGTTATGCAGACTACTGCATTATTGTAAAAATCGTATAAATAATATCAGTGCACTTGTGTAAGAATATTAGACTCGCCAGTTGACGTGTATTAGACTCATGGCGTGATTTGTTTACTCTTCAACATTGGCAAAAATCGAACATTTCCACTACTTTGAGCTCAATTTCAAGGTCATTTTCATCATGAAACTAATCACAATCATCTCTATTTCTGTAATATGTTTTCCATTCTATCAAATGAGACCACGAAAAAGAGAATACAACCATAAATACTATACGAAAATACACCTCAGTATTTTAATCCAAAAACACGGTCAGAGTTCTTTTTTCTCATTATGCACAGCGTGCTGCAGGATTTTTTTTATACAGTGCACACTGACCACACAGACCCATTCTCTCATATGTGGGCCTACCAGCTTTCTCCCGCTTGATTTGAAGCTGCTAGAATTTTTGAGTATATGTATACGTCCGAAACACTGGCTCGTAAGTCGTATATATACGACCGAAACAGTCAAAGGGTTAACCCGGCTTTTGGTCGAGGTGGCACTTCTTCTTTTCTACTGTGAAATGCCTCATACAAAATACGAGACATCATTTCATCCCTACTTACGTCTTTATTGAGATAGGCCAATAATAATTCTGTTTCGTTGAGTAATGTGACTGTGCATTTGCCGCGTATGTGTGTTGCAGGAAGGGTTTCTATCTGACGGGAAAGGAAGAGTTCGCGGTGGCGTAGCTGGTGTCTTTCATTGGAGGAAAGGGTCTCACCGCTGGGCGTCACAATGGTGGACCCTCCCAATTCGGCCCCTTCACTGTCACTCTCATCCTCGTCTAAGGCACCTGGGGGTTAAATAATAACACTTAGATGTATCTATGTAAAAAATATGCAGAATAAAGGTATAAGGCACAATCACAACACCAACAATGAAGACTGTACAACACAATACATACTACAATATCTGACTGAGACCTAAACAATCAGTGAATAACATGTAACTATCCAGTGAAGACAAGTGACAAGAAACTGCTGGGGAATTACCTTGTTGAGTTGCCTCTTGTGTGACAGTCTCATTCAGGCACGGGCCCTGTATCTCTTGACCCTTTAACAGCTTCTTAAACCCCCGGCACAGGTCCAAATTCCCGTGACCGTCTTCTGACGGAAGGGGGGAGAGAAGCAGTTAAGAAACAAGCGAACAGGTGCTCCCTACTCTGAGTTAAGCTGTCATTTTTGCTAAAATATACATACTACATTTCAGCATTGACCAACTGACAGCAAAACAGATAGCTTGGGAGGCAGACAATCAAGACACATACACATCTAATTAATACACACAAAACTGCTGCAAAGTTATCTTAATTTTTTAGTCTATATGAAGTGAATAGTACATTAAAAAAAAGTACACAAAAAAGAAGGCACAAAACACAGTGAATGACTTATAATTTACAAAAGAAATATGTACATACTATGATTTTTATATCATAGATGGACGAATTCTCACACTATGAGGAAACTCAACATAAAAAACAGGATATCGTGTTCAAAGAAAAGCCAAACATAAAACTAATTACAGAACTAACAGCTTATTTTTAAACTGCAGTTATCACATACAGTGGACCCCCGGTTTACATACTGCTCCAAACTCGAACAATTATGTAAGTGTATTTTTGTAAGTGCTTTTGTAAGTGTATTTTTGGGGGTCTAAAAGGACTAATCTAATTTACATTATTCCTTATGGGAACAAATTCGTTTGGTAACGGCACTTGAACAGCATTCTGGAACGAATTAATTACGTAAACCAGGGGGTCCACTGTATATATAAAATATATGTACATGTGAATTAAACCTGCAATAATTCACAATCATTAATGAAAATATCTATTTGTGTTTACATATGAGTAGAAACTGAAGCCTGTGGTGTTTACTCCTCCGTAATAAGTTATTTTTTATTTTTTTTTATTAACACATCGGCCGATTCCCACCAAGGCAGGGTGGCCCGAAAAAGAAAAACTTTCGTCATCATTCACTCCATCACTGTCTTGCCAGAGGGGTGCTTTACACTACAGTTATAAAACTGCAACATTAACACCCCTCCTTCAGAGTGCAGACACTGTACTTCCCATCTCCAGGACTCAAGTCCGGCCTGCCAGTTTCCCTGAATCCCTTCATAAATGTTACTTTGCTCACACTCCAACAGCACGTCAAGTATTAAAACCATTTGTCTCCATTCACTCCTATCAAATACGCACACGCATGCTTGCTGTAAATCCAAGCCCCTCGCACACAAAACCTCTTTTACCCCCTCCCTCCAACCTTTCTTAGGCCGACCCCTACCCCGCCTTCCCTCCACTACAGATTTATACACTCTCGAGGACATTCTGTTTCGTTCCATTCTCTCTACATGTCCAAACCACCTCAACAACCCCTCCTCAGCCCTCTGGATAATAGTTTTGGTAATCCTGCACCTCCTCCTAATTTCCAAACTCCGAATTCTCTGCATTATATTCACACCACACATTGACCTCAGACATGACATCTCCACTGCCTCCAGCCTTCTCCTCGTTGCGACATTCATCACCCATGCTTCACACCCATATAAGAGTGTTGGTATAACTATACTCTCATACATTCCCCTCTTAACTTCCATGGACAAAGTTCTTTGTTTCCACAGACTCCGAAGTGCACCACTCACCCTTTTCCCTCATCAATTCTATGATTCACCTCATCCTTCATAGACCCATCTGCTGACATGTCCACTCGCAAATATCTGAATACATTCACCTCCTCCATACTCTCTCCCTCCAATCTGATATCCAATCTTTCATCACCTAATCTTCAAGTTATATAACTGTTAAAAGTACTGAATGGTTATACAAGTGTATTACCTACTTTTGATTACCAATTTATAGTTACACAAGCACAGATACGTATACTCAAGTTATTGCTGTTTGCTTTATTTATTTAGAAAGCAATAGAACCAGTTGGTTATTAAGCACTTTTAAACACTGTGTTTATCAATTTTACTCTATCATTATCAACCTGCTATTGACGTGACCAATTCACTCATATTACACACACCATAATCACAATGAAAGTACATAAATCTATTCAGTTTTTTTTTCACATTACACATTCCATATCCATAATTTGTTCCATGTCATTGGCCTTGTCAGCAAATGTAGATGAAATTGGAAATAACCTTCCCCCACCATTCATTCCAAAAGAGATGCTGGGTTCTTAGATAGGCAAACACTGAACTGGTTGAGTGGTGCCCCTCCCAAAGAAGAGGCTCCAACCCCTAGGCACAAACCACTCTCTCCCTACCAATACATTAAGGTGACGAAACATCTGAGGGACACTCAAGACAAGCCATCTTCAAAGTTTAGCTTGCCATAATAATACACAGTGGACCCTCGCTATTCGAACATTCTTCAGTCCAGAATGCTGTTCAAGTGCTGTTACCAAACGAATTTATTCCCATAAGGAATGATGTTAATTAGATTAGTCCATTTCAGACCCCCCAAAAATACACTTATAAAAGCACTTACAATAATAAACTTACATAAAAGGGCGAGTTTGGAGTGTTCGAATAGCGAGGGTCCACTGTAATAATAATAATAATAATAATAATAATAATAATAATAATAATAATAATATCTTTATTCACTATATGTACAAGGTCATCAAAAAAAAGAAACTGTGACTCTGTGCTTTTGGGAGATTCTGAAGAGAAGTTGCAGAGGTTGGTGGATGAATTTGGTAGGGTGTGTAAAAGAAGAAAATATAAAGTGAATATAGGAAAGAGTAAGGTGATGAGGATAACAAAAAGATTAGGTGACGAAAGATTGGATATTAGATTGGAGGGAGAGAGTATGGAGGAGATGAATGTATTCAGATATTTGGGAGTGGACATGTCAGCAGATGGGTCTATGAAGGATAAGGTGAATCATAGAATTGATGAGGGGAAAAGGGTGAGTGGAGCACTTCGGAGTCTGTGGAGACAAAGAACCTTGTCCATGGAAGTTAAGAGGGGAATGCATGAGAGTATAGTTATACCAACACTCTTATATGGGTGTGAAGCATGGGTGATGAATGTTGCAATGAGGAGAAGGCTGGAGGCAGTGGAGATGTCATGTCTGAGGTCAATGTGTGGTGTGAATATAATGCAGAGAATTCGGAGTTTGGAAATTAGGAGGTGGTGCGGGATTACCAAAACTATTATCCAGAGAGCTGAGGAGGGGTTGTTGGTTCGGACATGTAGAGAGAATGGAACGAGACCGAATGACTTTTGAGTGTATAAATCTGTAGTGGAGGGAAGGTGGGGTAGGGGTCGGCCTAGGAAAGGTTGGAGGGAGGGGGTAAAGGAGGTTTTGTGTGCGAGGGGCTTGGACTTCCAGCAAGCATGTGTGAGCGTATTTGATAGGAGTGAATGGAGACAAATGGTTTTTAATACTTGACGTGCTGTTGGAGTGTGAGCAAAGTAACATTTATGAAGGGATTCAGGGAAACTGGCAGGCCAGACTTGAGTCCTGGAGATGGGAAGTACAGTGTCTGCACTCTGAAGGAGGGGTGTTAATGTTGCAGTTTTATAACTGTAGTGTAAAGCACCCCTCTGGCAAGACAGTGGTGGAGTGAATGATGATGAAAGTTTTTCTTTTTCGGGCCACCCTGCCTTGGTGGGAATCGGCCGATGTGTTAATAAAAAATAAAAAAATAATGTACAAGGTATACAGGCCTAGCTGACATCAATGACATATGTACTACTATATAGAAAGCCCCTTGGTTATGAAGAGCATTTCGGGTAAATTAGGTCAGTTTTGTCATAGGATGTGACCCACACCAGCCGACTAACACTCAGGTACCCATTTTACTGATGGGTGAACATAGACAACCAGTGTAAGGAAATACGTCCAATGTTTCCACCCTTTTGCTGGGAATCGAACCTGGACCCTCATCATGTGAAGCGAGAGCTTTTGCCACGAGGCTACGGGGCCTGGTGGATTGTAGCACATGCTACTTTTCCTTCTGGACTTTAAAACCAATTTCAACTGACCAGAATTTTTTTTAGTTCAGTATAATATGATACACACACTAGCTAGTCTATGAAAGAATAATTAAAGTTTAAATTGTCCAAAAAATAAAAAATAAATTAACATGCTTTCTCAGGTGCATCAAAATGATATAAAAAAATTATACTATTTATGCATACGGTACGTGGCAATCACAGAAAAACATTCACATTATCTTTTCTAATGTTATTTAAGATACTATAGTGGAACAAAAACTAAGATTGCCTATAAAACAGTTTTTTAAAAACTTTCACAGAATGGACAGAATGATACAAATCTATACAAAGTAAATGCATAAACTATATACAGTGGACCCCCAGATTTCGTCAATTCTTTCCAGAAGGCTGTTTAAGTGCCGTTACTGAACGAATTTGTTCCCATAAGGACGAATGTAAATTAGATTAGTCCATTTCAGACCTCCCCAAAATTTTTATTTTTTTCAACAAGTCGGCCGTCTCCCACCAAAACAGGGTGACCAAAAATACACTTACATAATTGTTCAAGTTGGGAGCTGTGCTAAATCAGGGGGTCCACTGTATTTAAAAATTGTTAAGACCAAATCTGAGATACATTAATATGTATGTTAATGAGAGTACATTAATGAATCTTTCTCCACCTCTTCAAAAGAAAAATGTGATTAAACAGCCTTTTTAATAACAAGTAATTTTTTCTTACAATTATCTGAAATCAATTACAATATACAGTAAACCCTCCGTTTTCGTGTATCTCTGTTTTCTTGTGTTTCAGTTTTCGTGCAGCTTTTTCGGGGAAATTTTACCTCCGTTTTCGTTCATGGTACAGAACCTGTCCAGTGCCCAGCGCACATACAAAGCCCGCCTCCCACGCACATTCTCAGGCAGTGTAGCATTGTTTCTAGTTGAATGAACATTATCCTGCAAGTTCATACAAAACATTTCTTAACAATCCATTGTTTTTGGTCCTTGATTATTGTATGTGAGACTGCTAAATAAGCCACTATGGGCCCAAAGAAAGCTCCTAGTGTCAGTCCTTTGGTAAAGAATGTGAGGAACACAATAGAATTAAAGAAAGAAATCGTAGCAAAGTATCAAAGTGGAGTCGATAAAGGCTATAGCACCAGCCAGCGATAAAGTGTAGCATTAACAGTGTAGCAAGCAAGTTAAGCCATTAATAGATAGAAAAATGACGACACGAAACTTAACTCTTCCATTGTTTGTTTGAGCAGTATAGGGACGCTGAGACCAGAGCCGCCAAGTGTGAATATTTCATATTTATAAATTAAAGTGTAAATATTTATTTATAAATTAAAGTGTAAATATTTATTTATAAATTAAAGTGTAAATATTTATTTATAAATTAAAGTGTAAATATTTATTTATATAAATTAAAGTGTAAATATTTATTTATAAATTAAAGTGTAAATATTTATTTATAAATTAAAGTGTAAATATTTATTTATAAATTAAAGTGTAAATATTTCTTATTTATAAATTATGTACGTACATTGTGTGAATAAATAACCAAAAAAGGCACAATACCGTGACTGGAACAATACACACACAACCCGCACATATAAAAGGGAGGAGCTTACGACGACGTTTCGGCCCGACTTGGACCATTTACAGTCACCATTTACAGTCACCATTTACAAGTCGGGCCGAAACGTCGTCGTAAGCTCCTCCCTTTTATATGTGCGGGTTGTGTGTGTATTGTGTGAATAAAGCTGGTGGCAGTCATATTAGATGTCATATTAGATGAATTGTGATAGATAAATAAGCCATAGAGCTGATATTAGTGTCAAATTGAAGCATTTTGTCCTGCCTCCCAACACTAAACTCGCCTCCCTCCACCAGCAGTGGCCCTTATACCCAACAACAACAAAAACACTACCACCAGTAAATAACAGTTCTCTTATACATAATGATATATTTTATTCATTCTAGAGTATATTTCATGTTTCTATGTTATTAATATTGTTTATTATGTCATATTAAACGAATTGTGATAGAAAAATAAGCCATAGAGCTGATATTAGTGTCACACTGAAGCATTTTGTCCTGCCTCCCAACAAACTCGCCTCCCTCTCTCCTTCTCTCTATCTTCCATACACCAACAAGTCGCCAATAAAGGTAAATGTGATGTTAAATGTTCATTTATACATGGTATTAGTGCCTTATATTTATTTGTCATTCTTTTCTGTATGTAAATCTATATTTAATCTCTAAAAAAAATTTTTTTGTTAATACTCCTGGGTGTCTGAAACGGATTAATTGAATTTCCATTATTTCTTATGGGTAAAATGGTTTCAGTTTTCGTGTATTTCAGTTTTAGTGCATCCCTCAGGAACGGATTATGCACGAAAACGGAGGGTTGACTGTACAGCATTTACTGTACTGTGTTATATAATGCATAAACAAGAGCTTGCATCACAATTTCTGAGGTTAGAGAATGTGTGTACAGTACTGTACATAGTGTGTTCAGTTAGTTTAGCTATTTTTATGTCTTTTTTAATTACTGAAAGAGTTTGAGAATAATAGCTTTCAAAAGAAGATTCTTAAAGCAGCCAATTGGAGGCAACACTGCCTGGTTATAAGTACTACAGTGGATCCCCGGATTTTGTACTGCTCCCAACTCGAACAATTATTTAAGTGTATTTTTGTAAGTGCTTTTGTAAGTGTATTTTTGGGGGTCTGAAACGGACTAATCTAATTTACATTCGTCCTTATGGGAACAAATTCATTCAGTAACGGCACTCGAACAGGCTTTTGGAAAGAATTAATGACGAAATCCGGGGGTCCACTGTATTACCTTTTCAGTTGAAACACAATTATATTAAGTGTTTCCAGTTATTACAGACCTTTAAAATAACACAATTTAATGTGTATGTGGAAAATACATTAGTTTCTAGTAATATTTCACTTAGTAAAGTTGAACCCCAAAATTTGCAAGCTTCTTAATTTCTCTCATTTCTACAAACAGCAGAACCCCCGTAACTGCAGATTCAGTTTCCGTTGTTTCAGTTATCCGCAGTTTACCGGGGGCCTGAAAATAACCCTTAATTTTGCTTAATAATGGCCACAAAGCACAATAGTAGTAATGATTGCAGTTCTTCAAGGTGGACAGTGGCACCAGGGTGGTAGACAGTGGCACCAATATGGTAGGACACTGGCACAAGGGGTGGTAGGACACTGGTACAGTTAACAGGAGTCACATGATAGTCTTGACATCTGATTTATATTATTCATCACTATAAATCACATTCAGATCTGTACCCACAAAAGTACTGTACTGAGTGCAGTATTTGTAACACTCACTTCATCTTCTAATTTACTAGTATCATGGAGCCTGTCATAAGGGTGGTGATTCTTAGACCCATTTACAGGTAGTCTACAAATAGTTCATATATAACTGTGTACAAGTGTATAGAAGCTATGTCATTACTGATGACGGAAGCAAACATCCATAAATCACGTTATGAAGACGAAGACAAGTTACCTGCAGTTGCTAAGCCATGTGCTTTCTCTCAGGCAAAATTACTGTGGTTGACATCCTAGTGGATTTAGACATCAGCAATGCAAAAATAATATAGAGAGAGACTCAGTATAGCATGAAGATGAAGATAGATACATCTGGTGTACCTGCCAAAAGATCATTTTTATGGATGTACTGATCCACTATGGTACCCAGCAGATTTATGTCTGTATGACAAGCCACCCCTGACGACCATCATACCTGTGACCAATTTCGAGGGTTCTTCTATCCTCACAGCTCAGCCTGAGACCAGACTTTACTGATGACTGATCCAAGGTGATGTTGCTGCCAACAGACTACCTGACAGATGGTGCTTGACTTGATGAATGGTGTTTAGATTGTGGGTATACCTTTGATGAGTTTCCAGAGTTTTTCTACTCCCAGAGCCTTGGGCCAGGCTCATCTGGTGGTTGCCTGGTCAACCAGGCCATTACTGCTGGCAGCCTGCTCACCCACATACCCATCACAGCCTGGTTGATCTGACACTTGAAGATACTTGTCCAGTTTCCACTTGAAAGTCTTCTACACCGTCCCAGCAGTATTCCTGATATCTACTGGCAAGAAGTTGAATAGTCTTGGACCACAGACAGATACATTGTTCCCTTATTGTACCCACAGTGCTCCTGCTTTTCACTGGGTTTATGTTGCACTTCCTCCCATATCTCTCCAGTGCCAAGATATTCTTTGGTAATCTCAAATACCACAGATGCCTAAATGCTAATCTGCACCTATAGCACAAATGTTAAAAACAAAATAATTTGATTTACTTTTATTTAATATAGTATTAAGAGTTATTGTTCATTAATAAGTAAAACTGATAAAATCTTTGTGAAAATTTAATCAAGCACCAGAACAGTCACTTGTGCTACAATGGGTTTCTCAACTCCAGCACATCTGTTGTCAAGTGTTCACAAGTGCTCCACAAACATCCCCGTAAACAAAACTTCAATACATTATAAAGCAGTATAGTTACACTCAAATCAGGCATTCTCAAAAATAACTTTTAATTAAAAATTTCATGAAGAGAGTATACAAGGTTAGGTTAATAATTATCAACTAGTCATTAAGCAGTACATGTAGTATATTCATCATTGAAGGAGGCACACATCAGCACAGACACACCATGCCTTCTGGACCTTAGATGGGAAAACTTCATTGCATCATACATACCACTTATGACCACACTGGGTGCTTCTCTGAAATTAGTATACTACATGTTAATGAAGTACATTGTTTACCACTATTTCTTCACATTAGCCACAAGTATTAGTTTTCATAAAAAAATATATTATGCTAGAAGAGTTGAAGAGGTAGTAATAAATACTGTTTTGTAAGAATACGCAAGATTACATAATAAAAATCAGACGTGCAGATGTAAGAAAACGAATATTATTTACCTGCTACGTAAAACACATTTTATACACAATATGGTGCTTAGTGTACTTAGGTATAAAAACAATATACAGTGGACCCTCGGTTAATGAAAAAAATTCATTGCAGAAGCCTGCTCAAGTGCCATTACCGAACGAATTTACGTCCTTAAGAAATAATGTCATGTAGGTTAGTCTATTTCAGACCCCCAAAACTACACTTCCACAAGAACTTACAAAATTATACTTACATAATTGCACGATTTCCGGGGTATTCGTTAACCGAGGGTCCACTGTACAGAATAAGCTTTTGTTGGGACATTACTTCAATCTGGGTAGAGCTTTATGAACATATGATAAAGTATTCAAATCACGGAACATACGAAGCTCAAACTGTTAGTTTCAGGAACAGCTTGCTATGGGTCCAGATCTTGCCTACTCCACAAGTTGTTCACAATCATTTTCTAGCCAGACTCTTGTGACATCATAAAGCTCTACCCTGAGCAAAACCAGGTTTCAATAAAGCTTGTTCTGTATACAATAGTCTCTCCATACAACTGTTTCCATACCCAGCTATTTCACTGAAAGCAATGTAATAGCTGGGTTAGCATCAGCAAATTATTGTAACAGAACTGTGAAATCAAATACAGTGAACCCTCTAATTAATTGACTAA
Organism: Cherax destructor; assembly: GCA_009830355.1. Taxonomy (NCBI): domain Eukaryota; kingdom Metazoa; phylum Arthropoda; class Malacostraca; order Decapoda; family Parastacidae; genus Cherax; species Cherax destructor. The sequence continues at coordinate 54,746 of WNWK01001780.1, forward strand.
TAGGGGAAAGGAGGTGCATGATATTTCTGAATTATGAAATTAATTTTTCCTGGTTGTCCAGATGTCTTCTGAACTAGCGGACTTGGTTTACGGGTTTAGCAGACAACCAGACACGAAGAATACAGGTACACAAATAATCTGCACAGTTCTATGGTTTTCCTAAAACTGGTGAACCAGGGTATCCCTCTACATCCCATCATTTTCGCCAGAGGTTCTGTCTCTTATTCTCCTGCCTTTTGACGGGCCAAAACACTCACTCCTTTTCTTGGAATGTTTTCTCCTGCTCATGTCTGTCACTCTCAAGACTTCATCGAACATGTTTGGCCACATCCGACCTGTAAGATGCTAAGTCTTGACATTGAGTCCCTCTTAACTAATGTTCCTCTTGATACTCTCGGTTTTTCTCAAGAGTGAAGGCCAACAAAGGGCTACTTTATCTCCCTATACCAACTGATGTCTTTCTTGATCTTATTTGTCTGTTTGTGGACTGCAATTCTTTTTCCTTTCAAGGAAAATTTTATTCTCAATCCTTAGGTATTGCTATGGGCACTCATCTTTCCCCTGTTCTTGCTAACCTTTATATGGAATACTTTGAACTGTTTTACTTTGTACCACTAGTGTGTGCCCTTCCCTCTGGCTCCACTATGTAGACGACATCTTTGCTCTTTAGCCAAAAGACCAGTCTCTTCCAAGCATTTCTCGATGCACTTAATAATCTTGCTCATTTTATCAAGTTCAAAGCTGAGTGGGAATCTAACTCTGCTTCCTTTCCTTGATGTGCATGTCTACTGCTCTGCAACAGGCTTTTCTTTTTCCGTTTATCGCAAGCCAATGCACAGTAGCATGTACATTCACTACTTTTCTTACCATGCTCCCTCTGTCAAGACGAGTGTGCTTATTTCCCTCTTTCTCCAAGTCCTCTGCATTTTTGATCCTCAGTTTCTTGACTCAGAAATTTTCACTCTTCACAGTATACGTTCATTTACCTTGGCTACCCTTCCGATTTCATAAACTCTGCCTACTCACATGCTGAATGAACTTTCTTCTCTCCCAAACTCTACTACTGCAAAATCTGTTCTTTGTCTTCCCTATAGTATTTTCAGTCTCCTTAATCTTAACTCTCTACCTTTCTTAGACATCAGACTCATTTTCACCAAACTAATATACATTTCAAAGATATCTAGTTCATACCTCTCCTCCTGTCACTGATGCTTCTGGAGTCTACTCCATTTCCTGCTCCTCTTGCCCTCTTCAATATACTTTGGAAAAACTGGCTGCTCTCTTTCTGACAGACTTAAAGAGCACAAAAGAAGTGTTAGAACTGCCAACACTAATATTGCTCTTTCCTGTCATGTTAGTGATCACGGTTATTGCTCATGAGGCCAGGATATTCAGTGTGCCGGGCACACTGAAGCTCACCAGTGTGCCCGGCACTGGGAAGAAACATGGCTTGTAACCAGGCTACATGGCATTTTGAAGCATTTGTAGCTAAGTGGTTTGAGGCATCACAGTGGGAGCTAAGCATCATAAGAGTGAGCATGGGAGGCAAAATAATGAATGATCATGCTACTGTGTACAGGCTTACATATAGAAATATATATGATTGTCACAGAGGAGTGGACAAGAAATAAAGTTGGATTCTCATTTAGCTTCCCACTTGATAAATATGGAAAAGATTAACAGCAACAAACTTGATAAATACAGCAAGATAAATAGTAACAAACCTGATTGATGCAGCAAGATTAAGAATAAGAAAATATTGGAAGACACAGTCATGAGTAGGGGTGTGCCAAAGTAGTGACGAGTATCAGCTAATTTTGAAGGTAACACGTCATCATATAACTAAGACCCATGTCAGGCAATAGTTGCACTGTTTCCTAACGAATCTTACCTAACCTAATGTGTCACAGCAATGTTTCTTCTACCTTGTGTTAGAATGTTAAACAGTCTGGGCCCACAGATGTTGATACAATACTTCGTCGACTGCAGGAAACTTGACCAGGGTGAATCACTAAGGTTTGGCCTCATTACAACTGGCTTGGTCACTGCTGGTCTTTTTCCCAGCCACACCCTTACCACTGCAGGTTACAGGGGTGTGGGGGTTACAAATTACAGGAATGGGGTTGCCAGTTACAGAGGTGGGTGCAGATTAAAGGAGTAATGGTGCAAGTTATTGGGGAAGGGGGTGTAAATTAGAAGTGGGATGCAGGTTACATAAGAACATAAGACGGAACACTGCAGCAGGCCTACTGGCCCATGCGAGGCAAGTCCAAGTCTCCAACAGGCTTAAGCCAATGCCCCGACCCAGCCAGGTCAGGTTACATTCACTTAAGGAAGGAGCACTGCATCTGACCTAGTAGCACAAGCCAGTCAGGACCAACTCACACCCAACCGCACCCACTCAGAAGAGGGGGTGTAAATTAGAAGAGGGGTGCAGGTTATAGGGGTGGTGTTTACAGGAATGGGGATTACAAGTTAGAGGTGGTGCAGGTTACAGGGGTGGGGGTGCAGGTTAAAGATGTGATGGTATATGTTGCTGAGGAAAGGGTGAAGGTTGCAAAGGTGGGGGTGCAGGTTACAGGTGTAGGTGTGCAGGTTACTGGGGATGGAGTGCAGAGGTGGGGGTGCAGGTTACAGGAGTAGGTTACTGGGGATGGAGTGCAGAGGTGGGCTGCAGGTTACAGGAGTGGGGGTACAGGTTACAGGGAATGGTGGAGCTGGTTACAGGGTGGGATACAGGTTACAGGGGTGGTGCAGGTTACTGGGATGGAAGTGCTGGTTACAGGGGTGGAGGTGCAGTTTACTGGGGTAGGGGTGAAGGATACTCAGGTAGCGGTGGTTACTTGGGTGGCGGTGCTGGTTACAGGGGTGGAGGTGCAGGTTACTGGGGTGGGGTTGCAGGTTACAGGGGTGGGGGTGCAGATTACAGGGGTGGGGGTTCAGGTTACAGGGTGGGAGGTGCAGGTTACAGGGGTGGGGGTGCAGGTTACTGGGATGGTAGGTGCAGGTTACAGGGATGGGAGGTGCAGGTTACAGGGATGGGAGGTGCAGGTTACAGGGTGGGAGGTGCAGGTTACAGGGGTGGGAGGTGCAGGTTACAGGGGTAGGGGTTCAGGTTATTGGGGTGGGGGTTCATGTTATTGGGGTGGGGGTTTCAGGTTATTGGGGTGGGGTTCAAGTTATTGGGGTGGGGGTTCAGGTTATTGGGGTGGGGGTTCAGGTTATTGGGGTGGGGGTTCAGGTTATTGGGGTGGGGGAACGGTTCAGGTTATTGGGGTGGGGAACGGTTCAGGTTATTGGGGTGGGGGAACGGTTCAGGTTATTGGGGTGGGGAACGGTTCAGGTTATTGGGGTGGGGGTTCAGGTTATTGGGGTGGGGGTTCATGTTATTGGGGTGGGGGTTCAGGTTATTGGGTGGGAGTTCAGGTTATTGGGGTGGGAGGTTCAGGTTATTGGGGTGGGGTGGTTCAGGTTATTGGGTGGGGGTTCAGGTTATTGGGGTGGGGGTTCAGGTTATTGGGGTGGGGGTTCAGGTTATTGGGGTGGGGTGTTCAGGTTATTGGGGTGGGGTGTTCAGGTTATTGGGGTGGGGGTTCAGGTTATTGGGGTGGGGGTTCAGGTTATTGGGGTGGGGGTTCAGGTTATTGGGGTGGGGTTCAGGTTATTGGGGTGGGGGTTCAGGTTATTGGGGTGGGGGTTCAGGTTATTGGGGTGGGGGTTCAGGTTATTGGGGTGGGGGTTCAGGTTATTGGGGTGGGGGTTCAGGTTATTGGGGTGGGGGTTCAGGTTATTATGGTGGGGGTTCAGGTTATTATGGTGGGGGTTCAGGTTATTCTCGTGGGGGTTCAGGTTATTCTGGTGGGGTTCAGGTTATTCTGGTGGGGGTTCAGGTTACAGGGGTGGGAGTGCAGGTTACAGTGGTAGAGGGTGCAGGTTATTGGGGTGGGGGGTTCAGTCTCTGTCCCTGACTTCCGCCTGGCTGATTTCATAGGACTGAAAAATTACCTGGGTAGGCTGAACTGGAATGACCTGACAGTGGGTCAGGTAGGTGGTGATTGCCAATATGACGTCTTCCAGAGAATAGTTCTAGCTGCTCATACAACTTATGTTCCTAATAGGGAAATCAGATCAAACAAAAATGATCCTAAGTGGATGAACAATAGATTAAAACATCTCATTGGTCAAAAGAGAGGCATATATAGGCGAATCAAAAGAGGAGAGGGGCAATTAAGTAATCAATATATTCAGTTAAAGAGAGAAATAAAAAAAGGAATAAGAAAAGCAAAAAGAGACTATGAGGTTAAAGTTGCAAGAGAATCGAAGACTAACCCAAAAGGATTTTTTCAGGTATACAGAAGTAAGATTAGGGACAAGATAGGCCCACTCAAAAGTTACTCAGGTCAGCTCACCTTTAGTGATAAGGAAATGTGTAGAATTTTTAACACTTACTTCCACTCAGTTTTTACACAGGAAGATACTAGCGATATTCCAGAAATAATAAATTATGTAGAACAGGACGATAGTAAACTATACACGATTAGGGTCACAAGTGACATGGTCCTTAGACAAATAGATAAATTAAAACCTAACAAATCCCCAGGCCCTGATGAACTGTATGCAAGGGTTCTAAAGGAATGTAAAGAGGAACTTAGCAAACCTATGGCTAATCTTTTCAGCATATCACTGCAAACTGGCATGGTGCCAGATAAGTGGAAAATTGCAAATGTAATACCTATTTTCAAAGCAGGAGACAGGTCCTTAGCTTCGAACTATAGACCAATAAGCCTAACCTCCATAGTGGGAAAATTTATGGAATCAATAATAGCAGAGGCAATTCGTAGCCATCTTGAAAAGCATAAATTAATCAACGAATCTCAGCACGGTTTTACAAAAGGGCGTTCCTGCCTTACAAATTTAATAACTTTTTTCACTAAGGTATTTGAGGAGGTAGATCATGGTAATGAATATGATGTTGTGTATATGGACTTCAGTAAGGCTTTTGATAGAGTCCCACATCAGAGACTATTGAGGAAAATTAAGGCACACGGAATAGGAGGAGAAATTTTTTCCTGGATAGAGGCATGGTTGCCAAATAGGCAGCAGAGAGTTTGCATAAATGGGGAGAAATCAGAGTGGGGAAGTGTCAAAAGCGGTGTTCCAGAGGGGTCAGTATTGGGTCCCTTGTTGTTCACAATCTACATAAACGACATAGATGAGGGAATAAATAGCGACATAAGCAAGTTTGCCGATGACACCAAAATAGGCCGTCCAATTCATTCAAATGAGGACATTAGAGCACTCCAGGAAGATTTGAATAGACTGATGCAGTGGTCGGAGAAGTGGCAGATGCAGTTTAATATAGATAAATGCAAAGTTCTAAATATTGGACAGGACAATAACCATGCCACATATAAACTAAATAATGTAGATCTTAATACTACTGATTGCGAAAAGGATTTAGGAGTTCTGGTTAGCAGTAATCTAAAACCAAGACAGCAGTGCATAAGTGTTCGCAATAAAGCGAACAGAATCCTTGGCTTCATATCAAGAAGCATAAATAATAGAAGTCCTCAGGTTGTTCTTCAACTCTATATATCCTTGGTTAGGCCTCATCTAGATTATGCTGCACAGTTTTGGTCACCGTATTACAGAATGGATATAAATGCTCTGGAAAACGTACAAGGAGGATGACTAAGTTGATTCCATGTATCAGAAATCTTCCCTATGAGGATAGACTGAGGGCCCTGAATCTGCACTCTCTAGAAAGGCGTAGAATTAGGGGGGATATGATTGAGGTGTATAAATGGAAAACAGGAATAAATAAAGGTGATGTAAATAGCGTGCTAAAAATATCTAGTATTGACAGGACTCGCAGCAATGGCTTTAAGTTGGATAAATTCAGATTCAGGAAGGATATAGGAAAGCATTGGTTTGGTAATAGAGTTGTCGATGAGTGGAACAAACTCCCGAGTACAGTTATAGAGGCTAAAACGTTGTGTAGTTTTAAAAATAGGCTAGATAAATATATGAGTGGGTGCGGGTGGGTGTGAGTTGGACCTGACTAGTTTGTGCTACTAGGTCAGATGCCGTGCTCCTTAAGTGAATGTAACCTGACCTGGCTGGGTCGGGGCATTGGCTTAAGCCGGTGGGAGAATTGGACCTGCCTCGCATGGGCCAGTAGGCCTGCTGCAGTGTTCCTTCTTTCTTATGTTCTTATGTTATTCTGGTGGGGGTTCAGGTTATTCTGGTGGGGGTTTAGGTTATTGTGGTGGGGGTTCAGGTTATTCTGGTGGGGTTCAGGTTATTGAGGTGGGGGTTCAGGTTATTGGGGTGGGGTTCAGGTTATTGGGGTGGGGTGCAGGTTACAGGGTGGGAGGTGCAGGTTACAGGGGTGGGGGTGCAGGTTACAGGGGTGGGGGTGCAGGTTACAGGGTGGGGTGCAGGTTACAGGGTGGGAGTGCAGGTTACAGGGGTGTAGGGTGCAGGTTACAGGGGTGGAGGGTGCAGGTTACAGGGGTGGAGGTGCAGGTTATAGGGGTGGAGGGTGCAGGTTACAGGGGGGGGGGTGCAGGTTACAGGGGTGGAGGGTGCAGGTTACAGGGGTGGAGGGTGCAGGTTACAGGGTGGAGGGTGCAGGTTACAGGGGTGGAGGGTGCAGGTTACAGGGTGGAGGGTGCAGGTTACAGGGGTGGAGGGTGCAAGTTACAGGGGTGGGGGTGCAGGTTACAGGGGTGGGGTGCAGGTTACAGGGGTGGGGGTGCAGGTTACAGGGGTGGGGGAGCAGGTTACAGGGTGGGGAGCAGGTTACAGGGTGGGGGAGCAGGTTACAGGGGTGGGGGAGCAGGTTACAGGGGTGGATGGTGCAGGTTACAGGGGTGGGGGAGCAGGTTACAGGGGTGGGGTGCAGGTTACAGGGGTGGGGTGCAGGTTACAGGGGTGGGGTGCAGGTTACAGGGGTGGGTGCAGGTTACAGGGTGGGGGTGCAGGTACAGGGTGGGGGTCAGGTTACAGGGGTGGGGGGTGCAGGTTACAGGGGTTTTGGGTGCAGGTTACAGGGGTGGGAGTGCAGGTTACAGGGGTAGAGGGTGCAGGTTACAGGGGTAGAGGGTGCAGGTTACAGGGGTGGAGGGTGCAGGTTACAGGGGTGGAGGGTGCAGGTTACATGAGTGGGTGCGGGTGGGTGTGAGTTGGACCTGACTGGTTTGTGCTACTAGGTCAGATGCCGTGCTCCTTAAGTGAATGTAACCTGACCTGGCTGGGTCGGGGCATTGGCTTAAGCCGGTAGGAGACTTGGACTTGCCTCGCATGGGCCAGTAGGCCTGCTGCAGTGTTCCTTCTTTCTTATGTTCTTAAGTTACAGGGGTGGGGGTGCAGGTTACAGGGTGGGAGTGCAGGTTACAGGGGTGGGAGTGCAGGTTACAGGGGTGGGGGTGCAGGTTACAGGGGTGGAGTGCAGGTTACAGTGGTAGAGGGTGCAGGTTACAGGGGTGGAGTGCAGGTTACAGGGGTGGGAGTGCAGGTTACAGGGGTGGGAGTGCAGGTTACAGGGTGGGAGTGCAGGTTACAGGGTGGAGTGCAGGTTACAGGGGTGGGAGTGCAGGTTACAGGGGTGGGGTGCAGGTTACAGGGGTGGGGTGCAGGTTACGGGGGTGGGGTGCAGGTTACAGCGGTGGGGGTGCAGGTTACAGGGGTGGGGGTGCAGGTTACAGGGGTGCTGGTGCAGGTTACAGGGGTGCTGGTGCAGGTTACAGGGGTGGGGGTGCAGGTTACAGGGGTGGGGGTGCAGGTTACAGGGGTGGCGCGCGACGCTCCTTGACAACAATACAACCTTGTTGCTTCCCGTCCGATCAATACACAGGAAATTTTTGACCCATCCCACACTTTTTGTCCCTTTTTTTCTAAACGCGGGATTGGGGGATGGGATGGGGTAGGGGGATGGGGTAGGGGGATGGGGTATGGGGATTGGATGGGGTAGGGGATTGGGGTGTGGGCGTACTCTCCTATTTGTATCAGCAGGGGTCGATGCTAAGATCCTAATAATCCTCTGCAGCTAATGCTTGCCTGACCCAGTCCTGACCTCACTCCATATGAAAGCAAGAGTCTCGGCAGACGGTGCAAAATACCCCAAAGAAAAGCAGGGGTGCCATGTACACAAAGAAACAACGCAATATGTGTAAGAGGCCCAAGACTATTCATCAGCCTCCCATCATAAATAAGGAGGGATTACCAAAAGACCCTTCCTGTCTTCAAGAAAAAACTGGAAAAAATTCCTTAAGTAAATTTTTGTCTAGCAGGGCCGTGGTTCGTACGTTGAACCGCGTGCGGCCACCAGTAATAGCCTGGTTGATCAGGCCTTGATTCCACCAGGCTGCCTAGTCAGGGACCGGGCTGTAGAGGGAAGGATGGGGGGAAGTTTGAGCCACTGTAGCATCTTTCATAGTAAGGATACTGACAACTTCATGGTTCCACTGGTCTTTAAGACGATGACAAGAGTCGTGTTGCTATCATATTTGACACGATAACGTTGTGCTCGTAAATTTCCTGTCTGCCTGTGTGTGGTTCCGGCAATCATCACCGCAGGGATCCAGTGCCAAATTCCAAGCTTCGCTAATGACAGCTTGATCAGTCGGGGTGTTGGTACCCGCTGCATGCAGTCCCAACTTACTCTACCAGCTTATCAAGTTCCCTCTTGTAAGATACTAGAGGTCTCTTGGTAATTTTCCGTAAGTTTGATGGGATGACTGAACAGTCTTAAAACCTCTGTTTACTGAAACATCTCTGTTGAAACAATGCTGTTGCCTGCATTTCAATGGGGTGTACCGGAGTGACTACCGTGCCTCGTAATTGTTAATGGTTCCCACTTTCAGAATGATTAGGTACAAATAATAAACTAGTCCCTCTGCATCTTCGTATACATTATGACAAATTTTCGCCTACACTCCAGGGGAGGGGGGGGTAAATTCGTGGGAATTTCTAAATGCTTTTAGTAATTTGGGCAGTAAAATTTACCTATACATTCTTCACATCTGCAATTCACCTTCCTTGAAAGGGACTGTTAGTATGCAACAATATTCCAGATCAGACGGTTAAAGTGCTACAAGGAGTGTTATTATTGAGTTAACATTTATGTTGAAAGATCTTGTTATCCAGCCTAACACTTTCTTTACCATAGTGATAGCAGCACAGTTATGCTCCTTGAACGTCAGACGAGCTGACAATTATTCTTAGCTCCCATCCATTTCTTCTATGTTGTTTGAATTCGTTTTTTGTTCTATATAAATTTTCATCTCACTTTTTTCCAATATAGATGGAATGAAACTTTTTATCTGTTTTAAGCATCGTCATGTTTTCTTGATCATACAACTTGTTCTATATATGGTGCAACGGAAGTAACTTCCTGTTCAACTTATGGTTACGAACCTTAACATGCTGGAGCAGTCTGCTACACACTTAATGAATCTCTTACATTCATTTACTTTAGTGATTAAATTTATTTGACCCATGTTTAACTGCTTACATTCATTAGAAAGGATTTCGTATGCACCGGGTACATGAAGGTGGTTAGTTTCTGCAAACAATGTCTGTGAGAGGCCCTCGTCGACTGGTAAGAGATAGGACAACCACATAACAGTCCTTAAGGAAACAAAAAAATATAAAAGAAGATCCACGCACATATACGTGATTCTACAATTACAATTAACTACCTGTAACATACATGTGGCCAGTTTCGTGTGTCTTTTTTGTCCACTCTAGCAACACAGCAACACCCTAGCAACACAGCCTAGAGCCAGACTCCATGTTGACTGTCATTATTCAAGCTGTTGCTGGAATCCTAACTAATGAAACAAGGTAAAGAAAATGCTATGTGAAGTACCGGAGCAAAGGCTAAGAGCTCTTCTAACAAATCACATCTTCCAATAGACACCAGTATCTTGAGCTGCACACACGCCAGTGCCACGGGACTAACACCTACTACACTCACATGTGTTCGTACACAACACTATCTTCACCAGAACACACAACTCACTCTTTTACCGCGCCCTGGATGATGGATCAGCAAGACAAGGCTGGATGATGGATCAGCAAGACAAGGCTGGATGATGGATCAGCAAGACAAGGCTGGATGATGGATCAGCAAGGCTGGATGATGGATCAGCAAGGCTGGATGATGGATCAGCAAGACAAGGCTGGATGATGGATCAGCAAGACAAGGCTGGATGATGGATCAGCAAGGCTGGATGATGGATCAGCAAGGCTGGATGATGGATCAGCAAGGCTGGATGATGGATCAGCAAGACAAGGCTGGATGATGGATCAGCAAGACAAGGCTGGATGATGGATCAGCAAGGCTGGATGATGGATCAGCAAGGCTGGATGATGGATCAGCAAGGCTGGATGATGGATCAGCAAGGCTGGATGATGGATCAGCAAGACAAGGCTGGATGATGGATCAGCAAGGCTGGATGATGGATCAGCAAGGCTGGATGATGGATCAGCAAGACAAGGCTGGATGATGGATCAGCAAGGCTGGATGATGGATCAGCAAGGCTGGATGATGGATCAGCAAGGGCTGGATGATGGATCAGCAACAGGCTGGATGATGGATCAGCAAGGCTGGATGATGGATCAGCAAGACAAGGCTGGATGATGGATCAGCAAGACAAGGCTGGATGATGGATCAGCAAGACAAGGCTGGATGATGGATCAGCAAGACAAGGCTGGATGATGGATCAGCAAGACAAGGCTGGATGATGGATCAGCAAGACTGGATGATGGATCAGCAAGGCTGGATGATGGATCAGCAAGACAAGGCTGGATGATGGATCAACAAGACAAGGCTGGATGATGGATCAGCAAGACAAGGCTGGATGAAGGATCAGCAAGACAAGGCTGGATGATGGATCAGCAAGACAAGGCTGGATGATGGATCAACAAGACAAGGCTGGATGATGGATCAGCAAGACAAGGCTGGATGATGGATCAACAAGACAAGGCTGGATGATGGATCAGCAAGGCTGGATGATGGATCAACAAGACAAGGCTGGATGATGGATCAGCAAGACAAGGCTGGATGATGGATCAACAAGACAAGGCTGGATGATGGATCAGCAAGACAAGGCTGGATGAAGGATCAGCAAGACAAGGCTGGATGATGGATCAGCAAGACAAGGCTGGATGATGGATCAACAAGACAAGGCTGGATGATGGATCAGCAAGACAAGGCTGGATGATGGATCAACAAGACAAGGCTGGATGATGGATCAGCAAGACAAGGCTGGATGATGGATCCAGCAAGTGACAAGGCTGGATGATGGATCAGCAAGACAAGGCTGGATGAAGGATCAGCAAGACAAGGCTGGATGAAGGATCAGCAAGACAAGGCTGGATGATGGATCAGCAAGACAAGGCTGGATGATGGATCAACAAGACAAGGCTGGATGATGGATCAGCAAGACAAGGCTGGATGAAGGATCAGCAAGACAAGGCTGGATGAAGGATCAGCAAGACAAGGCTGGATGATGGATCAGCAAGACAAGGCTGGATGATGGATCAACAAGACAAGGCTGGATGATGGATCAGCAAGACAAGGCTGGATGATGGATCAACAAGACAAGGCTGGATGATGGATCAGCAAGACAAGGCTGGATGAAGGATCAGCAAGACAAGGCTGGATGAGGATCAGCAAGACAAGGCTGGATGAAGGATCAGCAAGACAAGGCTGGATGATGGATCAACAAGACAAGGCTGGATGAAGGATCAGCAAGACAAGGCTGGATGATGGATCAGCAAAACAAGGCTGGATGATGGATCAACAAGACAAGGCTGGATGATGGATCAGCACAAGACAAGGCTGGATGATGGATCAGCAAGACAAGGCTGGATGATGGATCCAACAGCTAAGGGTCACAAGGCTGGATGAAGGATCAGCAAGACAAGGCTGGATGATGGATCAGCAAGACAAGGCTGGATGATGGATCAACAAGACAAGGCTGGATGATGGATCAGCAAGACAAGGCTGGATGATGGATCAACAAGACAAGGCTGGATGATGGATCCAAAACAAGGCTGGATGATGGATCAAGCAAGACAAGGCTGGATGATGGATCAGCAAGACAAGGCTGGATGATGGATCAACAAGACAAGGCTGGATGATGGATCACAAGACAAGGCTGGATGAAGGATCAGCAAGACAAGGCTGGATGATGGATCAAGCAAGAACAAGAGCTGGATGATGGATCAACAAGACAAGGCTGGATGATGGATCAGCAAGGACAAGGCTGGATGATGGATCAACAAGACAAGGCTGGATGATGGATCAACAAGACAAGGCTGGATGATGGATCAGCAAGACAAGGCTGGATGATGGATCACAAACAAGGATGTCAGCAAGCTGATGATGGATCAGCAAGACAAGGCTGGATGATGGATCAGCAAGACAAGCTGGATGATGGATCACAAGACAAGGCTGGATGATGGATCAGCAAGCAGCTGGATGATGGATCAGCAAGGCTGGATGATGGATCAGCAAGACAAGGCTGGATGATGGATCAGCAAGACAAGGCGATGATGATCAGCAAGACTGGATGATGGATCAGCAAGACAAGGCTGGATGATGGATCAGCAAGACAGAGAGACTGGATGATGGATCAGCAAGGCTGATGATGATCAGCAAGACAAGCTGATGATGGATCAGCAAGACAAGGCTGGATGATGGATCAGCAAGACTGGATGATGGATCAGCAAGACAAGGCTGGATGATGGATCAGCAAGCAAGGCTGGATGATGGATCAGCAAGACAAGGCTGGATGATGGATCAGCAAGACAAGGCTGGATGATGGATCAGCAAGACAAGGCTGGATGATGGATCAGCAAGACAAGGCTGGATGATGGATCAGCAAGACTGGATGATGGATCAGCAAGACAAGGCTGATGATGGATCAGCAAGAAAGCTGATGATGGATCAGCAAGACAAGGCTGATGATGATCACAGACAAGTGATGATGGATCAGCAAGACAGGCTGGATGATGGATCAGCAAGACAAGGCTGGATGATGGATCCCAGCAAAAGGCTGGATGATGGATCAGCAAGGCTGGATGATGGATCAGCAAGCAAGGCTGGATGATGGATCAGCAAGGCAGCTGGATGATGGATCAGCAAGACAAGGCTGGATGATGGATCAGCAAGCAAGGCTGGATGATGGATCAGCAAGCAAGGCTGGATGATGGATCACAAGACAAGGCTGGATGATGGATCAGCAAGACAAGGCTGATGATGGTCAACAAGGCTGGATGGATCAGCAAGAAAGCTGGATGATGGTCAACAAGGCTGGATGATGGATCCAAGGCTGGATGAGATCAGCAACAGGCTGGATGATGGATCAGCAAGACAAGCTGGATGATGGATCAGCAAGCAAGGCTGGATGATGATCAGCAAGACAAGGCTGGATGATGGACACAAGACAAGGCTGGATGATGGATCAAGCAAGGCTGGATGATGGATAGAACTGTCACAGCAAGGCTGGATGATGGGTCAGCAAGGCTGGATGATGGATCAGCAAGGCTGGATGATGGATCAGCAAGGCTGGATGATGGATCAGCAAGGCTGGATGATGGCTCAGGAAGGCTGGATGATGGATCAGCAAGGCTGGATGATGGATCAGTAAGGCTGGATGATGGATCAGCAAGGCTGGATGATGGATCAGCAAGGCTGGATGATGGATCAGCAAGGCTGGATGATGGCTCAGCAAGGCTGGATGATGGCTCAGCAAGGCTGGATGATGACCTAGCAAGGCTGGATGATGGATCAGCAAGGCTGGATGATGGATCAGCAAGGCTGGATGATGGATCAGCAAGGCTGGATGATGGATCAGCAAGGCTGGATGATGGATCAGCAAGGCTGGATGATGACTCAGCAAGGCTGGATGATGGCTCAGCAAGGCTGGATGAGTGGACAGAGCGCCCAGGCCTGGGGAGCAGAATCCCGGGAGGCCCTCATTCAATCCCTGTTGCATTTGTTGATCAATACATCTGTAGGCTGGCAAGCACGCGCGAACACACAAGCACGCGCGAACACACGTGAACATTTGAAGCCGAGACTCGACCCCTACATCCAAAAACGTTAGTACAGTTAGTTACCATTTTGTCCTAGGCACATGTCGATTAGACACTAGGCCTGTTGTATGTATGTGTGTGTGTGTGTGTGTGTTAGTTACCATTTTGTCCTAGGCACATGTCGATTAAACACTAGGCCTGTTGTATGTGTGTGTGTGTGTACTCACCTAATTGTGGTTGCAGGGGTCGAGACTCAGCTCCTGGCCCCGCCTCTTCGCTGTCTGCTACTGGGTCTCTGCTCTCCCTGCTCCATGAGCTTTATCATACCTTGTCTTAAAACTATGTATGGTTCCTGCCTCCACTATATCTTTCTCTAGTCCATTCCACTTCCTGACTACTCTGTGGCTGAAGAAATGTTTCCTGACATCCCTTTGACTCATCTGAGTCTTCAGCTTCCAGTTGTGTCCCCTTGTTTCTGTGTTCCCTCTCTGTGTGCGTGCGTGTGTGCGTGTGTGCGTGCGTGCGTGTGCATGCGTGCCCCCCCCCCCACGCACACTGTTGGAAATTCTAAATATGTACTGCATGATAAATTAATTAAAGAGAATGTGACAGGACGAGCCTAGCTCTAATTTTCTATCTATAAATAGATAATTTTGCACGCGCGCGCACACGCGCACGCGTGCGGGGGACCAGGAGCTGAGTCTCGACCCCTGCAACCACAAATAGATGAGTACACAAGTGTGTGTGTGAGTAATTAGTAACGTGTGTGTTTGTGTGTGCACGTGTGCGTTCCTTCGTTCACGTGTTATTGTGTTAGGGAATAATGTTCACGTGTGTTCGCACGTGCTTGTGTGTTCGCGCGTGCTTGTGTGTTCGCGCGTGCTTGTGTGTTCGCGCGTTCTTCTGTGTTCGCGCGTGCTTGTGTGTTCGCGCGTTCTTCTGTGTTCGCGCGTTCTTCTGTGTTCGCGCGTTCTTCTGTGTTCGCGCGTGCTTGTGTGTTCGCGCGTTCTTGTGTGTTCGCGCGTTCTTGTGTGTTCGCGCGTGCTTGTGTGTTCGCGCGTGCTTGTGTGTTCGCGCGTTCTTCTGTGTTCGCGCGTGCTTGTGTGTTCGCGCGTGCTTGTGTGTTCGCGCGTGCTTGTGTGTTCGCGCGTTCTTGTGTGTTGCGCGTTCTTGTGTGTTCGCGCGTGCTTGTGTGTTTGGTTCGGCGTTGCTTGTGTGTTCGCGCGTGCTTGTGTGTTCGCGCGTGCTTGTGTGTTCGCGCGTGCTTGTGTGTTCGCGCGTTCTTGTGTGTTCGCGCGTGCTTGTGTGTTCGCGCGTGCTTGTGTGTTCGCGCGTTCTTGTGTGTTCGCGCGTGCTTGTGTGTTCGCGCGTGCTTGTGTGTTCGCGCGTGCTTGTGTGTTCGCGCGTGCATGTGTGTTCGCGCGTGCTTGTGTGTTCGCGCGTGCTTGTGTGTTCGCGCGTGCTTGTGTGTTCGCGCGTGCTTGTGTGTTCGCGCGTGCTTGTGTGTTCGCGCGTGCTTGTGTGTTCGCGCGTGCTTGTGTTCGCGCGTGCTTGTGTTCGCGCGTGCTTGTGTGTTCGCGCGTGCTTGTGTGTTCGCGCGTGCTTGTGTGTTCGCGCGTGCTTGTGTGTTCGCGCGTGCTTGTGTGTTCGCGCGTGCTTGTGTGTTCGCGCGTGCTTGTGTGTTCGCGCGTGCTTGTGTGTTCGCGCGTGCTTGTGTGTTCGCGCGTGCTTGTGTTCGCGCGTGCTTGTGTGTTCGCGCGTGCTGTGTGTTCGCGCGTGCTTGTGTGTTCGCGCGTGCTTGTGTGTTCGCGCGTGCTTGTGTGTTCGCGCGTGCTTGTGTGTTCGCGCGTGCTTGTGTGTCGCGCGTGCTTGTGTGTCGCGCGTGCTTGTGTGTTCGCGCGTGCTTGTGTGTTCCGCGGCTGTGTGTTCGCGCGTGCTTTGTGTTCGCGCGTGCTTGTGTGTTCGCGCGTGCTTTGTGTTCGCGCGTGCTTGTGTTCGCGCGTGCTTGTGTGTTCGCGCGTGCTTGTGTGTTCGCGCGTGCTTGTGTGTTCGCGCGTGCTTGTGTGTTCGCGCGTGCTTGTGTGTTCGCGCGTGCTTGCCAGCCTACAGATGTATTGATCAACAAATGCAACAGGGATTGAATGAGGGCCTCCCGGGATTCTGCTCCCCAGGCCTGGGCGCTCTGTCCACTCATCCAGCCTTGCTGAGCCATCATCCAGCCTTGCTGAGTCATCATCCAGCCTTGCTGATCCATCATCCAGCCTTGCTGAGCCATCATCCAGCCTTGCTGATCCATCATCCAGCCTTGCTGATCCATCATCCAGCCTTCCTGAGCCATCATCCAGCCTTGCTGATCCATCATCCAGCCTTGCTGACCCATCATCCAGCCTTGCTGATCCATCATCCAGCCTTGCTGACCCATCATCCAGCCTTGCTGACCCATCATCCAGCCTTGCTGATCCATCATCCAGCCTTGCTGATCCATCATCCAGCCTTGCTGATCCATCATCCAGCCTTGCTGGGTCATCATCCAGCCTTGCTGATCCATCATCCAGCCTTGCTGACCCATCATCCAGCCTTGCTGAGCCATCATCCAGCCTTGCTGAGCCATCATCCAGCCTTGCTGACCCATCATCCAGCCTTGCTGAGCCATCATCCAGCCTTGCTGAGCCATCATCCAGCCTTGCTGAGCCATCATCCACCCTTGCTGACCCATCAACCACCCTTGCTGACCCATCATCCAGCCTTGCTGAGCCATCATCCAGCCTTGCTGACCCATCAACCACCCTTGTTGACCCATCATCCAGCCTTCAGATATTATCACTGACCCATCATCCAGCCTTGCTGACCCATCATCCAGCCGCTGCCCATCATCAGCCCTGCTGACCCATCATCCAGCCTTGCTGAGCCATCATCCAGCCTTGCTGACCCATCAACCACCCTTGTTGACCCATCATCCAGCCTTGCCGAGATATTATCCAGCTGACCCATCATCCAGCCTTGCTGACCCATCATCCAGCCTTGCTGACCCATCATCCAGCCTTGCTGACCCATCATCCAGCCTTGCTGAGCCACCATCCAGCCTTGCTGACCCATCAACCACCCTTGTTGACCCATCATCCAGCCTTGCCGAGATATTATCCAGCTGACCCATCATCCAGCCTTGCTGACCCATCATCCAGCCTTGCTGACCCATCATCCAGCCTTGCTGACCCATCATCCAGCCTTGCTGAGCCATCATCCAGCCTTGCTGTAAGTGCACCACCACCACCAGAAGGTGTAAGTGCACCACCACCACCACCACAACCACCAGAAGGTGTAAGTGCACCACCACCACCAGAAGGTGTAAGTGCACCACCACCACCAGAAGGTGTAAGTGCACCACCACCACAACCACCAGAAGGTGTAAGTGCAACCACAATTAGGTGAGTACGTACGTACACACACTAACACACACACAGTATAGGCTAGGTGACCAAACACTGCAAACCTCACTCTAGGAAAAAGATCTTGGGGTGAGTATAATATCGAGCACGTCTCCGGAAGCACACATCAACCAGATAACTGCTGCAGCATATGGGCGCGCCTGGCAAACCTGAGAATAGCGTTCCGATACCTCAGTAAGGAATCGTTCAAGACACTGTACACCGTGTACGTCAGGCCCATACTGGAGTATGCAGCACCAGTTTGGAACCCACACCTGGTCAAGCACGTCAAGAAATTAGAGAAAGTGCACAGGTTTGCAACAAGGCTAGTTCCAGAGGTAAGGGGAATGTCGTACGAAGAAAGGTTAGGGGAAACAGGCCTGACGACACTAGAGGACAGGAGGGTTAGGGGAGACATGATAACGACATACAAAATATTGCGAGGAATAGATAAGGTGGACAGAGACAGAATGTTCCAGAGATGGGACACAGAAACAAGGGGTCACAATTGGAAGTTGAACTCAGATGAGTTAAAGGGATGTTAGGAAGTATTTCTTCAGTCACATAGTTGTCAGGAAGTGGAATAGTCTGGAAAGTGAGGTAGTGGAGGCAGGAACCATACATAGCTTTAAGACGATATATAATAAAGCTCATGGAAGAGGGAGAGAGAGAGGACCTGGTAGCGATCAGTGAAAAGGCGGGGCGAGGAGCTGAGTCTCTGATGTTTTGAGATGCGAGGAGAGGGAGGGGGCCAGGTGACACACGTCACAAAGACGCAGCTCAGTCACGGAGACTTTAGGAAGAGTTTTTCCATTGTAAAATGGATGATAGATAACAGCATTGTCTGGCAAATAATACCGAGAAGTACTCTAACCCAAAATGAACATACAAATGAGCTTCTAAGATTGTGCAAGTTGACCCTACTAGAAGCAGGGCTGTGGAGTTGGAGTCGAAATCAATTCTTGGGTTACTGGAGTCGGAGTTGGAGTCGGTAAAATGTATGGACTCCGACTCCTAATAAATTTAAATGGTACAGAATATAAATATATTGTAAAATTTCCTATTTCACTGAAAATAATTTTATTAACCATTTTTTTCAGGATATATATTATTTTCAGGATGTATTTTAATTTCAAGTTGTCTGCAAATTTGAAAATATTATATACTTCAAGATATAACAATAAGTGAAAGCGGATACCCTATGAAGAATCTCACAATGGAAAAAAGTGTCAACAAAGGCGGCTGTTTTTAAACATTTTATAATAACAGATGACAAACACTAGGCGTGTTAATGTATTATAAAATAATGAATCTGAAAAAAAAAACATGTAAACAAAAATTAGTAGTTTTAGTGGTTGTGACAAAAGTGCATCTACAAGAATTTATATAGACACTTGCAGAGTCATAAAGTGTTAGAAGCTGTGAATGAGAAAGTTAATGAAAGCAACATTCCCTCTACCTCAGGGATAAAAAAAATCACAAATATACTGGAGGTCAAAGCACAACTATCAAGATTCTTTACAATGACGCCAGAAAAGTCCAAAAACCACATCATTGAAAAGACAGTGAAAAATAGTATACCTCTATCGTTTTTTTTTTTTTTCACAACCAGCCTTTTTAGGCTTAAATGGAAAAAATGGCTAGTAGAGGAAGATGTTTCTGATTCAGATTTTCTTTTGTAGTTTCTATTACATCCTATTACTTTATACTTGAGTCTTATAGAAATATAACCTCATTGTTTCCATTTTTCAACTTTTGTCAGTTAACTATAAGGTTACTGAATCTTTGTAATTTCTTTGATAAATAAAAAAGCCAAAATGGCATAGCTATAGGCTTTAGAGCCAAGCTTTAACAAGTTAGGTAAAAGTACACAAGTGCAACTAATGTGGCATTTTATTGTGGCAACGTTTCACTCTCCAGGAGCTTTGTCAAGTTTCTGTAAATAATAGAGTGCAACACACACCTTTAAGGATAGGTACGACATGGCCCACGAGGCAGGAAACGTTTTATTGATGCTTCTGCGGTATCATTTAATAACCTCAACAGTTGTGTACAGCACAGTAAATCACTAGCATAAAACCGCACTCCTCCCTGCTTACCTGCTACTTTACTCTACCACATACACACAGCACCACCACCTCCACCACCAGCTGTATCAGCAGCAGCAGCGTTAACAGCACCAGCACCACCACTACCATCTGTAACAGCAGCAGCAGCAGCACCAGCTGTATCAACAGCAGCAGCACCACCACCAGCTGTAACAGCACCAGCAGCACCACCACCACCACCAGCTGTAATATCAGCAGCTGTAACAGCACCAGCACCACCACTACCAGCTGTAACAGCGCCAGAAGCACCACCAGCAGCTGTAACACCACCACCAGCACCACCACCACTAGCTGTAACAGCACCACCACCAGCTGTAACATCACCACCACCAGCTGTAATATCACCACCACCACCAGCTGTAACATCACCACCACCACCAGCTGTAACATCACCACCACCACCAGCTGTAACATCACCACCACCACCAGCTGTAACATCACCACCACCACCAGCTGTAACATCACCACCACCACCAGCTGTAACATCACCACCACCACCAGCTGTAACATCACCACCACCACCAGCTGTAACATCACCACCACCAGCTGTAACATCACCACCACCACCAGCTGTAACATCACCACCACCACCAGAAGCTGTAAGCGCACCGCCACACCAGAAGCTGTAAGTGTACCACCACCACCAAAGCTGTAAGTGCATCACCACCAGAAACTAAGTGTAGCTACAGCATCACTGCCAGATGCTGTAACAGCACCACCAAAACCTGTAACAACAGAAGTTACAGCAGCAGCAACGAGGTATGAAGGGTACAGTGACCTTGTGCTTCACTTGTCATAATGGTTTACATTGATTACCCCCTTCCTGACCCCCACCCCCCGTCACACACACAGAAAAAACACACAAACACAAATTTTCTTGGACTGTAAGAAGGCGTTTGATACAGTTCCACACAAGAGATTATTGCAAAAGCTGGAGGACCAGGCAGGGATAACAGGGAAGGCACTGCAATTAATCAGAGAATACCTGTCAGGAAGACAACAGCGAGTCATGGTACGTGGCGAAGTGTCAGAGTGGGCGCCTGTAACGAGCGGGGTGCCACAAGGATCAGTCCTAGGACCGGTGCTGTTTCTGGTATTTGTGAGCGACATGACGGAAGGAATAGACTCCGAAGTATCCCTGTTTGCAGATGATGTAAAGTTGATGAGAATTCAATCGGACGAGGACCTGGAAGAACTACAGAGGGATCTGGACAGGCTGCAGGCCTGGTCCAGCAACTGGCTGCTGGAATTCAACCCCTCCAAGTGCAAAATCATGAAGACTGGGGAAGGACAAAGAAGACCACAGACGGAGTACAGTCTAGGGGGCCAGAGACTACAAACCTCACTCAAGGAAAAGGATCTTGGGGTGAGTATAACACGCGGGCACATCTCCCGAGGCGCACATCAACCAAATAACTGCTGCAGCATACGGACGCCTGGCAAACCTAAGAACAGCATTCCGACATCTTAATAAAGAGTCATCAGGACCTTGTACACTGTGTACGTTAGGCCTATACTGGAGTATGCAGCGCCAGTTTGGAACCCTCACCTAGCCAAGCATGTAAGGAAACTAGAGAAAGTGCAAAGGTTTGCAACAAGACTAGTCCCGGAGCTAAGGGGTATGTCCTACGAGGAGAGGTTACGGGAAATCGACATGACGACACTGGAAGACAGGAGAGATAGAGGGGATATGAGAACGACATATAAAATACTGAGAGGAATCGACAAGGTGGACAGAGACAGAATGTTCCAGAGGTGAGACACAGCAACAAGGGGTCACAGTTGGAAGTTGAAGACTCAGATGAATCACAGAGATGTTAGGAAGTATTTCTTCAGTCACAGAGTTGTCAGGAAGTGGAATAGTCTGGGAAGTGATGTAGTGGAGGCAGGATCCATACATAGCTTTAAGGAGAGGTATGATAAAGCTCATGGAGCGGGTAGTGTGACCGAGTAGCGGCCAGTGAAGAGGCGGGGCCCGGAGCTGTGAATCGAACCCTGCAACCACAACTAGGTAAGTACAATTAGGTGAGTGTACAGACGCGCGCGCGCGCGCACACACGTCTGAACCACATGCCATTAACCGTGTACTCTCGTCGGTGTGTAAAACCAGTGTAAATACATACCTGTGTGTGTGTACGTACTGGAGTACCGGTGTACGAATGATGTAAAACGTTCCAGTCTGCTTGTAAATTAGCATTAATGGCCAAACA
The DNA here is from genome assembly GCA_009830355.1 of Cherax destructor. NCBI lineage: Eukaryota > Metazoa > Arthropoda > Malacostraca > Decapoda > Parastacidae > Cherax > Cherax destructor. The sequence goes on from WNWK01001780.1 coordinate 76,541, forward strand.
GCCTGATTGATCAAGCCAACAACCAGGAAGCCTAGTCTGGGAGCAGGTCATAGGGGGGTGGTAACACCAGCAGTGACGGGTCACAGTGGCAACCCCCAGCAGTGACGGGTCACAGTGGCAACCCCCAGCAGTGACGGGTCACAGTGGCAACCCCCAGCAGTGACGGGTCACAGGAGTGGCAACACCCAGCAGTGACGGGTCACAGGGGTAACACCAGCAGTGATGGGTCACAGGGGTGGTAACACCCAGCAGTAACGGGTCACAGGGGTAACACCAGCAGTGATGGGTCACAGGGGTGGTAACACCCAGCAGTGACGGGTCACAGGGGTAACACCAGCAGTAATGGGTCACAGGGGTGGTAACACCCAGCAGTGACGGGTCACAGGGGTAACACCAGCAGTGATGGGTCACAGGGGTGGTAACACCCAGCAGTGACGGGTCACAGGGGTAACACCAGCAGTGATGGGTCACAGGGGTGGTAACATCCAGCAGTGATGGGTCACAGGGGTGGTAACATCCAACAGTGATGGGTCACAGCGGTGGTAACATCCAGCAGTGATGGGTCACAGCGGTGGTAACACCCAGCAGTGATGGGTCACAGGGTAACACCAGCAGTAATGGGTCACAGGGGTGGTAACACCCAACAGTGACGGGTCACAGGGGTGGTAACACCCAGCAGTGACGGGTCACAGGGGTGGTAACACCAGCAGTGACGGGTCACAGGGGTGGCAACACCCAGCAGTGACGGGTTACAGGGGGTAACACCAGCAATAATGGGTCACAGGGGTGGAAACACCAGCAGTGACGGGTCACAGGGGTGGCAAAACCAGCAGTAATGGGTCACAGGGGTGGTAACACCAGCAGTGACGGGTCACAGGGGTGGCAACACCCAGCAGTGACGGGTCACAGGGGTAACACCAGCAGTAATGGGTCACAGGGGTGGTAACACCAGCAGTGACGGGTCACAGGGGTGGCAACACCAGCAGTGACGGGTCACAGGGGTGGTAACACCAGCAGTGACGGGTCACAGGGGTAACACCAGCAGTAATGGGTCACAGGGGTGGTAACACCAGCAGTGACGGGTCACAGGGGTGGTAACACCAGCAGTGACGGGTCACAGGGGTAACACCAGCAGTAATGGGTCACAGGGGTGGTAACACCAGCAGTAATGGGTCACAGGGGTGGCAACACCAGCAGTAATGGGTCACAGGGGTGGTAACACCAGCAGTGACGGGTCACAGGGGTGGTAACACCAGCAGTGACGGGTCACAGGGGTGGTAACACCAGCAGTGACGGGTCACAGGGGTGGCAACACCGGCAGTAATGGGTCACAGGGGTGGCAACACCAGCAGTAATGGATCACAGGGGTGGTAACACCAGCAGTGACGGGTCACAGGGGTGGTAACACCAGCAGTGACGGGTCACAGGGGTGGCAACACCAGCAGTAATGGGTCACAGGGGTGGCAACACCAGCAGTAATGGGTCACAGGGGTGGCAACACCAGCAGTAATCGGTCACAGGGGTGGTAACACCAGCAGTGACGGGTCACAGGGGTGGCAACACCAGCAGTGACGGGTCACAGGGGTGGCAACACCAGCAGTGACGGGTCACAGGGGTGGCAACACCAGCAGTGACGGGTCAGAGGTGGTAACACCAGCAGTGACGGGTCACAGGGGTGGTAACACCAGCAGTGACGGGTCACAGGGGTGGTAACACCAGCAGTGACAGGTCACAGGTGGTAAAGTGGGTCATGCAACACCCAGCAGTGACAGGTCACAGGGGTGGCAACACCCAGCAGTGACAGGTCACAGGGGTGGCAACACCCAGCAGTGACAGGTCACAGGGTGGTAACACCAGCAGTGACAGGTCACTTGGGTGGTAACACCAGCAGTGACAGGTCACAGGGTGGTAACACCAGCAGTGACGGGTCACAGGGGTGGTAACACCAGCAGTGACGGGTCACAGGGGTGGCAACACACAGCAGTGACGGGTCACAGGGGTGGCAACACCCAGCAGTGACGGGTCACAGGGGTGGTAACACCAGCAGTGACAGGTCACAGGGGTGTAACACCAGCAGTGACGGTCACAGGGGTGGTAACACCAGCAGTGACGGGTCACAGGGGTGGTAACAGCAGCAGTGACGGGTCACAGGGGTGGCAACACCCAGCAGTGACGGGTCACAGGGGTGGTAACACCCAGCAGTGACGGGTCACAGGGGTGGTAACACCAGCAGTGACGGGTCACAGGGGTGGTAACACCAGCAGTGACGGGTCACAGGGGTGGTAACACCAGCAGTGACGGGTCACAGGGGTGGCAACACCCAGCAGTGACGGGTCACAGGGGTGGCAACACCCAGCAGGGACGGCAGCCCTGGAGCAAGGCAAGACACAAGTAGGTGGGTCTCAACATTATTCTTCTCCTGGTGAAGTTTTATATCAGCATGAATCATAAATCAACTGGGGATGGGAATAATGAGATTCGAGTGAATGAAGGAAAAGGGAAGCTCAAATTCCTTGCATCAAGAGCCCTTCTCCAGCATCAAGGCACCACCTTAGGAGGGTGGACCTTGATGTAGCTATGACCAGGGCACAGGCTTGCCTTGTCTTCCGGAAGACACCTGACAAACTTCTCCAAACTCTGCCTCATCAGCTGGGCTGTGGTACCTGGGTGAGACTGCACGCTGCTGCCACCACCAACAGGTTGACTAACCAGGTCATCAAACAGGACTGGTCTAGTCTGAGACCAAGCCGTAAGAAGCGATAGTCCCTGAAGCATCAACGGGTAGACCCGAGGGAGGTGGTGTAACCTGCAATGTGGAGTAGACCTAAGGGAAGAAGTGAAATTTTAAACACAGAGGGTGAGGGAGGAAGGGAGGGGAGAGTGGCAGGGAGAAAAATAAGTGGCAGGCAAGAAGGGAGAGGAAGATATTGGGAAGAAGAAACAAGGAGGGAGAAGGAAGAAACAAGGAGGGAGAAGAAAGGAACAAGGAGGGAGAAGAAAGGAACAAGGAGGGAGAAGAAAGGAACAAGGAGGGAGAAGAAAGGAACAAGGAGGGAGAGAAGGAAGGAACAAGGAGGGAGAGAAGGAAGGAACAAGATAGAGATGGAAGGAACAAGGAGTGAGAAGAAAGGAACAAGGAGGGAGAAGAAAGAAACAAGGAGGGAGAGAAGGAAGGAACAAGGAGGGAGAGAAGGAAGGAACAAGGAGGGAGAGAAGGAAGGAACAAGGAGATAGAGATGGAAGGAACAAGGAGTGAGAAGAAAGGAACAAGGAGGGAGAAGAAAGGAACAAGGAGGGAGAAGAAAGGAACAAGGAGGAGAAGAAAGGAACAAGGAGAGATGAAGGAACAAGGAGGAGAAGAAAGGAACAAGGAGGAGAAGGAAGGAACAAGGAGGAGAAGAAAGGAACAAGGAGGGAAGAAAGGAACAAGGAGGGAGAAGAAAGGAACAAGGAGGAGAAGAAAGGAACAAGGAGGAGAAGAAAGGAACAAGGAGGGAGAAGAAAGGAACAAGGAGGGAGAAGAAAGGAACAAGGAGGGAGAAGAAAGGAACAAGGAGGGAAGAAGGAAGGAACAAGGAGGGAGAGAAAGGAACAAGGAGGAGAGAAGGAAGGAACAAGGAGGAGAAGGAAGGAACAAGGAGGAGAGAAGGAAGGAACAAGGAGAGAGAAGGAAGGAACAAGGAGAGAGAAGGAAGGAACAAGGAGAGAGAAGGAAGGAACAAGGAGAGAGAAGGAAGGAACAAGGAGAGAGAAGGAAGGAACAAGGAGAAGAGAAGGAAGGAACAAGGAGAGAAGAAGGAAGGAACAAGAGGAGAGAAGGAAGGAACAAGGAGGAGAGAGAAGGAAGGAACAAGGAGAGAGAGAAGGAAGGAACAGAGGAGAGAGAAGGAAGGAACAAGGAGAGAAGAAGGAAGGAACAAGGAGGAGAGAAGGAAGGAACAAGGAGAGAGAAGGAAGGAACAAGGAGAGGAGAAGAAAGGAACAAGGAGAGAGAGAAGGAAAGGAAAAAGGAACAGGAGAGAGAAGAAGGAACAAGGAGAGAGAAAGAAAAGGAAAAGGAGGAAGAAGAAAAAGGAGACAAGGAGGGAAGAAGAAAGAGAAGAAGGGAACAAGGAGGGAGAAGAAAGGAACAAGGAGGGAGAAGAAAGGAACAAGGAGGGAGAAGAAAGGAACAAGGAGGGAGAAGAAAGGAACAAGGAGGGAGAAGAAAGGAACAAGGAGGGAGAAGAAAGGAACAAGGAGGGAGAGAAGGAATGAACAAGGAGGGAGAGAAGGAACAAGGAGGGAGAGAAGGAAGGAACAAGAGAGAGAAGGAAGGAACAAGGAGAGAGAAGGAAGGAACAAGGAGAGAGAAGGAAGGAACAAGGAGAGAGAAGGAAGGAACAAGGAGAGAGAGAGAAGGAAGGAACAAGGAGAGAGAGAGAAGGAAGGAACAAGGAGAGAGAGAAGGAAGGAACAAGGAGAGAGAGAAGGAAGGAACAAGGAGAGAGAAAGAAAGGAACAAGGAGAGAGAAAGGAAGGAACAAGGAGAGAGAGAAGGAAGGAACAAGGAGAGAGAGAAGGAAGGAACAAGGAGAGAGAGAAGGAAGGAACAAGGAGAGAGAGAAGGAAGGAACAAGGAGAGAGAGAAGGAAGGAACAAGGAGAGAGAGAAGGAAGGAACAAGGAGAGAGAGGAAGGAACAGGAGAGAGAAGGAAGGAACAAGAGAGAGAAGGAAGGAACAAGGAGAGAGAGAAGGAAGGAACAAGGAGAGAGAGAAGGAAGGAACAAGGAGAGAGAGAAGGAATGAACAAGGAGAGAGAAGGAAGGAACAAGGAGAGAATGAAGGAACAAGGAGAGAAGGAAGGAACAAGGAGAGAGAGAAGGAAGGAACAAGGAGAGAAGGAAGAAACAAGGAGAGAGAAGTAAGGAACCAGGCGCTCATAATTGAAATAGACAATTCCACCCTGCACTTACATTTGTACCAGTAGCAAGGTCCCTCCAGTCCTCATATTACACCACCTCTTAACAGGAGAGAACAGTGATGGTAGCAAGGTCACTCCAGTCCTCATATTACACCACCTCTTAACAGGAGAGAACAGTGATGGTAGCAAGGTCCCTCCATGGAGTCCTCATATTACACCACCTCTTAACAAGAGATGACAGTGATGGTAGCAAGGTCCCTCCATGGAGTCCTCATATTACACCACCCCTTAACAAGAGAGGACAGTGATGGTAGCAAGGTCCCTCCATGGAGTCCTCATATTACACCACCCCTTAACAAGAGACGACAGCGATAAACTTCAGGGATATACCTTTGATAGGTTTCCAGAGTTTTTCTTTTCCCGGAGTTCGGCCCATGGCCAGGCTTGTCTGACAGGGGTGCTTGCCTGGTCAACCAACCTGTTGCTGTTGGCGGCCCGGTGGCCTACATTGGGCGAAGGTACTTTACGAGTTGATTTTTTGTGAACTTCACTTTGTCCTGACAGTGTTTCTGGTATTTTCTGGAAGAATTTTAAATAGAGTGGGACCACGAATGCTGATACGATATTCTCGTATTGTTCCAAATGCGCCCCTGCTTTTCACTGGGTTTATTTTAAAATTTTCTCTCAAATGTCTCGCTCCAAAATGTTATGGCAGTGTACAGATTTGGGACCTGGTCCTATCTTCCACATTAGTATTACCAATCATCTTCCAACCGACTACAAACGTGGTCATACAAATGACTGCAATTCAACCCGAGCAAAAGCAAGGTCATGAAAATTAGAGAAGGCGAGAATCTTGGGATGAATATAACACCTAGCATATCGCGAGAAATACACGAACCATATAACGTCAAAATCAGCAAATATCACAATAGCATACGTTACCTTTACCTTTGATATACCTTTTGACGAGTTCCAAGATTTTTCTACTCCTGGAGCCCGACCTTGGGCCAGGCTCGTCTGGTGCTTACCTTGTCAACCAGATGTTGCTGTCTGTAGCCCGCTGACCCACATATCCATGACAACCCGGATGATCAAGCACCTGGTTGAAATACTTGTCCAGTTTCCTCTTGAAGACTTCTACACTTGTCCCAGCAGTGTTTCTAATATCAGCTGGTAAGATGTTGAATAGTATTCCCTTAGTGTGCCCACGGTGCCCCTGCATTTCCCTGGGTTTATTGTACACTTCCTCTCATATCTCTAACTCCAGTATGTTATGACAGTGTGCAGATTTGGTGGTAGTGGTAGTGGTGGTGGTAGTGGTGGTGGTGGTGGTAGTGATGGTGGTGATGGTAGTGATGGTAGTGATGGTAGTGATGGTGGTGGTAGTGGTGGTGGTGGTGGTAGTGATGGTGGTGGTAGTGATGATGGTGGTGGTAGTGATGGTGGTGGTGGTAGTGATGGTGGTGGTGGTAGTGATGGTGGTGGTAGTGGTAGTGGTGGTGGTAGTGGTGGTGGTGGTAGTGGTGGTGGTAGTGGTGGTGGTAGTGATGGTGGTGGTGGTGGTGGTGGTAGTGATGGTGGTGATGGTAGTGATGGTGGTGGTGGTGGTGGTAGTGATGGTGGTGATGGTAGTGATGGTAGTGATGGTAGTGATGGTGGTGGTGGTAGTGATGGTGGTGGTGGTAGTGATGGTGGTGGTAGTGGTAGTGGTGGTGGTGGTAGTGGTAGTGGTGGTGGTGGTGGTGGTAGTGATGGTGGTGATGGTAGTGGTGGTGGTGGTAGTGGTGGTGGTAGTGGTGGTGGTGGTGGTAGTGATGGTGGTAGTGGTGGTGGTAGTAGTGATGGTGGTGGTGGTGGTGGTGGTAGTAGTGATGGTGGTGGTGGTGGTAGTGATGGTGGTGGTGATGATATACCTTACCTTTAAAGAGTTTCGAGAGTTTAACTACTCTCGGACCCCGGACATGGGCCAGGTTCATCTGGTGCTTGCCTGGTCAACCAGGCTGTTGCTGCTGGAGGCCCGCTGCCCCACATATCCATCACAGCCTGGTTGATCTGGCACCTGGTGAAGATACTTGTCCAGTTTCCTCTTGAAGGAAACCATACCACGGGTGGGGTTTGAACCCGCGGTCAGTGTCTCTCAAAACTCTCAGACCGTCGCGTAAGCCACTGGGCCAGCGGGTTCGAACCCCACCCGTGGTATGGTTTGTTTGCAATCGTGTCATTACGATTTCGTGAGTCCTCTTGAAGGCTTCTACACTGGTTCCAACTGTGTTTCTGATATCTTCTGGTAAGATGTTGAATAGTCTGGGACCCCGGATGTTGATACAGTGTTCCCTTATTGTCCCCACCGCACCCCTGCTCTTCACTGGGTTTATTTTACACTTCCTTCCATAGCTCTCACTCCAGTATGTTGTTATGGCAGTGTGCAGATTTGGGACCAGGCCATCGAGTACTTTCCAGGTATATATTATCATGTATCTCTCTCCTCCGCTCCAATGAGTACATGCTCAAGACTTGAAGGCGTTCCCAGTAATTTAGGTGCTTTACTGGTTCAATGTGAGCCGTAAACGATCTCAGTATTTGCTCCAGCTCTGATATTTCACCTGCTTTGAACGGGGCCGTCAGCACTGAGCAATATTCTAAGTGAGGGAGCACTAACGATTTGAAGTGTGTCACCATCGGCATTATTTCCCTTGTTTTGAAAGTTCTCAATACCCACCCCGTCATCTTCCTGGTTGTCGTGATCTTTGTTTTATGTTCCTTAAAAGAAAGGTCAGCTGACATAATTATTCCCAGGTCTTTTACGTGTTCCTTTCGTTCTATTTGGTGACCCTCTTGAGTTTTGTATATAGTGTTCCTTTTGAGTTCTTCATTCTTTCCATACTTAAGCAGCTGAAACTTATAACCATTGAACGTCATGTTTTCCACTGCCCATTGGAAGACCCTGCTTATGTCTTCCTGTAATGTTTCAGTGTCCTCTACCGTAGTGACTTTCATGCTTATTTTAGTGTCATCTGCAAATGATAATACAAAAGTGTAGCGGGTGTTTTTATCTATGTCTGCTATGAGGATGAGAAACAGCAGAGGTGCCAGGACAGTGCCTTGGGGCACTGAGCTTTTGACCAAGCTGATGTTGGATCTAGCTCTGTTTACTACTATTTTTTGTGTTGTGTGTGTTAGGAACCCGAAAATCCATCTGCCTACCTTCCCCGTAATGCCCATGGCCCTTATTTTGTGCGATATCACTCCATGATCGCATTTGCCAAACGCCTTTGCAAAATCTGTGTAAATCACATCTGCGTTTTGGTCGTCTTCCAATGCCTCCGTAATTCTGTCATAATGGTTCAGCAGCTGTGACAGGCATGATCGTCCCGCTCTAAAGCCATGCTGGTTCGGGTTATGTTGGTTGTGCTGGTCCATGAACTTTGCAATCTGCCGTCTCGTCACTCTTTCGAAGATTTTTTTATGTGAAGTTAGGGCTACTGGTCTAATATATAGCTAGAGCTCCTTATGCATAGGAACGATGTCTGCACTCTTTAAGGCCTCTGGTATTTCACCTAGATCTAAGCTCTTTCTCCAAAGAATACTGAGGGCTCGTCCTAGTGGTACTTTGCACTTCTTTATAAATATAGCATTCCATGAATCTGGTCCAGGTGCTGAGTGAGTGGGCATGGTGTCCATTTTTTTTTCGAAATCTATGGGATTTGTAATAATGTCAGATAGTTGGTCTGCGCGGCCTTCTGCTGAAGTGAAAAAAATATTTCTGTATTTTCTACCTTGCTGTCATTTAGTGGGTTGCTGAACACCGACTCATACTGTTCTTTTAGAATTTCACTCATTTCCTGTTCATCTTCAGTATACGAATCTCCTCTCAATAATGGTCCAATTCTACACCTAGTGGTGGTTGTAATGGTGGTGGTGGGTGTGATGGTGGTGGTTGTAATGGTGGGTGTGATGGTGGTGGTTGTAATGGTGGTGGTGGGTGTGATGGTGGTGGTTGTAATGGTGGTGGTGGGTGTGATGGTGGTGGTTGTAATGGTGGTGGTGGTAGTGATGGTGGTGGTAGTGATGGTGGTGGTAGTGATGGTGGTGGTAGTGATGGTGGTGGTAGTGATGTTGATGGTGGTGATGTTGATGGTGATCTTGGTGGTGGTGAGAGCGACGGAAGCATCCCCCCAAGACGGCCCCCTATTGATCTGCATTACGGTACCACATCCCCCCTCCCCTACCCAACCCAACACCCCCTACCCCACCCACAGCACACACTGTCACGCCTTTCATTATGTCTCCGCCGCCCGCCCAACCCATCCTCTACCACCCACAATGTCTTACCCACTGCCACCCATACATACACTCAACACCCCCATACGTCCCATCCTACCTCATGAGGCACCGTCCACAAAACTTGCTACACCACCACATGGCTCTTCAACTCTTAACACAAAGCTGACCTTAATATACGAAGACTTTACAAAAGCCTATGACAAGTTTAATCACAGTGTAACAACTCACAGTGTAACAACTCACAGTGTAACAACTCACAGTGTAACAACTCACAGTGTAACAACTCACAGTGTAACAACTCACAGTGTAACAACTCACAGTGTGTGCAACGAGTTACTGAAAACTGAGTTGCTGAATCATCAAATACTTAACAAATCGGATCTAAAATGTAATGAGAGGCCAGCACGGTGGAAAGCTCTGTCCCTGAAGGCATAATACTCTCTTTCTCGTTCTTATTTCTGACAAAGACAGAAATAATTGCACTGTATTAACCATCGAATACTATACTAGAATTTGTATGGGTGGTTATACGACGAGTGCACACACACACACACACACACACACACACACACACACACACACACACACACACACACACACACACAGACTTCAGAGTCTATGTAAACCCATTTACCAGTGAACAACAAAAGTGTATGTTCAAAGATAAAATTTCAGCTAATACACTATAGAAAAGATAATACCATGAAAGCAATCAAACCACTGGGGCAATTATGTCAGTTCTTAAGTACAAGGATTACAATACTGTTACTATCACACCTGCGAGGAAAATGAAAGGTCTGATAACAAGATCCATGTCTATCCTTCTTATTTCTTAAATGCTGCTTACTATCATGCTAAAAGATCTGGCTTCTCTTCTACGTACTGTACTTTGATTTCTCCATTGAGTGGTTTTTAATTTACAGAATCTTAAAACACCCATTATTGTCTGGATATTAAACTGATGTTTTATTAAACTAGTTCCTACGGACATAACACTCATGGAGATAACAGATGAAATATTCCCAACAGGTTATCTAGCTATAAGGAAGGACAAATGGAAGGTAAGGGAGAAGCAGCACCGCTAATTGCTTCCTAGCAATTTCCCACATTTCTTTTGCCCTATGTACGGTGTTTACTCAATTTTCAACTGCTCTTGCCCTCTCCAATCCAATACATTGGTGAGATTGACCACTCTGACCAAAAAAAAAACCACAAAAGCGTTTACCTTGCAGGCCCTGATGTGTACTTACACCTTCGCCTTAATAAAGCAAGTCTAGTCGACGGCCGTATCTGTACAAGCCCACGCTACTCCTTCAGCACTAAACCGCTGTTCAGCAGAGTAACTGCAATTGCAGTTGTAACTTGATGATGGTCCACGATTGACTGCAACATTCTGTTTCCTCTTAAGTGCAGGTTACTTGTGAACCTTCCGTAAGCTGATTCTTCCACAATTATATCTTCCTATCGGAGCCTTCACACATACCATCTAATGGTCTAGACACCATTAATACTCTACTGGGGCGATCAGCAAGCTAGAGGAAGGCCTGTCTTACGAACACAGGTGTAGTCTTCTGGTATGCACACCTGCTTGTAGCTGCCTCAGCACGATAACAAAGGTAGGAATGAGCAAAATGGAAGCAAAGTTTAAATACTTAATATATTTCCTTCACCAAATAAGCGTGCAAGTATATGCACAATATATACACATTATGTACATAATAACAAGTTTGCAAGCACGAGTGACAGTGAGAACTGTGAGCGACCAGACTTACCTCAAATTATGTAATGTTCTCACTGCAACCTATCTTTGCCTAACCCTGCATAAAAACTAAAAGTAAAATATTACTTGTATATGAAAGTACTTTCTCTACGGAAACTCTGCTTGCCTGATCAACCAGACTATTTCTACGCTTGTTCCGGCAGTTTCTGATATCTTGTGATAAGAGTATTAAACAGTCTGGGTCCACGAATGTTGATACAATGTTCTCTCATTATGCCCACAGCGTCCATATGTTTCACTGGGTTTATTTTACACATTCTCCCATATCTTTCACTCCAGTATGTTGTTATGGCAGTGTGCAGATTAGGGGCCAGACCCTCTATCACCTTCCACGTATATACTGTCATGCATCTCTCCACTGCTTAGTACATATTTAGGACTTTAAACGCATGCACAGTAATTTGAATGTTTTATTGGTTTAATGCTGGCTATAAATAATCTCTATCTGTGCCACCTCTGATACCTCTCCTGCCCTGAAAGAAGCCGTCAACACTGAATAATACTCCTGCCCTGAAAGAAGCCGTCAACATTGAATAATACTCCTGCCCTGAAAGAAGCCGTCAACACTGAACAATACTCCAAGCGAGAGCGCACAAATTTGAAAAGAATCACAATCGGCAATATTTCCCTTCTTCTAAAGTTCTATCTAGGGTAGAAATAAATCCCTGGATTTGTATCTACCCTATAGATATAAATCCAGATGTACTTCTGTTAACCCTTTTGGGGAGTAGTTTCTAGACCTTTTGTGTATGCATATGCTCTGTACTATATCCACAGGATGGATATGGGGGTGCACAAACTAGCACTATGGCGGCAAAAATCTAATTCCACCCCGTCATTTTCCTGCCTTTTGTGACATTTGTCTTGTGTTCTTTGAAAGAAAATATCAGCTAACATTATTACACCTGGATCTCTCACATGCTTCTTTTACTCCATCTGGTGATGATCTTGCATTTTGCATAGTGTTTCTCTTGAGTTCCTCATTCCTTCCTTATCTAAGTAGTTAGAACTTGCCACTATTGAACGTCATGTTATTCTCCACTGCCCACGGGAAGACTTTGTATGTTCTTGCAGTTTTTCGTGCCCTCTACCGAGGTGATTTTCATGTTTTTCTTCGTATCATCTGCAAATGAAAATACATAACTGTCGAGTGTTTTTATCTATGTCCGCTGTGGAGATAAGAAACAGTAAAGGTGCCAGGACTGTGGCCTTGGGGAACTGAGCGTTTTACTTTGCTAATGCTGGCTATTGCTCTGTTAATACTACTCTGTGTTCTTTTTGTCAGATAATTAAAAATCCATTTGCCTACTTTCCCCGTTAAACTTAACGCCCTCCTTCCCTATAAGGAAGCCCCTACCCTTTAAGGAAGCCCCTTAGCCGTAAGAAAACTCTTTACATATAAGGAAACTCTCTTCCCTACAAAAAAACAAAAATACTAGTGTTCCCGTGAATATTAGTCAAGATTCAAGAATCAGGTCCAATGATGAATGCTAGCACCCCTAACATACATGATTGCTAGCACCCCTAACATACATGATTGCTAGCACCCCTAACATACATGATTGCTAGCACCCCTAATATACATGATTGCTAGCACCCCTAATATACATGATTGCTAGCACCCCTAACATACATGATTGCTAGCACCCCTAACATACATAATTGCTAGCACCCCTAATATACATGATTGCTAGCACCCATAACATACATGATTGCTAGCACCCCTAACATACATAATTGCTAGCACCCTAATATACATGATTGCTAGCACCCTAATATACATGATTGCTAGCACCCCTAACATACATGATTGCTAGCACCCCTAACATACATGATTGCTAGCACCCCTAACATACATGATTGCTAGCACCCCTAACATAAATGATTGCTAGCACCCCTAACATACATGATTGCTAGCACCACAAACATACATGATTGCTAGCACCCCTAACATACATGATTGCTAGCACCCCAAACATACATGATTGCTAGCACCCTAACATACATGACTGCTAGCACCACTAACATACATGATTGCTAGCACCACTAACATACATGATTGCTAGCACCACTAACATACATGATTGCTAGCACCACAAACATACATGATTGCTAGCACCCCTAACATACATGATTGCTAGCACCCCAAACATACATGATTGCTAGCACCACAAACATACATGATTGCTAGCACCCCTAACATACATGACTGCTAGCACCACTAACATACATGATTGCTAGCACCACTAACATGACTGCTAGCACCCCTAACATACATGACTGCTAGCACCACTAACATACATGACTGCTAGCACCACTAACATACATGACTGCAGCACCACTAACATACATGACTGCTAGCACCACTAACATACATGACTGCTAGCACCACTAACATACATGACTGCTAGCACCACTAACATACATAAGTGCTGGCACCACTAACATACATGATTGCTAGCACCACTAACATGATTGCTAGCACCACTAACAAACATGATTGCTAGCACCCCAAACATACATGATTGCTAGCACCCCAAACATACATGATTGCTAGAACCACTAACATACATGACTGCTAGCACCCCTAACATACATGACTGCTAGCACCACTAACATACATGACTGCTAGCACCACTAATATACATGACTGCTAGCCACTACTGACTGCTAGCACTAACATGACTGCTAGCACCCAGCTAACTACATGACTGCTAGCACCACTAACATACATGACTGCTAGCACCACTAACATACATGACTTGCTAGCACCACTAACATACATGATGCTGCACCACTAACATACATGATGCTAGCACCACTAACATACATGATGCTAGCACCCCTAACATACATGATTGCTAGCACCACTAACATACATGATCTGTAGCACCACTAACATACATGACTGCTAGCACCACTAACATACATGACTGCTAGCACCACTAACATACATGATTGCTAGCACCACTAACATACATGACTGCTAGCACCAGTAACATACATGATTGCTAGCACCACTAACATACATATGTAGCACCACTAACATACATGATTTCTAGCACCACTAACATACATGATTGCTAGCACCAGTAACTTACATGATTGCTAGCACCACTAACATACATGATTGCTAGCACCAGTAACTTACATGATTGCTAGCACCACTAACATACATGATTGCTAGCACCACTAACATACATGATTGCTAGCACCAGTAACATACATGATTGCTAGCACCACTAACATACATGATTGCTAGCACCACTAACATACATGACTGCTAGCACCACTAACATACATGATGCTAGCACCACTAACATACATGACTGCTGCACCACTAACATACATGACTGCTAGCACCACTAACATACATGACTGCTAGCACTCACTAACATACATGACTGCTAGCACCACTAACATACATGACTGCTAGCACCACTAACATACATGACTGCTAGCACCACTAACATACATGACTGCTAGCACCACTAACATACATGACTGCTAGCACCACTAACATACATGACTGCTAGCACCACTAACATACATGCTGCTAGCACCCTAACATACATGACTGCAGCACCACTAACATACATGACTGCTAGCACCCTAACATACATGATCTGCTAGCACCACTAACATACATGACTGCTAGCACCACTAACATACATGACTGCTAGCACCACTAACATACATGCTGCTAGCACCACTAACATACATGACTGCTAGCACCACTAACATACATGACTGCTAGCACCACTAACATACATGACTGCTAGCACCACTAACATACATGACTGCTAGCACCACTAACATACATGACTGCTAGCACCACTAACATACATGACTGCTAGCACCACTAACATACATGACTGCTAGCACCACTAACATACATGACTGCTAGCACCACTAACATACATGACTGCTAGCACCACTAACATACATGACTGCTAGCACCACTAACATACATGACTGCTAGCACCACTAACATACATGACTGCTAGCACCACTAACATACATGACTGCTAGCACCACTAACATACATAAGTGCTGGCACCACTAACATACATGACTGCTAGCACCACTAACATACATGACTGCTAGCACCACTAAAATACATGACTGCTAGCACCACTAACATACATGACTGCTAGCACCACTAACATACATAAGTGCTGGCACCACTAACATACATGATTGCTAGCACCACTAACATACATGACTGCTAGCACCACTAACATACATGACTGCTAGCACCACTAACATACATGACTGCTAGCACCACTAACATACATGACTGCTAGCACCACTAACATACATAAGTGCTGGCACCACTAACATACATGATTGCTAGCACCACTAACATACATGACTGCTAGCACCCCTAACATACATGACTGCTAGCACCACTAACATACATGACTGCTAGCACCACTAAAATACATGACTGCTAGCACCACTAAAATACATGACTGCTAGCACCACTAACATACATGACTGCTAGCACCACTAACATACATGACTGCAAGCACCACTAACATACATGACTGCAAGCACCACTAACATACATGACTGCTAGCACCACTAACATACATGACTGCTAGCACCACTAACATACATGACTGCTAGCACCACTAACATACATGACTGCTAGCACCACTAACATACATGACTGCTAGCACCACTAACATACATGACTGCTAGCACCACTAACATACATGACTGCTAGCACCAATAACATACATGACTGCTAGCACCACTAACATACATGACTGCTAGCACCCCTAACATACATGACTGCTAGCACCACTAACATACATGACTGCTAGCACCACTAACATACATGACTGCTAGCATCACTAACATACATGACTGCTAGCACCACTAACATACATGACTGCTAGCACCACTAACATACATGACTGCTAGCATCACTAACATACATGACTGCTAGCACCACTAACATACATGACTGCTAGCACCACTAACATACATGACTGCTAGCACCACTAACATACATGACTGCTAGCATCACTAACATACATGACTTACCTTTGATATACCTTTGAAGAGTTTCGAGAGTATCTACTCTCTGAGCCCGGCCATGGGCCAGGCTCGTCTGGTGCTTGCCTGGTCAACCAGGCTGTTGCTGCTGGAGGCCCGCTGCCCCACATATCCATCACAGCCTGGTTGATCTGGCACCTGGTGAAGATATTTGTCCAGTTTCCTCTTGAAGGCTTCTACACTGGTTCCAGCCGTGTTTCGGATATCTTCTGGTAAGATGTTGAAAAGTCTGGGACCCCGGATGTTAATACAGTGCTCCCGTATTGTCCCCACCGCACCCCTGCTCCTCACTGGGTTTATTTTACACTTTCTCCCATATCTCTCACTCCAGTATGTTGTTATGGCAGTGTGCAGATTTGGGACCAGGCCCTCAAGTACTTTCCATGTATATATTATCATGTATCTCTCTCTCCTCCGCTCCAATGAGTACATGTTCAAGACTTGAAGGCGTTCCCAATAATTTAGATGTTTCAATGGCTCAATGTGAGCCGTAAACGATCTCTGGATTTGTTCCAGCTCTGCTATTTCTCCTGCCCTGAACGGGGCCGTCAGCACTGAGCAGTATTCTAAGTGAGGGAGCACTAGCGATTTGAATAGTGTCACCATCGGCATTATTTCCCTTGTTTTGAAAGTTCTCAATACCCACCCCGTCATCTTCCTGGCTGTTGTGATCTTTGTCTTGTTATGGTCTTTAAACGACAGATCAGCAGACATAATTATTCCCAAGTCCTTTACGTGTTCCTTTCGTTCTATGTGGTGACCCTCTTGCGTTTTGTATATAGTGTTCCTTTTGAGTTCTTCATTTTTCCATACCTAAGCAGCTGAAACTTATCACCATTGAACGTCATGTTGTTCTCCACTGCCCATTGGAAGACCCTGCTTATGTCCTCCTGTAATTTTTCAGTGTCCTCTACCGTAGTGACTTTCATGCTTATTTTAGTGTCATCTGCAAATGATGATACAAAAGTGTGCTGGGTGTTTATATCTATGTCTGCTATGAGGATGAGAAACAGCAGAGGTGCCAGGACAGTGCCTTGGGGCACTGAGCTTTTGACCTCGCTGATGCTGGATCTTGCCCTGTTTACTACTACTTTTTGTGTTCTTTGTGTTAGGAACTCAAAAATCCATCTGCCTACCTTCCCCGTAATGCCTATGGCCCTCATTTTGTGCGCTATCACTCCATGATCGCATTTGTCAAACGCCTTTGCAAAATCTGTGTAAATCACATCTGCGTTTTGGTCGTCCTCCAATGCCTCCGTAATTTTGTCATAATGGTTCAGCAGCTGTGACAGGCATGATCGACCCGCTCTAAAGCCATGCTGGTTCGGGTTATGTTGGTTGTGCTGGCATCACTAACATACATGACTGCTAGCACCACTAACATACATGACTGCTAGCACCACTAACATACATGACTGCTAGCATCACTAACATACATGACTGCTAGCACCACTAACATACATGACTGCTAGCACCACTAATATACATGACTGCTAGCACCACTAACATACATGACTGCTAGCACCACTAACATACATGACTGCTAGCACCACTAGCAGTGGTGCTTCCCATGTTTAGACTTAAACATAGAACGTAGTTTTAGCAATGGTTTTAAAGAGCCCCGATGTGCCCTCCGTTCTCAGACGTAAGTCGCTCCTTCATGGTTAAATATTGGTAAATATGTGATAATTAAGTTCAGATTAATCTAATTTAATCTGAAATAACTAAAGGATATACTTTTGTAGCTGTTTATATATACTGTGCCGAAATCAATGTATTTTAAGGCGTGCGAAAACGAACGTTCTACTTAGAAAACAATGCTGTAACGCGGTTTGAAAACCATGAAGAGAATGACAACCAGTGAGCGACGGGACACACTTCCTAAAACACATGGCGGACTGACTTGTCACGAAAGTGCCTACTAGAATTCAATCGTGAGAGTGCAAGGTTGTGTGAGACAACTGTGGTGACTGTCTGGCCCGCACGTATCTCTGCGAGACTAGGCTGTGGTCACTGTCTAGACCCCACGTATCTCTGCGAGACTAGGCTGTGGTCACTGTCTAGACCCCACGTATCTCTGCGAGACTAGGCTGTGGTCACTGACTAGACCCCACGTATCTCTGCGAGACTAGGCTGTGGTCACTGTCTAGACCCCACTTATCTCTGCGAGACTAGGCTGTGGTCACTGTCTAGACCCCACGTATCTCTGCGAGACTAGGCTGTGGTCACTGTCTAGACTCCACGTATCTCTGCGAGACTAGGCTGTGGTCACTGTCTAGACCCCACGTATCTCTGCGAGACTAGGCTGTGGTCACTGTCTAGACCCCACGTATCTCTGCGAGACTAGGCTGTGGTCACTGTCTAGACCCCACGTATCTCTGCGAGACTAGGCTGTGGTGACTGTCTAGACTCTACGTATCTCTGCGAGACTAGGCTGTGGTGACTGTCTAGACCCCACGTATCTCTGCGAGACTAGGCTGTGGTGACTGTCTAGACCCCACGTATCTCTGCGAGACTAGGCTGTGGTGACTGTCTAGACCCCACGTATCTCTGCGAGACTAGGCTGTGGTGACTGTCTAGACCCCACGTATCTCTGCGAGACTAGGCTGTGGTGACTGTCTAGACCCCACGTATCTCTGCGAGACTAGGCTGTGGTGACTGTCTAGACTCCACGTATCTCTGCGAGACTAGGCTGTGGTGACTGTCTAAACCCCACGTATCTCTGCGAGACTAGGCTGTGGTCACTGACTAGACCCCCGTATCTCTGCGAGACTAGGCTGTGGTCACTGTCTAGACCCCACGTATCTCTGCGAGACTAGGCTGTGGTCACTGTCTAGACCCCACGTATCTCTGCGAGACTAGGCTGTGGTCACTGTCTAAACCCCACGTATCTCTGCGAGACTAGGCTGTGGTCACTGTCTAGACCCCACGTATCTCTGCGAGACTAGGCTGTGGTCACTGTCTTGACCCCACGTATCTCTGCGAGACTAGGCTGTGGTCACTGTCTAGACCCCACGTATCTCCGAGAGACTAGGCTGTGGTCACTGTCTAGACCCCACGTATCTCTGCGAGACTATGCTGTGGTCACTGTCTAGACCCCACGTATCTCTGCGAGACTAGGCTGTGGTCACTGTCTAGACCCCACGTATCTCTGCGAGACTAGGCTGTGGTCACTGTCTAGACCCCACGTATCTCTGCGAGACTAGGCTGTGGTCACTGTCTAGACCCCACGTATCTCTGCGAGACTAGGCTGTGGTCACTGTCTAGACCCCACGTATCTCTGCGAGACTAGGCTGTGGTCACTGTCTAGACCCCACGTATCTTTGCGAGACTAGGATGTGGTCACTGTCTAGACCCCACGTATCTCTGCGAGACTAGGCTGTGGTCACTGTCTAGACCCCACGTATCTCTGCGAGACTAGGCTGTGGTCACTGTCTAGACCCCACGTATCTCTGCGAGACTAGGCTGTGGTGACTGTCTAGACCCCACGTATCTCTGCGAGACTAGGCTGTGGTCACTGTCTAGACCCCACGTATCTCTGCGAGACTAGGCTGTGGTCACTGTCTAGACCCCACGTATCTCTGCGAGACTAGGCTGTGGTGATTGACTAGACCCCACGTATCTCTGCGAGACTAGGCTGTGGTGACTGTCTAGTCCTCACGTATCTCTGCTAGACTAGGCTGTGGTCACTGTCTAGACCCCACGTATCTCTGCGAGACTAGGCTGTGGTCAATGTCTAGACCCCACGTATCTCTGCGAGACTAGTCTGTGGTCACTGTCTAGACCCCACGTATCTCTGCGAGACTAGGCTGTGGTCACTGTCTAGACCCCACTTATCTGAGAGACTAGGCTGTGGTCACTGTCTAGACGCCACGTATCTCTGCGAGACTAGGCTGTGGTCACTGTCTAGACCCCACGTATCTCTGCGAGACTAGGCTGTGGTCACTGTCTAGACCCCACGTATCTCTGCGAGACTAGGCTGTGGTCACTGTCTAGACCCCACGTATCTCTGCGAGACTAGGCTGTGGTCACTGTCTAGACCCCACGTATCTCTGCGAGACTAGGATGTGGTCACTGTCTAGACCCCACGTATCTCTGCGAGACTAGGCTGTGGTCACTGTCTAGACCCCACGTATCTCTGCGAGACTAGGCTGTGGTCACTGTCTAGACCCCACGTATCTCTGCGAGACTAGGCTGTGGTCACTGTCTAGACCCCACGTATCTCTGCGAGACTAGGCTGTGGTCACTGTCTAGACCCCACGTATCTCTGCGAGACTAGGCTGTGGTCACTGTCTAGACCCCACGGATCTCTGCGAGACTAGGCTGTGGTGACTGTCTAGACCCCACGTATCTCTGCGAGACTAGGCTGTGGTCACTGTCTAGACCCCACGTATCTCTGCGAGACTAGGCTGTGGTCACTGTCTAATCCCCACGTATCTCTGCGAGACTAGGCTGTGGTCACTGTCTTGACCCCACGTATCTCTGCGAGACTAGGCTGTGGTCACTGTCTTGACCCCACGTATGGAGCGTAAACAACCTGATGAACCAGGCTGTCAATTAGGTTTGCTCTCAACTCAGCCATGGAAACAAGTAGCCGACTTGATGCTACATTAATGAGATGGGTTGTGGTACCAGTAACAATATGACAAGGCCTATGATTTATGGCATGATAAACTTTTGGTGAGAGCACTTCGCACAACTATTCAACATAGTATTGTTACTATTTACCGTTATATTGAAAAAAATAAAACTTAGAACATTTATAATTAATATAAGCATTCTCAATAATCTAGGTGTTTGTCCCGTAGCTCGATTGCCAGAGCATTCTGCTCACACACTGATGTCCGGGGTCGATTCCCTGTACGGCTGGAAACATTAGGACATTTTTCCTTAAGGCACTTGCTGTCCATGTTCCTGGGTGTTAGTCGACTGGTTCGAATCGCATCCTGGAGACAAAATCGACATAATTTGCCCGAAATGCTGTGCATAACAAGTGGCTTTCTATATAGTAATGTCCTTGATGTCATCTAGGCCTGTATACCTTACCTTTGATATACCTTTGAAGAGTTTCGAGAGTATCTACTCTCTGAGCCCGGCCATGGGCCAGGCTCGTCTGGTGCTTGCCTGGTCAACCAGGCTGTTGCTGCTGGAGGCCCGCTGCCCCACATATCCATCACAGCCTGGTTGATCTGGCACCTGGTGAAGATATTTGTCCAGTTTCCTCTTGAAGGCTTCTACACTGGTTCCAGCCGTGTTTCGGATATCTTCTGGTAAGATGTTGAATAGTCTGGGACCCCGGATGTTAATACAGTGCTCCCGTATTGTCCCCACCGCACCCCTGCTCCTCACTGGGTTTATTTTACACTTTCTCCCATATCTCTCACTCCAGTATGTTGTTATGGCAGTGTGCAGATTTGGGACCAGGCCCTCAAGTACTTTCCATGTATATATTATCATGTATCTCTCTCTCCTCCGCTCCAATGAGTACATGTTCAAGACTTGAAGGCGTTCCCAATAATTTAGATGTTTCAATGGCTCAATGTGAGCCGTAAACGATCTCTGGATTTGTTCCAGCTCTGCTATTTCTCCTGCCCTGAACGGGGCCGTCAGCACTGAGCAGTATTCTAAGTGAGGGAGCACTAGCGATTTGAATAGTGTCACCATCGGCATTATTTCCCTTGTTTTGAAAGTTCTCAATACCCACCCCGTCATCTTCCTGGCTGTTGTGATCTTTGTCTTGTTATGGTCTTTAAACGACAGATCAGCAGACATAATTATTCCCAAGTCCTTTACGTGTTCCTTTCGTTCTATGTGGTGACCCTCTTGCGTTTTGTATATAGTGTTCCTTTTGAGTTCTTCATTTTTTCCATACCTAAGCAGCTGAAACTTATCACCATTGAACTTGTAGAATTATCATTAATTGTAACCGTTAATGTTCTCTGCACATTCCAAATTGTCTAGGTGTCCATGTATGAGAGTACGTGAGTGTACATTTTGTAACTGTACAACACTGACAGTGGTGTAAGGCAGTACATGTATGAGAGTACGTGAGTGTACATTTTGTAACTGTACAACACTGACAGTGGTGTAAGGCAGTACATGTATGAGAGTACGTGAGTGTACATTTTGTAACTGTACAACACTGACAGTGGTGTAAGGCAGTACATGTATGAGAGTACGTGAGTGTACATTTTGTAACTGTACAACACTGACAGTGGTGTAAGGCAGTACATGTATGAGAGTACGTGAGTGTACATTTTGTAACTGTACAACACTGACAGTGGTGTAAGGCAGTACATGTATGAGAGTACGTGAGTGTACATTTTGTAACTGTACAACACTGACAGTGGTGTAAGGCAGTACATGTATGAGAGTACGTGAGTGTACATTTTGTAACTGTACAACACTGACAGTGGTGTAAGGCAGTACATGTATGAGAGTACGTGAGTGTACATTTTGTAACTGTACAACACTGACAGTGGTGTAAGGCAGTAGAAGTATCTCAGATCATAACTGGCTTAGCTAACCCGTTTAATTTATGATCCAATCCAGCCTTCAAGGGAAACAGGGTGCCTTTAAGCCGGTGAAAGGTTCTTGATTCAAGTAACTGGAGCTACCATCCTCTTGCTTTTACCAAACAAGATTCTCTCTCATTCCACAGGCGCTATATGACCCCTACGGGTTCAGCGCTTCCCCATGACTATAATATCCTGCCTATAGTGTTTCACACAGCACAAATATAAGCCACACTTCAGAGACGACGTTTCGACCATCCTGAGTGAGGGAGGGAGGGTAGTGCTAGGTGAGGGGAGGGACGGTAGTGCTAGGTGAGGGGAGGGACGGTAGTGCTAGGTGAGGGAGGGAGGGTAGTGCTAGGTGAGGGAGGGAGGGTAGTGCTAGGTGAGGGGAGGGACGGTAGTGCTAGGTGAGGAAGGGAGGGTAGTGCTAGGTGAGGAAGGGAGGGTAGTGCTAGGTGAGGGGAGGGACGGTAGTGCTAGGTGAGGGGAGGGACGGTAGTGCTAGGTGAGGGAGGGAGGGTAGTGCTAGGTGAGGGAGGGAGGGTAGTGCTAAGTGAGGGAGGGAGGGTAGTCACCCTGACTGTCTGCATAGACAGCCCATGCTGTCTGCCAGCTGAGTTCATATTTCGTGCCATGCTAGTTTCCATAGTTTCCGCCAGAGGGCAAGCCTGTAGGCATACCCATGTGAGTCTGCCTCACCCCTGCCTCTCCCTCACTTGGCGCCCAAACTTCACTCAGACAACGGGCCTAACTCGTCTCCCTCTCGCAAGGCATGGCCCACCTGGGCCATGGCCCCAGACACGCAGCTTGTTACCCGCACCTTTATTACAAATAAAGTAAGAAGCCTCCGAAGCCTTATCATTTCAACCACGCCTCCAAAACGCCAAATAATACGGACGTTATACTCTCACCTAGCACTACCTTCCCTGCCTCACCCTCCTTCCTCACCTAGCACTACCCTCCCTGCCTCACCCTCCTTCCTCACCTAGCACTACCCTCCCTGCCTCACCCTCCCTCACCTAGCACTACCCTCACTACCTCACCTAGCACTACCCTCCCTACTTCACCCTCCTCCCTCACCTAACACTACCCTCCCTACCTAGGTGAGGGAGGAGGGGAGTAAGTATGGGTGAGGTAGGGAGGGAAGTGCAAGGTGAGGGAGGAGGGGAGTAAGAATGGGTGAGGTAGGGAGGGTAATGCTAGGTGAGGCCTGGGATGAAGTAGAGGAGGGAAAAGCAAGATGAGGGAGGGCTGGGAGGGTTCAGATAGGTGGGGGTAAGGGATGGGGGGGAATAGGGTTGTCCCTACAGAGCAGCTGAGGGCCAGCATTCACTGTCATATTGATCCACAACACTGGTAATTGACTCCACGCTTCACACTCCCCCCCTACCTAGCCTGAACCCCCCCCTTCCCCGACACCCCCTTCCTAATCTACATCCCCCCTTTCCCTACACCCCCTCTTCCTAGCATGATCCCCAGTAGCAACCGTACACGTCCCCTCCCCCGTAGCGTGATCTCTCCCATACATCACATGTTTTAGCGACCTTCAGGCTACTGTATACAACCACCATAAATGTATAAAAATGTGGCAGTGAGAACCACTCATGTTATAATACCTAATTTTTAAATGGCTTCCCAATAAAAGGAACCGGTGATTAGGAAGGGAAAAAGGCGAATACCAAGCTCATCCACAGCAGGGGGAGGGAGGAACGATGAAAAGGGCTTTTCCAGCAGGAGTAAACACCATAAAGTGATGCATGGGGAAATAAATGGGATCAGAAGGCCATTGTGGCCTAGGCAGAGATGCTAGAGGAAAAGATTGAGGAAAAAATCAACAAACTGGAGGAAGAGGAAAGAGAAAAGTGATAAAATGAAATTAACACAAACAAGGAACACGCGAGGGAGAGAGAGAGACCTTGAAAATGAAACAAGGTGTTAGGGGAGGAAGAAAAAATACTACTAATGAACAAGGTGGAGATTTACCCTAGAAATTTGGGCGCCTGGGGCAGGCTTATATTTGGGAGCTCTTACAGTCCGATATCCATATATCCTTTTAAGTATTTGTTCCAAGATATAATAGTAGTGGAAGATAAAACCTTAATTTCTTTTAGGCCTAATAAAGATAAATTGTATGCTTCTTATTTATTTGTATGCATTGAATGTAACATAACATTTTGCCTATCTGCAAATGTAATTTTTAGTAATGTATTGTGAAAGTTTTCTCTGGCTTTCATGTTTGTGACGCCGCTTATAGATGAGCGCCCCGGGCAGGTGCCGGACTCGTCCACCCTTTAATTTGGTAATGGGTGAACCAGACACAGGTAAACACGTGAAACAAGGATGTAAATTAAGTAAACAGCAAATATATGCTCAGCAGGTCTAGAGGAGAAAGCAGAAATGACCAATGACCCCGAGGAAATAAGGTAGATAGGCCAACACTGACGAAACAAGGAGGGTATTCTTGAGTTCTCATGGTGCTCTACTTCAACTAAGACAACCCGAGTGAAAAAATAAGACGGCAGGAGGAGTAACAAAACACTGAAAATATGATACTAGAGCCATGAGGCCAAATACAGCGACTGTCCATGAGCAAGTGAGAGGCAGGGGCCAGAAGCAAAGACTCGACCCTCGAAGTTGCAACTAGACGAGTACAACAGCACCAACGACGCCGCCGCCACCAGTAACATCAACATAAATATGAGTAGCACCCCTCACTATCACACCACCAGCAGTAGCAGTACCCAGGGTGTATGGCCAAATTGGGGGGTCAGAATGAATGGCCACATTGTTGGGAGGGGGATCAGTGTGTGTGGCCACACTGGGTAGGGGAACACACCAAGGGTGGTGTTGGCCACACTGGGTGGAGGCATTACACCCACGGTGGGGTCAGAACAGCCAGGGTGGGGGTGGGATGGTCACACTGGGTGGCCACAATCAGCGGGGAGGTAACACCCTGCAGGGAATAAGTGTTCAACTTTAGGCTGGTAAAAACCACCAAACATGACTGACGCGCCGCACCAAATGTCATCCATAGTGATGGTGGTGACCCCGGGTGGTGGTGACCCCGGGTGGTGGTGACCACGGGTGGTGGTGACCACGGGTGGTGGTGACCACGGGTGGTGGTGACCCCGGGTGGTGGTTACCACGGGTGGTGGTGACCCCGGGTGGTGATGACCCCGGGTGGTGGTGACCCCGGGTGGTGGTGACCACGGGTGGTGGTGACCACGGGTGGTGGTGACCCCGGGTGGTGGTGACCCCGGGTGGTGGTGACCCCGGGTGGTGGTGACCCCGGGTGGTGGTGACCACGGGTAGTGGTAACCCGGGGGGGGGTATAACCACAGCCCGCGTGAGACCCGGCTTTTTTTGGTTGATTGCCTGGTGAACCAGGCTGTTGGTGTCGGCAACCCACTGGCTACATATCCATCAATGCCTGGTTGCTGTGGCATTTGGCAGAGGTAGTGATCGAGGTTGTTCTCGTGGACTTGTGCACTTGTTGCAGCAATAATTCTGGTATCTGGTGGTAGCAGGTTGAAGAATGTTGCACCACTGCATCTATCTCACCTTCCCTCCCGTCTCTCTCAGTACAGTACGCGTTAATATTCGTACAATTACTGACAATATCTTAAACAAAAGAACGCATGTGCAACTAATGCGACATTTTATTGTGGCAACGTTT
The DNA here is from genome assembly GCA_009830355.1 of Cherax destructor. Lineage (NCBI taxonomy): Eukaryota > Metazoa > Arthropoda > Malacostraca > Decapoda > Parastacidae > Cherax > Cherax destructor. The sequence continues at coordinate 102,773 of WNWK01001780.1, forward strand.
CGCTCTCTGGGAACTTTGTCAAGCCGTTACAAACAATACATGGCTTTAGAGGTGTAAGGCACAATAGCTGTAGTATTGCAACTACTACTATTTCTAGTATTACTACAACGATTATATTGTGTCTTACATCTCACTCTAAAGCCTATATATACTCTCTGTGTCCATGTATTGTGTGAAACAGCTTGGCAAAGCTCCCAGAGAGCGAAAAATTTCCACAATAAAATGTCGCATTGTATCCTTTCACTTAACAGTACAGTAAGTTATGGTTGTGTGCAGGTTTAGGAGTAGGCCCTTAATTATCTTCTACGAATATATCATATGAGCTGGTAGGCCTGCTGCAGTGTTCCGCCATTCTTGTTCTTAGTATCTCTCATTCCAGAGATTATATATTCAGTACTCTGATGCGTTCCCAGTAATTTAAATGGTTGATTGGCTGTATGCGGGCATTAAACTATCTGTGTACCTCTTAAAGCTCTGATATTTCCAAGTATCATTGGCTCAAGAACTTACATTCACGATAGGTTAAAATATACCTACGTGAGTTACAAAAATCAAATGGGATACATTTATATTGGAACTTAAACTCTGACTGGGGTTTTGGCAGTTATCACAGTGATCTTGAAATCAACAAATTCAGTAAGGCCAAAGCCTGGGGCGCAGTTGCATAATCAAGAGCACGCCACTAGCCACTGTGAGGTGCGTGTGTATAACCCTCAGTCTACAAAGAATGGCCTGAAAGTGACGCTTCTTGTGGAGAAAGGATGGCCAAACTTCCATGTCATGGCGAACCCTGTACAGCTTGTTGCCCGTATGAAGAGACAGCATACCTCTCACCTTTATCGAGTGGTGTTCTACCCTTACAGACCATTCTGAAGCCAGACTTAATAGACGATTGCCTAGTCAACCAGGCTGTTGATGCTAGCGGCACCATACAGATATTTGGGTACCATGAAGTCTACGGGAGTCTGCTAGAGGACATACTTAATACAGAAGCCTTCACGTCGTCTCTTCTCCATTCATACTAGCACCTGGATACAATAACACCTTGCTCTGCACCTGTGTTGTTCCTTCATCAGCAGTATCTGCCTAAACACGGGCCAGTAAGCCTACACTAGTTCCCTACTCTTGTGCTATCGCCAGGGACTCCTATATAACCCAGGCACCAACTGAACTCGCAGCCAAAAATCAGAAGACAATAAGCATACCCAAGACATAACTGTATACTTCAATATAGGATGCTAAGTTTATGTTGATAAGATAACCGTATGTAGTATCTGTTGTAGGCACAAGTCCACACCAAGTGGAGGGGAAGGGGGAACAAACATATGCTGTAAACACAATAGAATTGTAATACGAAGACACACTATTAGACTAATATTGAACACAACAGGATTAAAGTGAACACAATAAGATTATAGTGTGAACACATGACAATTACCGTTTTCTTCCAGCATATAAGATGCACTTTTTCTGCAGAAAAAGCCTTGGAATATCACCCTGCGCCGTATATGCTCAAGGTCAGGGTTAAGGGTAGGCTCTGGGTTATGCTCTAGCACTTGTTTACTAACGTTACGTTACAACTGCTTGCAAACATCATTTTATATTTGTGGTACGATCGTGCGTCTTATATGCTGGAAAATACGGTTGTGTGAACACAAGACAAACCACGGAACGGGTGGGGTGTGAACCTAAGACAATTAGTGTGAGCACATCATTACATCGTAAACACAAATTTTTTTTTACCTGTGACCTGTGTTGGAAATTGTTCTACTCCCTCGACCCGGCCTTAGGCCAGTGTAAACACATGATCAGGGTGTACACATGTTCACAGAGTGAACACTAAAGTATTGTAATATAAACAACATTACTGTAAATACTATGGTTTTTTTAGTTCAGATATAAGAGGATTATACTGAACATAAAAGGATTAAAGTGAACACAACAGAATTATATTGAAAAAATAGGATTATGAACATAAGAGGATCATTATGAACACAATAGGATTTCGATAGTAAACATAATAGTACTATAGTTTACACAACAGGATTACAGTGCATACAATAAGATTACACTCCACACAGCAGCATTACAGTCAACACTATTATAAGAAACAATTAGAATGAAGACAACACGATTAGAGTGTAACATCACAGGAAAATAAAAAGCAATACAATTATAGAAAACATAATAGAATTATAGTGAAGAGAGATGTGGTTGTGACTTGATAAAGCCCACTGTGTGGGCGAAACGTTGGCAATAAAGGATCGCATTATACTGCACGTGTCTACCTTTACATTAATAAAGTACTGAAGATATAGAATCAAGATAGAACTCGAAACAACGGATTTCGAGAGAAAGAGAGAGAGAGAGAGAGAGAGAGAGAGAGAGAGAGAGAAGAGAGGAAAGAAGAAACAAGAGAACAGGAGAAGAGAACAGGAGAGAAGAGAACAGGAGAGAAGAGAACAGGAGAGAAGAGAGCAGGATAGAAGAGAGCAGGATAGAAGAGAGCAGGATAGAAGAGAGCAAGAGAGGAGAGAGCAAAAGAGTAGGAGAGAGCAAGAGAGAAGAGAACAAGATAATAGGAGAGAGAAGAGAGTAGGAGAGAGCAAGAGAATAGGAGAGAGAAGAGAGTAGGAGAGAGCAGGAGAGGAGAGCGAGAGAATAGGAGAGAAGAGAGTATGAGAGAGCAAGAGAGTAGGAGAGAGCAAGATAATAGGAGAGAAGAGAGTATGAGAGAGCAAGAGAGTAGGAGAGAGAGAGGAAGACAAAAAGAGGAAGAGAGAGGAGAGAGAGGAAGGGATGGAGAAGGGGAGGGGGGATGGAGAGGAGTGGTGTGTTAGAGGGAGATGGAGTGAGAGAGTAAGAGCAGTGGAGTGAGGGAGAGAGTAGTGGCATGTTAGAGTAAGATGTATGAAGTGTTAGAGTGAGGTAGTAAGGATGGTAAGAGTAATGGTACTCACTCTGGTGCTTGTCTGCCAGCATGATGAGAGAGGAGGAGATGTCTCGGCGTCTGTAGAAACACATCACCTTAGCTTCCACGTTACCGTTGGCAGTCTGTGGTGGAATACAACATGTATGACGTTAGTGGCTGTTGTGCTGGTGGTGGGCGACTGTGGCGGTAGTGGGTGACTGTGGTAGTGGGTGACTGTGGTAGTGGGTGACTGTGGTAGTGGGTGACTGTGGTAGTGGGTGACTGTGGTAGTGGGTGACTGTGGTAGTGGGTGACTGTGGTAGTGGGTGACTGTGGTAGTGGGTGACTGTGGTAGTGCTGGTAGTGGGTGACTGTGGTAGTGCTGGTAGTGGGTGACTGTGGTAGTGGTGACTGGTAGTGGGTGACTGTGGTAGGTGCTGTGGGGGTGAGGGTGCTGTAGTGGGATGAGGTAGTGCTGGTAGTGGGTGACTGTGGTAGTGCTGGTAGTGGGTGACTGTGGTAGTCTGGTAGGGGTGACTTGGTAGTGCTGGGTGGAGTGATGTGGTAGTGCTGGTAGTGGGTGACTGTGGTAGTGCTGGTATGGGTGACTGTGGTTGTGCTGGTAGTGGGTGACTGTGGTGGTAGTGAGCGACTGTGGTGGTAGTGAGCGACTGTGGTAGTGCTGGTAGTGGGTGACTGTGGCGGTGCTGGTAGTGGTGACTGTGGTGGTGCTGGTAGTGGGTGACTGTGGCTGGTAGTGGTGACTGTGGGTAGTGACTGGTGAGATGGGTGCTGGTGGTGGAATACAACATGTATGACGTTAGTGGCTGTTGTGCTGGTAGTGGGCGACTGTGGTAGTGCTGGTAGTGGGTGACTGTGGCGGTGCTGGTAGTGGGCGACTGTGGTAGTGCTGGTAGTGGGCGACTGTGGTAGTGCTGGTAGTGGGTGACTGTGGTGGATCAACTGTGATAGTGCTGTGTAGTGGGTGACTTGGCGTACTGGTAGTGGGTGACTGTGGTAGTGGGTGACTGTGGTAGTGGGTGACTGTGGTAGTGCTGGTAGTGGGTGACTGTGGTAGTGCTGGTAGTGGGTGACTGTGGTAGTGCTGGTAGTGGGTGACTGTGGCGGTGCTGGTAGTGGGTGACTGTGGTGGTGCTGGTAGTGGGTGACTGTGGTGGTGCTGGTAGTGGGCGACTGTGGTAGTGCTGGTAGTGGGTGACTGTGGCGGTGGTGCTGGTAGTGGGTGACTGTGGTGGTGCTGGTAGTGGGTGACTGTGGTGGTGCTGGTAGTGGGCGACTGTGGTAGTGCTGGTAGTGGGCGACTGTGGTAGTGCTGGTAGTGGGTGACTGTGGTAGTGCTGGTAGTGGGTGACTGTGGCGGTGCTGGTAGTGGGTGACTGTGGCGGTGCTGGTAGTGGGTGACTGTGGTGTGCTGGTAGTGGGCGACTGTGGTAGTGCTGGTAGTGGGTGACTGTGGTAGTGCTGGTAGTGGGTGACTGTGGGTGCTGGTAGTGGGTGACTGTGGTGGTGCTGGTAGTGGGTGACTTGTGGGTGCTGGTAGTGGGTGACTGTGGTGTGCTGGTAGTGGGTGACTGTGGTAGTGCTGGTAGTGGGCGACTGTAGTGCTGGTAGTGGGTGACTGTGGTAGGCTGGTAGTGGGTGACTGTGGTGCTAGTGCTGGTAGTGGGTGACTGTGGCGGTGCTGGTAGTGGCGACTGTGGTGGTGCTGGTAGTGGGTGACTGTGGTGGTGCTGGTAGTGGGTGACTGTGGTGGTGCTGGTAGTGGGTGACTGTGGTGGTGCTGGTAGTGGGTGACTGTGGTAGTGCTGGTAGTGAGGCGACTGTGGGGTAGGGGACTGTGGCTGGTAGTGGGTGACTGTGGTGGTGCTGGTAGTGGGTGACTGTGGTAGTGCTGGTAGTGGTGACTGTGGTGTGCTGGTAGTGGGTGACTGTGGTGTGCTGGTAGTAGGTGACTGTGGTGGTGCTGGTAGTGGTGACTTGGGTGGTAGGTGACTGTGGTAGGCGACTGTGGTGGTGCTGGTAGTGGGTGACTGTGGTGGTGCTGGTAGTGGGCGACTGTGGGTGCTGGTATGGTGGGTGCTGGTAGTGGGACCTGTGGTGGTGCTGGTAGTGGTGACTGTGGGGTGCTGGTAGTGGGACTGTGGCGGTGCTGGTAGTGGTGACTGTGGCGGTGCTGGTAGTGGGTGACTGTGGCGGTGCTGGTAGTGGTGACTGTGGTGGTGCTGGTAGTGGGTGACTGTGGGGTGCTGGTAGTGGTGACTGTGGTGGTGCTGGTAGGGTGACTGTGGTGGTGCTGGTAGTGGGTGCGGTGCTTGTAGTGGGTGACTGTGGTGGTGCTGGTAGTGGGTGACTGTGGGTGCTGGTAGTGGTGACGTGGCGGTGCTGGTAGTGGTGACTGTGGCGGTGCTGGTAGTGGTGACTGTGGCGGTGCTGGTAGTGGGTGACTGTGGTAGTGCTGGTAGTGGGTGACTGTGGCGGTGCTGGTAGTGGGTGACGGTGGTGGTGCTGGTAGTGGGTGACTGGCGGTGTTGGTAGTGGGTGACTGTGGTGGTGCTGGTAGTGGGTGACTGTGGCGGTGCTGGTAGTGGGTGACTGTGGCGGTGCTGGTAGTGGGTGACTGTGGTGGTGCTGGTAGTGGCGACTGGTGGTGCTGGTAGTGGGACGTGGTGGTGCTGGTAGTGGGGACTGTGGTGTGCTGGTAGTGGGACTGTGGTGGTGCTGGTAGTGGGACGTGGTGGTGCTGGTAGTGGTGACTGTGGTAGTGCTGTGTGGGGACTGTGGTGCTGGTAGTGGTGACTGTGGTGGCTAGTGTGGGCGACTGTGTAGTGCTGGTAGGAGTGACTGTGGCGGTGCTGGTAGTGGGTGACTGTGGTGGTGCTGGTAGTGGGACTGTGGTGTGCTGGTAGTGGGGACTGTGTGTGTGCTGGTAGTGGGTGACTGTGGTAGTGCTGGTAGTGGGTGACTGTGGTGCTTGTGGGACTGTGTGGTGGTAGGTGACTGTGGTGGTGCTGGTAGTGGGTGACTGTGGTGGTGCTGGTAGTGGGTGACTGTGGTGGTGCTGGTAGTGGGTGACTGTGGGGTGGTGCTGGTAGTGGGTGACTGTGGTGTGCTGGTAGTGGGTGACTGTGGTGTGCTGGTAGTGGGTGACTGTGGTAGTGCTGGTAGTGGTGACTGTGGTGGTGGTAGTGGGACTGTGTGTGGTAGGTGACTGTGGTGGTGCTGTGATGTAGTGTGGGTGACTGTGGCTGGCTGGTAGTGGTGACTGTGGGTGCTGGTAGTGGGTGACTGTGGGGTGCTGGTAGTGGGTGACTGTGGTGGTGCTGGTAGTGGGTGACTGTGGTGTGCTGGTAGTGGGCGACTGTGGAGTGCTGGTAGTGGTGACGTGGTAGTGCTGGTAGTGGGGACTGTGGCGGTGCTGGTAGTGGTGACTGTGGTGGTGCTGGTAGTGGGCGACTGTGGTAGTGCTGGTAGTGGGTGACTGTGGCGGTGCTGGTAGTGGGTGACTGTGGTGGTGCTGGTAGTGGGTGACTGTGGTGGCTGGTAGTGGGTGACTGTGGTGGTAGTGAGCGACTGTGGTAGTGCTGGTAGTGGGTGACTGTGGTGGAATCGCTGTAGTGCGTACTGTGCTGTGTGTAGCTGGTAGCTGGGTGACTGTGGTAGTGCTGGTAGTGGTGACTGTGGCGGTAGTGGGACTGTGGTGGTAGTGGTGACTGTGGTGGTGCTGGTAGTGGTGACTGTGGGTGCTGGTAGTGGTGACTGTGGTGGTGCTGGTAGTGGGTGACTGTGGAGTGCTGGTGAGTAGGTGGAACTGTGGTAGTGCTGGTAGTGGGTGACTGTGGCAGTGCTGGTAGTGGGTGACTGGGGTGCTGGTAGTGGGTGACTGTGGTGGTGCTGGTAGTGGGTGACTGTGGCGTGCTGGTAGTGGTGACTTGTGGCGAGTGCTGGTAGTGGTGACTGTGGGGTGCTGGTAGTAGCGACTGTAGTGCGACTTGTGCTGGTAGTGGGTGACTGTGGTGGTGCTGGTAGTGGGTGACTGTGGTGGTGCTGGTAGTGGGTGACTGTGGTGGTGCTGGTAGTGGGTGACTGTGGTGGTGCTGGTAGTGGGTGGCTGTGGTGGTGGTGGTAGTGGGTGGCTGTGGTGGTAGTGGGTGGCTGTGGTGGTGGTGGTAGTGGGTGGCTGTGATGGTGGTAGTGGGTGGCTGTGGTGGTGGTGGTAGTGGGTGGCTGTGGTAGTGAGTGGTATCACTGAGTCAAGTGACAGGTAGTACCACTGATTAACAACAGTGGCAGGTGGTACCACTGATTAACAACAGTGGCAGGTGGTACCACTGATTAACAACAGTGGCAGGTGGTACCACTGATTAACAACAGTGGCAGGTGGTACCACTGATTAACAACAGTGGCAGGTGGTACCACTGATTAACAACAGTGGCAGGTGGTACCACTGATTAACAAGTGGCAGGTGGTACCACTGATTAACAACAGTGGCAGTTGGTACCACTGATTAACAAGTGGTAGGTGGTACCACTGATTAACAACAGTGACAGGTGGTACCACTGATTAACAACAGTGGCAGGTGGTACCACTGATTAACAACAGTGGCAGGTGGTACCACTGATTAACAACAGTGACAGGTGGTACCACTGATTAACAACAGTGGCAGGTGGTACCACTGATTAACAACAGTGGCAGGTGGTACCACTGATTAACAACAGTGGCAGGTGGTACCACTGATTAACAACAGTGGCAGGTGGTACCACTGATTAACAACAGTGGCAGGTGGTACCACTGATTAACAACAGTGGCAGGTGGTACCACTGATTAACAAGTGGTAGGTGGTACCACTGATTAACAGTGGCAGGTGGTACCACTGATTAACAACAGTGGCAGGTGGTACCACTGATTAACAACAGTGGCAGGTGGTACCACTGATTAACAACAGTGGCAGGTGGTACCACTGATTAACAACAGTGGCAGGTGGTACCACTGATTAACAACAGTGGCAGGTGGTACCACTGATTAACAAGTGGTAGGTGGTACCACTGATTAACAACAGTGACAGGTGGTACCACTGATTAACAACAGTGGCAGGTGGTACCACTGATTAACAACAGTGGCAGGTGGTACCACTGATTAACAACAGTGACAGGTGGTACCACTGATTAACAACAGTGACAGGTGGTACCACTGATAAACAACAGTGGTAGGTGGTACCACTGATACACAACAGTGGCAGGCGGTAATAATCAAGCAAGTGATTTACCGGTAGTAGTACAATAACCCCCCCCCACACACACACACAATCACATCACATTCACCACACACACACAATTACATTCACCTACCACTACACAAGCACACAGTACATTCACCTATCATTAAGCACACAGACAGACACATTCTCTCACTCACTCACTGCAGATATAAAACTACTGAGAAGAATACAAACAGGAGAGTGAGACCACCCTCCAGGGCTACGTGGTACAAGGATTGTCAAGCCAGTTGCTATTCTCTTGAACTGTAGGATCTTTTTCAGTTAGCTTAACTAATGTATCCAAAAACTACTGTGCAGCCTATTCTTAGACAAGACTTTCATAGTTGTTATTATTCTTATCTTTAAGTTCTTCCTTGCTTGGCCTTGGTCTCCTGAAAAATCCTCGCAGACAGCATTTCTCTATGCAATTCAAACAGTTCCTGTACATCGATCCTTCTCATACACTTGAAGCCTTTCCCTCCACTCTGATATACCACCTTCACAATACTCCTCACTCACGTTGGGGAAACTGCTGAACTCATTCACTACCTCTGGCCACGATTTCTTCCATCAAGCATTCACTGTAGATTGCTTCACCGTATCAAGTAGTACCTCCTCGTGTTGATGACGTAGTGAGCAACACTATAGCTTTTCTAACAACTCAACATTGGCGGCTTCATTATCAAAGGCACAATGTGTAATTCAGTACACCTTCTGACAACACTCAATTGTTCGGTACCTTCTAACACAATTGTTCGGTACCTTCTGACAACACTCAATTGTTCGGTACCTTCTGACAACACTCAATTGTTCGGTACCTTCTGACAACACTCAATTGTTCGGTACCTTCTGACAACACTCAATTGTTCGGTACCTTCTGACAACACTCAATTGTTCGGTACCTTCTGACAACACTCAATTGTTCGGTACCTTCTGACAACACTCAATTGTTCCGTACCTTCTGACAGCACTCAATTGTTCGGTACCTTCTGACAGCACTCAATTGTTCGGTACCTTCTGACAACACTCAATTGTTCCGTACCTTCTGACAACACTCAATTGTTCCGTACCTTTGACAACACTCAATTGTTCCGTACCTTCTGACAACACTCAATTGTTCCGTACCTTCTGACAGCACTCAATTGTTCGGTACCTTCTGACAACACTCAATTGTTCGGTACCTTGACAACACAATTGTTCGGTACCTTCTGACAACACAATTGTTCGGTACCTTCTGACAACACAATTGTACGGTACCTTCTGACAACACAATTGTTCGGTACCTTCTGACAACACAATTGTTCGGTACCTTCTGACAACACAGTTGTTCGGTACCTTCTGACAACACAATTGTTCGGTACCTTCTGACAACACAATTGTTCGGTACCTTCTGACAACACAATTGTTCGGTACCTTCTGACAACACAATTGTTCGGTACCTTCTGACAACACAATTGTTCGGTACCTTCTGACAACACAATTGTTCGGTACCTTCTGACAACACAATTGTTCGGTACCTTTGATATACCTTTGAAGAGTTTCGAGAGTATCTACTCTCTGAGCCCGGCCATGGGCCAGGCTCGTCTGGTGCTTGCCTGGTCAACCAGGCTGTTGCTGCTGGAGGCCCGCTGCCCCACATATCCATCACAGCCTGGTTGATCTGGCACCTGGTGAAGATATTTGTCCAGTTTCCTCTTGAAGGCTTCTACACTGGTTCCAGCCGTGTTTCGGATATCTTCTGGTAAGATGTTGAATAGTCTGGGACCCCGGATGTTAATACAGTGCTCCCGTATTGTCCCCACCGCACCCCTGCTCCTCACTGGGTTTATTTTACACTTTCTCCCATATCTCTCACTCCAGTATGTTGTTATGGCAGTGTGCAGATTTGGGACCAGTGGCTTGACAACATTTCGGTACCTTCTGACAACACAATTGTTCGGACTCGCAACACAATTGTTCGGTACCTTCTGACAACACAATTGTTCGGTACCTTCTGACAACACAATTGTTCGGTACCTTCTGACAACAGCAATAATCGTTTCATCTATAAACTGCATTATTATTATAAGCATAAGAGTTACACTAAACCCACAGGGATCGCCTTGACCTTTTATATACCTCTAAAGGGTTTCGAGAGTTTTTCTAACCCACAACCCTGCTCCATGGAGGCCAGGCTTGTTTGATGCTTGTCTGATCAACCAGACAGTTATTGCTGGCAGCCTGTTCGCTCACATATCCATCACAGTCACATTGATCTGGCACTTGGCAGAGGTACATGTCCAATTTCCTCTTGAAGATTTCTACACTTGTTGCAGCAATGTTTGTGATACCTTGTGGTAAGTGTGTATCAGTCAAGAGTCCATTGATGCTGATACCTTGTGGTAAGTGTGTATCAGTCAAGAGTCCATTGATGCTGATACATTCTCTTACTGTGCTCACGGCGCTCCTACATTGATGCTGATACATTCTCTTACTGTGCTCACGGCGCTCCTACATTGATGTACTCACGGCGCTCCTACATTGATGCTGATACATTCTCTTACTGTGCTCACGGCGCTCCTACATTGATGCTGATACATTCTCTTACTGTGCTCACGGCGCTCCTACATTGATGCTGATACATTCTCTTACTGTGCTCACGGCGCTCCTACATTGATGCTGATACATTCTCTTACTGTGCTCACGGCGCTCCTACTTTTCACTGGGTTAATTTTACACATTCTTCCATCTCTCTCACTCCAGTATGTTATGGTAGTGTACAGTTTGTGACCAGGCCCTCAAGTGTACAGTTTGTGACCAGGCCCTCAAGTACTTTTTTCATGTGTGTGTATACTCACCTAGTTGTCGTTGCAGGGGTCGAGTCATAGCTCCTGGCCCCGCCTCTTCACTGGTCGCTACTGGGTCACTCTCCCTGCGCCATGAGCTTTATCATACCTCTTCTTAAAGCTATGAATGGATCCTGCCTCCACTAAATCACTTCCCAAACTATTCCACTTCCCGACCACTCTGTAACTGAAGAAATACTTCCTAACATCCCTGTGATTCATCTGAGTCTTCAACTTCCAACTGTGACTCCTTATCGCTGTGTCCCATCTCTGGAACATTCTGTCTGTCAACCTTGTCAATTCCTCTCAGTATTTTATATGTCGTTATCATGTCCTCCCCTATTTCTCCTGTCCTCCAGTGTCGTCAGGTCGATTTCCCTTAAACTCTCCTCGTAGGACATACCCCTTAGCTCCGGGACTAGTCTTGTTGCAAACCTTTGCACTTTCTCTAGTTTCTTTACGTGCTTGGCTAGATGTGGGTTCCAAACTTGTGCTGCATACTCCAGTATGGGCCTAACGTACACAGTGTACAGGGTCCTGAATGATTCCTTATTAAAATGTCGGAATGCGTGCGTGCGTGCGTGTGTGTGTGTGTGTGTGTGTGTGTGTGTGTGTGTGTGTTAATTACCATTTTGTCCTAGGCACATGTCGATTAGACACTAGGCCTGTTGTATGTATGTGTGTGTGTAACGAAACACTTCGAAATGTTTCGGCCCCGCCGGGAATTGAACCGGGGCCCTCCGTGCGTGAAGCAAGAGCGCTAGCCACCATGCCATCGTGTGTGCGCGCGTGCGCGCGCGCAAAAAAACCACGGGGGGAGTAGAATGATAGCTCTAGGCCTTTCGTGTTGCAATCAACACATCATCAGGAACTTGCAAAATTGCAGAAAAGAGGAGGATGTCCAAGAAAATAACGTTCCCAGAGGACCGCCTTTACTGGAGTGAGCGAGTAAGGGAGGGAGAAAGGAGAGGGTACCGAAAGTGCCCCTAAGCACAACAGTGCCCATAGCCAGAAAGGTGAATATTATAAAATTAGAAAAATCCCACAATATTCATCTTTCTGGTTATGGGCCTAGGGGCACTTTCGGTACCCTCTCCTTTCTCCCTCCCTTACTCGCTCACTCCAGTAAAGGGGGTCCTCTGGGAACGTTATTTTCTTGGACATCCTCCTCTTTTCTGCAATTTTGGAAGTTCCTGGTGACGTATTGATTGCAACACGAAAGGCCTAGAGCTATCATTCTACTCCCCCGTCGTTGTTTTGCATCTTGTATTGCTTGGTTTGCGATATCTGCTTTATATATATATATCTGCGCAAGACAACCACTATGAAAATATAGAGGAATTCCAAGCGCTTTCGTGACTACTCACATTATCAAGGAACAATTCAAACGCTTTAAGGCATTCCCAATTAAGTTATGCTTCACTGATTATAATGCGGGAAGTACACAACCTCTGTACATTTCCCAGCTCTCTCTCTCTCCCCCCTGCCTTTGAAAGGCTCTAACCACATAATATTCAATATGTGAGAGCTCAAGTAATTATTGGTGCTGCTTTTCTCAGTACGACAGTTCTCATAATCCATTGTCATTTTCTGGATCTTTGCTACATTTGCCTTATTGTATTTTCCAACTAACAGATCCTCTAGACGTACTGCAATTATTTCCAAGTCTTTTACCTGTTCCTCACATACAACTGTATATGGTCTACCTGCCTTCTGTATATGTATAAAACAGTGCTGCCTATTGATATCTTTACTCCTCCCATACCTAAACAGTTGAAATTTACCACCAATGAACGTTATTTTCATTTTCTTACTCGAAGACTGTTAATATCGTATTTTTTTCTTTTCTACCGAGGTGATTTTCACACTGATTTTGGTATACACTACAAAGGTTGATACAAAGCCGTGATTAGTATTATATGTGTCTGCTAAGAGGACAGGAAACAGTAATCATGCTATGACCATACCTTGGGGTACCCAATTTTTTTTTTTTCTACTTTGACAAGGTTGGACTGTCATTTACTACTATGCAGTCTTGGTGATCCGTCTGTTAGAAATTTGAATATCCACTTCACTGATTTTTCCTGCTGTAACTATTAACCTTATTTTATGAATACTAGTTGCATTTGGCAAATGCCTTTACAAAACCCATCTACATCAGCATTTTGTTTGCCTTCCAAGACCATTGGATTTTTGTCATAGTTTTCTTATAGGTGTGATAGGCAAGATCTTGCTGCTTTAAAGCCATTATGTGTAGCTCATGTTTTCCATTAAATCATTAACTTGGTGTCTTAAGGACCCTTCCAGAGATTTTTGTGTGTAATGTTAATGGTACCAAAAAGTGGTACCACTAGCCAAATAGCTCGAGGGGGTCACCAAACAGAGCGAAAAGAACACGAAAGACTTGGGAATAATTATGTCAGCTGACCTTTCTTTGAAAGACCATAACAAGACAAAGATCACGACAGCCAGAAGGATGACGGGATGGGTATTGAGACTTTTCAAAACAAGGGAAATAATGCCAATGGTGACACTCTTCAAATCGCTAGTGCTCCCTCATTTAGAATATAGCTCAGTGCTGATCGCCCCGTTCAAAGCAGGAGAAATATCAGAGCTGGAACAAATACAGAGATCGTTTACGGCTCATATTGAGCCAGTAAAGCACCTAAATTACTGGGAATGCCTTAGTCTTGAACATGTACTCACTGGAGCAGAGGAGAGAGAGATACATGATAATGTACACCTGGAAAGAACTCGAGGGCTTGGTCCCAAATCTTCACACTGCCATAACATACGGAGTGAGAGAGATGGGAGGAAGTGCAAAATAAACCCAGTGAGGAGCAGGGGTGCGGTGGGGACAATAAGGGAACACTATCAACATTTGGGGTCCCAGACTATTCAACATCTTACCAGAAACATGGCTGGAACAAGTATAAAAGCCTTTAAGAGGAAATTGGACAAGTATCTTCACCAGGTGCCAGATCAATCAGGCTGTGATGGATATGTGGGACAGCGAGCCTCCTGCAGCAACAGCCTGGTTGACCAGGCAAGCACCAGACAAGCCTGGCCCATGGTTAGGCTCAGAGAATAGTGAAACTCTCTTAACTCTTCAAAGGTATATCAAAGGTACTGGTGTGTAGTGCTTGCTATTGTTCTGCTCTACTGCTATCAACAACAACAGCTTTAACTGGCCATTTCTTTTTTTTGTCAGAAGCTGTAATACAGAATCTGTTATACCAGTCTTCACACAGGGCTGAACAAGGCCTTTGTATTTACCCTCCAACACACTGGCAAACATTCTTCATTTTTTGTTTTTAAGGGTATAAAGTTTCAAGGATTGGCACAGGAATACTGTGTCATCAAACTTCCCAAAAGCATTTGAACAGAAAAGTGAACTTGTCCTTGACTGCCTTAAGGCCAAGTACAGGTTTTTTATTATTAAATAAAATATATTCCTATAGGAATTCTCTTCCAAAAGGTGGCAGTCTCACCAGCATTAAATGCTAGATCATGGGTGCAGCCCTCCTCCACAATGATGGCCATCTTATAAGTGGTTCTGGGGATAATCTTCCCCCATGGCCATAAATATAGCAGAATAATCCTGGCATGCCTTGTGACCTGCAAAAGCAAAATCACCATAGTTGAATATTTTTAACTTGTACTTCAACTTAAATTTTAGAAACCAATTTTTATTAGTACAGTAGTAAAAGTTTTATCACTACTATTTGATTTTATCTAATATGAATGTTTTGTTCTTCTCAATGACCTTTAAGTTTTCTCTCCTTTGTTGTGACATTTCTTGGGAAATTTTAGTTTTGTTCACAAGTACAGGAACCCCTTTTTTTCAGTAAGGCTCAAAATGTTCTCTTTCCATATCTCACTTTTTACACTTTCTTAGTGACATATTTAACACTGACCCTATACACTACAACACTCAACTTCTGCATGCATTGGTGTGTTTACTGCACACTCTCAGCAGTTTCTAATTAAAGATTTTAAAGCTGTTGGAAAAAAAAAACAAGAAATGAAGAGGATGAGGAGCTATGAAGCAAATTTAATAATGCATTGCTAAGAGTGCGGAGAGGTTTGTCGGTATAGGAGGGTGGGTGCACGTGGGAAGAAAAAAAATTGGTGGAATAAGGTAAAATAAGCACACAAAAGGTTTCTGCAACATACAAATGAAAGATGGAAGGCAAATTATGTGGGGAGGAATAGGGAGGTTAAAAAGAATGGTGAGGGACTGCAAAAGAAGAGCCAATGAGAGAATGGGCAGCATTATCAGCACATTTTGCTTAGAATAAGTAGTTTTGGATAGAGATATTAATTAACCCTTTCGGGGTCGGTGCCGTACTAGTACGTTTTACGAGCACCGGTTGGTGCCGTACTAGTACGCGTAAATTCTAGTGGCCTCAAATTAAGTGGGAAACGGCTGGTAGCCCTACATATGAAAGAATGGGTCTATGTGGTCAGTGTGCGCAGTATAAAAAAAATCCTGCACCACACACTGCATAATGAGAAAAAAAACTGACCGTTTTTTCCGTTTAAAACAGCGACTTTGCAGTCTATTTTCGTATGTTATTTATTGATGTATTCTCGTTTTCTTGGTCTCATTTGATAGATTGGAAGATATATTACAGAAATAGAGATGATTTTGATTGGTTTGACAATGACAAGTACCTTGAAATTGAGCTCAAAGTAGCGAAAATGTTCAATTTTTGACGATGATCAAGAGTAAACAAATCACACCATGCGTCCAATACACATCAACTGGTGAGTCCAATATTCATGCACAAGTGCTCTGATATTATTTATACCATTTTTACAATGATACATAATAGTAAATCTTCAATTTTTTGTGAGAATAAAAATTCAAAATGAAAAGCAAAAGTAATGTAAGAGGGGCCTGGAGACGTGACTAATGAACAGAGAAGATGTTATTTTAGTGCCAGGAATGTCTGCCTTGTTTATTCTGGACCCTATTTTGAAATTGGCATCGTTTGAAATTTGTGTGAAATTGGCCAAATTGCCATTTTCTGACAACTATTTTGGGTAGTTGAAATTGGTAAATAGGTGGTTTCTTGTACTCAATCGATAGAAGAAATGAAGTTCTAGCGAAATAACTATAATTTTAGTAGACTGAAACATTGGAATTTGCCGAAAATAGGGCTCAAAGTGGGCGAAATCACTGATGCGTAAATGTCATCGATACTGCTAACTTCGCGAAAGTATAATTCCGTTAGTTTTCGAAACAAATTTCATAATTTTGGTGGCGTTATGATCGGAAGAAGATTCTCTATCATTTCATAAGAAAAAAATTTTTTTTTTCCAAAAAATTTTCGACCCCAGGAACAGGTTTCCGAGAAGGCCTGTCGACCCCCAAAGGGTCTCCAGGCGAGTAGGCCTGGAGAGCAAACAGACCTAGCAGTTAAAAACAAAAGAGCAGAGATGTTGGATGGGAAGGTGAAGGTGCTGTAAAGATGGAAAGGATATTTTGAAGAGTTGTTGAAGGAAGGGGGGCAATTTCATGCCTTGGGGATAACACTGTATACAAAGAGAAGAGGGGCCTCAGGTGGTTGTGGAGAAGTGCACGAGGTGGGGTAAAACAGCTGGGATAGATGAGATTAAGACAGAGATGTTAAAAGTTAGAGTGTATTTACTGTTGGTGTATTTGTTCAATATGTGCATGAAAGAAGAGTTCCCTTGTATGATGAAAAAGGGGGATAAGAAAGAATAAGAATTATAGAGGGCTAAGCCTGTTGAGCATACCAAGTGAAGTTTTCAGTAGAATTATTAATGAAAGGATTAGAGGTAAGGAAAAAGTGGGATTACAGAGATGGGAGTATTTAGGAAGGGTAGGGATGTGCAGACCAAGTGTTCACATTGAAGAACATGTGAGCAGAACTTGATTTTATTTTTAGTATATAAAATTGGATATATCAGCAGTGTACTGCTACACTAGTTTATATATTAGTTATACAGAGGAAGAAAATGCTAATTATGATTCCCTGTCATATTCCATAATGCAGAAAAGGGTTATGCATGGTGTTTAAACCTGTCAGCCTGAGCTGGGAGACCAGTAGGAAAATGAGGATATCGTAGAGTACTCCAAGGGGTAAGGGTTCATCAGCTACAGGATCTTCAAAAAGTTTCCTTCCAACAAAGCTAGAATTACTATTAAGGGTAAACAGTTATTTGTTGCATTTATGGATTTAGAAAAAGCTACTAAAAGCAGCGGAGTTTTCATACAGTGAGGCTCAGGTTAAGGTAAGTAGGAAAGCGGGGGACTATTTCCCAGAGAAAGTTGGGTTTTTAACAGGGATGCACGGTGTCATTTTGGTTATTTAACATATTTATAGAAGGGGCAGTAAAAGAAGTGGATGCTGGTAGGGCATTGGGATGAAGTGCAGCATTAAAAGATGTTGGATCTGATACAAGGTGGGAGTTTATCAGAGTTGCTCTTCACTGATGACAGTTCTTTTGGGAGATTCTGAAATTAAGTTGTAAAGGTTGGTGAATGAATTTGGGAGCATATATAAAAGAAAGCAATTAAAAGTTTAAATAAAGAACATAAAGGCACAATACCATAACTGGAACAATACACAAATAACCCACACATAGGAGAGAGGAGCTTACGACGATGCTTTTGTCTGACTTGAACCACTTACAAAGCCACACTACTACTACCACCACTACAGTGGAACCTCTGCTTACGAGTGCCCCACCATGTGAGTTTTTCAGGATACGAGCCGTCGCTCGGTCGATTTTTAGCTCCTGGATATGAGCCAAAATTCAGGTTGCGAGCTTCCCCCTCAAGGGAGGTTCCTTGACGCTGGTGAGGGGCTCTTGATCTAGGGAATTGTATCTGTGCTCCAGTTCCCTAAATTAAGCTTGAATACCTTCCATCCCCTCCCCTCACAGGCTCTGTATAACCCTACGGGTTAGCGCTTCCCCATTATAATACGTAATAACAATATATAATAATATAATATAATAATAATACATATAATAACAATGCTCACCATCACCAGGGAATGGCCGCCACCACTTGTCACATAATGACATTTTATTCATTCTAGAGTATATATCAGGTTTCTATGTTATTTATATTGTTTATTATGTCATATTAGATGAATTGTGATAGATAAGTAAGTCGTAGAGTTCTTATTAGCGTTATATTAAAGTATTTTGTCCTGCCTCCTGAGAGCAGGAATTTCGCTGGAACAGATTAATAGCATTTCAATTAATTTAAATGAGGAAAATTGACTCAGCATATGAGCAGATCGGGTACGAGCTAGGTCATGGAACAGATTAAACACATGAGCAGAGGTTACACTGTACTTCCTTTTCTTCCTGTCTTGTTCCCATCCTTTTTCCCCACTCACCCATATATACTGGCTTCCCCACTCTTTTCTGTTAGTGTGACTTTGTAAATGGTCCAAATTGGACCGGAACGTTGTCATAAGCTCCTTTCTCCTATGTGCAGGTTATTTGTGTAAAAGTTAACATAGAAAAGAGCAAGGTGATGAGGGTAACTCATGGACTGAATATCAGATTGAAGGAAGTATGAAGGAAGTGGATGTACGGTATTTAGATATTTTTGAGTGGATATCTCAGCAGAAGGGTCTTTGAAAGAAGTAAACCACAGAACAGTTATGCTGACAGGTTTCAGGAACTGGGAGAAACACACACAGCAAAAGAAGCAAAAAGTTGCTTGTGTTCATACATTACAATAGACAGGACTAGGGGTCTGCAACCTTTTTTTTCCATCCATACTATTGATAACTGAACACCTACCTTACAATTTTCATTTATCAGCACATCACATTTGAATGTGCTGTGTCAAATAAATAAAACTTGCGTAGATATATGTAATTGTTCAAGAGATTGCAGAGAAATTTTGTTAATTATGTTATTCATTCTACAAATTGGTATTTTTTTTTTTAATTTGCCCAAATCTGCAATCTGTGATTCAATACAGTGGTACCTCAGTTTTCATTGATAATTCATTCCAGAATGCTGTTCGAGCGCCATTACTGAACGAATTTGTTCCCATAAGGACAAATGTAAATTAGATTATGTAGTCCGTTTCAGACCCCCAAAAATACACTTACATAATTGTTTGAGTTGGGAGCTGTACAAAAACCGAGGTACCACTGTACGTATACCCAAAATCTGTACCCTCCCCCTTTTTCCCTGTCCCATATGATCGTTCCTATTGGTTCATGAATATTAAATATAGCAAATCTGAAGTACTAGTAATCTTTATAAACTGTTTATTAAGCACATAAATAGAAATGTTCACCAACAAATCAATTTTCTCAGGCTTAGTTCATACAAGACGTGAAATTTTTGGGATAACATCATGGGTTGGATTTATCAAAATTTCAACAATAAAAAATAAATGCTAGTTTATTGTACTATATAAAGATGATTCCTCCAGTTTAAATTGGATCACAAATCAGAGAAAAAGTTATAATGAAGAATGCAAAAGTGACAAGCATTTTTGGAGGGTTTTACAAAATGCATTAACAGCTCTGAGAGAAACAGTGATACGAGTACAGGTCAACCACCTGAGAGGTAACTGCTTGGCCTCACTCACACTAGTACAAAACTTGTTTTAAGAAATCAACACAATACACTTCAATAGTATGAAAGGATTATGAAGGAAATGGAAAACATAAGTACAGGTAATATTTTTAGCTACAGGAACAAAGAACATATTTTTAGCTACAGGAGCAAAGCTAAGCTCGAGGTGCCCCTCCTTCAGTATTTACTTTGTTGTAAAAATGAAAGGATAGTGAGCATAACAAGGATCAGGTTAAGGAATGTAGGAGAGAGGGTGAATGTTTTACAGTAAAAGTAGGCCTTAGATAGTGATGAGTGATGTCACCATGGTTAACACATATATAGATGGGGCTGTAAAAGTGAATGCTAGGGTGTTGGGGAAGAGGTGTGGGCTTAAAAGATAAAGAATCTAATAAAAAGTAAGAGTTGTCACTGTAGACTTTTGTCAATGACAGTGCTTTTTGGTGATTCTGAAGAGAAGTTGCAAAGGTTGGTAGACAAATCTGGGATGGTATGTAGAAGGAATTAAAAGGGAACATAGGCAAGAACAAGGTGATGAGTAACAAAAAATTTAGGTAATGAAAGACTAGGTATCATATTAGAAGAAGGGAGTATAGATGAAGTGAATGTGTTCAGATACTTAGGAGTGAACTTGTCGGAAGACAGGTCTGTGAAAGATGAGGTAAACTACAGAACTGATGAGGGGAAAAGGGTGGGTGGTACACTGAGGTACCTGTGGCGACAAAAAATATTATCCATGGAGGCAAAAAGAGCACTGTGATACCAACACTCTTATATGGGTGTGAATCATGCATTTTAAATGTTGCAGCCAGGAGGCTTGAGGCAGTGGAGATGTCATGTCTGGTGTGAATATTATGCAGAGAAGTCATAGTTGGGAGATTAGGGGGTATGGGATTACTGCTCTCCCATAGTTGGAGAGCAGGTGAAGAGTCATGAGGTGAGAACCTGACTATGACAGGTCAGGAAGGCAGTGTATTCTGCCCAGGAGCATGCAAACCCGAGGTCCCACTAACTGTAAATTTCCCTGGTTCCAGGTAATGGTTGTGGTATGAATTAGAGAAGTTTCAAGGCATTTCCTTGTTTTTCTCTTTTCCATGGATAACCATGCTTGATTTGGGCCAAGGCATGTTGTGTGAAGCCATGTTATGATGTAAAATATTGATGATACTATTGGCACAGCAAGCACATCTGTGATCATGTGTGGATAAAACCCCTTAGCCATCTCACCCATATATACTTTATTACCACTACAAGGGTTTGTGTAGATGCCTGCATATTCCTCAAGGTTGGCATTAACCCCAAAATGCCTAATAGTCTTTGATAGTGGTGGAGATAACAGTGGCAGTGATCTAACTGTCTCTAAGTAACTTAGAAGCATTCTTGAACATCATGGAAGTAATGGACTTTAAAAAGTGGATTTGCTGGAATCAACTCTTTAGTGTTAATTACTGGTATACTCTCTGCCTTCCTTCAACAGTCCAGTACTAAGGTGGCATGTAAATGTAAACTGCAGATCTCCCTGATTTTGAGGTACTCATCTTCCAGGAAATCTGGGCTGCATTTTCTGAGAACCCTTATACAGAAATCTAACAAAACACCATTTGGCTCTAGTGGAGTGGTGAGACAAATGACTATGATCATTTCGACAGGGGAGTTTATGGTACACACTTAACTGGAGTTACTAGTAGTGTTTTTTGTGCATAAAGACATCATGGAAAGGTGAAATGAATGGAAAGTTCAATAGCACTGAGACTGTATCTGAGCCAAAAGAGATCAAGTTGGGTGTGATGTTTTAGAGGTTATAACACCTGCCTCCTCTTCTAAGTGACATACATGTATATCAAGTGACCCCAACCAGATAAGTAAAATATGTATATGAGAAAGGGAAAACATGTGGCAGGCAGCATTTCATGTCCTCCAGAAAGTTAGAGAAGCCTTTTTCTACAACATTCATTAGACCCAATTCAGTAAAATGATGCCATGTCAAACACAGCAACACCTGCTGACAGGATCAGATTTTTAATTTATCTCTTCAAACAGGTGTAGTGTCTGATATGTGGAAGATGGCTAATGTAATTCCTATTTTTAAAGCAGGGGACAAGTCACTACCGTCAAACTACCGC
This sequence comes from Cherax destructor, assembly GCA_009830355.1. Taxonomy (NCBI): domain Eukaryota; kingdom Metazoa; phylum Arthropoda; class Malacostraca; order Decapoda; family Parastacidae; genus Cherax; species Cherax destructor. The sequence goes on from WNWK01001780.1 coordinate 124,493, forward strand.
CCAATAAGCCTGACCTCAATTGTAGGCAAATTACTAGAGTCAATTATAGCTGATATTATTAGAAGCCATCTAGATAACCATAATTTGATTAATGATACCCAGCATGGATTCACGAGGGGCCGTTCCTGCCTATCTAATTTATTAACCTTCTTCAGTAAAGCTTTTGAGGCTGTTGATCACGATAAAGAATTCGATATTGTTTATTTAGACTTTAGTAAGGCTTTTGATAGAGTACCGCACCAGAGACTGTTAAAGAAAGTGGCAGCTCATGGCATTGGGGAAAAGTGCTGTCATGGATCGAGTCATGGCTCACCAATAGGAAGCAGAGAGTGTGCATAAATGGGGTTAAATCCGAATGGGGACTTGTAACAAGTGGTGTTCCACAGGGATCAGTCTTAGGCCCATTGTTATTTATAATATATATCAATGACCTTGATGAGGGAATTACTAGTGATATGAGCAAATTCGCCGACGACACGAAGATAGGTAGGATAATTGATTCAAACATAGATGTCATAGAACTTCAGGAAGATTTAGACAAACTTAATTCGTGGTCAGAAAAGTGGCAGATGCAGTTCAATGTAGATAAATGCAAGGTTCTGAAGCTCGGGAGTGTCCATAACCCAAGCACTTATAAGTTAAATAACGTAGAACTTAGCCATACAGATTGCGAGAAGGACTTGGGGGTGATGGTAAGCAGCAACCTTAAACCAAGACAGCAATGCCTAAGCGTACGTAATAAGGCAAATAGATTACTGGGATTTATATCAAGAAGTGTTAGCAACAGAAGTCCAGAGGTTATATTACAGCTTTATACATCATTAGTAAGGCCTCACCTAGATTACGCAGCTCAGTTCTGGTCTCCATATTACAGAATGGACATAAATTCGTTAGAAAACATTCAGCGTAGAATGACTAAATTAATATATAGCATTAGAAATCTTCCTTACGAAGAAAGATTGAAGACCCTAAAATTACATTCACTTGTAAGACGTAGAATGAGGGAGACATGATCGAGGTATACAAGTGGAAAATGGGTATTAACAAAGGGGATATAAATAAGGTCTTGAGGATATCTCTCAAGAGAGAACCGCAATAATGGATTCAAGTTAGATAAGTTTAGATTTAGAAAGGATATAGGAAAGTATTGGTTTGGAAATAGGGTAGTTGATGAGTGGAACAGTCTGCCTAGTAGGGTTATTGAAGCTAGGACCTTGGGTAGTTTCAAATTTAGGTTGGATAAATTCATGAGTGAGAGGGGTTGGATTTGAGTGGGACTCGCGCATGAGTGGGTAGAATTGTCAAAGCTTATTTCTTGGGTAGCATTGAAAATTGGGTTGAGCAAATATTCTGTTAGTGGGACGGATTGTGAAGGACCTGCCTAGTATGGGCCAACAGGCCTGCTGCAGTGTTCCTCCTTTCTTATGTTCTTATGTTCTTACAAACACCTAGACAGCTTTGATGAGTACTATGCACTAGGTGAGCTGCCTTGACCATAAGGGACTAGCAAAAACATGGAACCTTTGTCTGTCAGATTTAAATTTTTTAATACACTGATGAATCCTGTGACAAAAAAATTACTTTAAAGTACACACCGGAACATAGTTTAAGAAATCAAAACTCAAAAGTAAAAAATACACTTATATACTGTATACAACAACATAAATATAGCATTAGAACTGGACAAGATTCTAATGCTCTATTTATTCATGTGAGAGATTTTAACCATCCAATTGATTTTCAAAATGCTGAGAAGGTTGTATCAAGCAAGTCCATGGTTGAGAGGAATATAATAGAATCATGTTTCATTAAAAGCAGTTTTGAAAATAATATGAATATGTATTTCTTTTGGTTTATATAAATTGGATTCATTTATAATTAATAAAATTTGGGAAGAATTTAATGATAAATTGGACTAATCTTAATTCTTGGGAAGAGTTTCAGGTCCTTTCTTATGTTCCTCTTCACAGTCGTGCGATGTTACGCTACTGTGAGGTGTAGTCTTTGTTAGTGTAATGTGACTGTGAGGTGTAGTCTTGTCCCTTATATAAGCCTTCTTGTCATGTTTCCTTTTATAGTTCCTTGATAATGTGAGTAGTCACGAAAGCGCTTGGAATTCCTCTATTTTTTTCCATAGTGGTTGTCTTGCATACTGTATAATATAAATCCAAGATGTCTACAGGCCACAAACTTTATAAACAAACTGTAGTTCTCTTTTTAGCTTGCAAACATTCTATTTTTAGCTTGCAAACAAGTTGCTTGTATAAAAAAAATGCTTCACACACATTAACATCGCATCTTGACAATTATAAAACATTAATATATTAGGCAGGGCTGTGGAGTCAGAATCGGAGTCAGAAGCAATTCTTGGGTTACTGGAGTCAGTAAAAATGTACAGACTCCTACTCCTAATAAATTTAAATTGTATAGAATATACAATTTAAATTTAAGTTATTTTAAGTGTTCAATTGCTTTTTACTTTTTGCAGTTTTACCTTTGAATTCTTCTTAGTAATATCAAAGGATGAACATACTTCAGATTTTTGAACTAGAGTAAGATGCTTCTGATTCAGACTTTCTTTTACAGTTTCTTTCTTTTACATCCTATTACTTTATACTTGATAGTCTTTTAACAAAAAATATAACCTCATTGTTTTCATTTTTCAAGTTTTGTCTGTTGTTTAATTACATAAGGTTACCAAATGCTTGTAATTTCTTTAATAAATAAAATACAAAAGCCAGAATGGCATAGCTATAGCCTTTAGACCCAAGCTTTAACAGGTTACTGAGCTTGTGTGTTGCATGCTTGCAACCGATATAGGAAGTACATAATTAGTATGTTTATAATTTATTTCCTATATCAATATATAATTAAAGGAGTCAGAGTCAGGGGTGCCATAAATAAAGGAGTCAGTCGAAGGTGTTGTATGCCAACTCCACAGCCCTAATATTAGGACCTTTACTGCATATACGGAGTGTAACTTGGGGCATATCTAAATTGGGAGGGCCTCATATAATTATTGCTATACAACTGATAATGCCAGGATTTAGGAAAACAAATACGTATAGCACTTGAGTACAAACATATTAGAGATTCCAATAACTAGGAAAAGGCCATCAGATTATTTCCTTATGTTATAAATCATACACTTTCCAGATACAGTAGATCGTCATTTAGCACGGTAGTTACGTTCCTGAAAACGTCGTGTTAGATAATTAAAAGAACTAATGGGAAAATACGGTTACGTTCCTGGGAGTCCCAAAAAAGCCAAACAAGTTTTTTTTTAGACCAACAGATCTTACAAAAATAAAAGTGAATATGTAATTGTAGTTCATTATCGTGATGTATTATGTTGTTTTTACTGCTTAAGACTACAAATGTAACAGAAATAATAGTATTTACCTTAAATTGTGGGTGCTGGTGTTTGTGGATGATTGTGAAGAGAGTGGAGAGTTATGCTGTGGCCCTACTGGGCTGAGGTGGATAGTAGAGGTTCTGGAACTGAAGTCGATGGTTGTACTGAGTGTCTAACTTTAAGTCATTCAGTAAGTCAGTCAAGTCATTCAGTAAGTAAGTCAAGTCATTCAGTCAAGTCAAGTCATTCAGTCAAGTCATTCAGTCAAGTCAAGTCATTCAGTCAAGTCAAGTCATTCAGTCAAGTCATTCAGTCAAGTCATTCAGTCAAGTCATTCAGTCAAGTCATTCAGTCAAGTCATTCAGTCAAGTCATTCAGTCAAGTCATTCAGTCAAGTCAAGTCATTCAGTCAGTCAAGTCATTCAGTCAAGTCAAGTCATTCAGTCAAGTCAAGTCATTCAGTCAAGTCAAGTCATTCAGTCAAGTCAAGTCATTCAGTCAAGTCAAGTCATTCAGTCAAGTCAAGTCATTCAGTCAAGTCAAGTCATTCAGTCAGTCAGTCATAGTCAAGTCATAGTCATAGTCAAGTATCAGTCAAGTCAAGTCAGTCAGTCAGTCAGTCAAGTCAGTCAGTCAAGTCAAGTCAGTCAGTCAAGTCAGTCAGTCAAGTCAGTCAGTCAAGTCAGTCAAGTCAAGTCATTCAGTCAAGTCAAGTCAGTCAGTCAAGTCCAGTCATTCAGTCAAGTCCAGTCAATCAGTCAAGTCCAGTCATTCAGTCAAGTCAGTCAGTCAGTCAGTCAAGTCAGTCAGTCAAGTCAGTCAGTCAAGTCAAGTCAGTCAGTCAAGTCAGTCAGTCAGTCAGTCAAGTCAGTCAGTCAAGTCAGTCAGTCAAGTCAGTCAGTCAAGTCAGTCAGTCAAGTCAGTCAGTCAAGTCAGTCAGTCAAGTCAGTCAGTCAAGTCAGTCAGTCAAGTCAGTCAGTCAAGTCAGTCAGTCAAGTCAGTCAGTCAGTCAGTCAAGTCAGTCAGTCAAGTCAGTCAGTCAAGTCAGTCAGTCAAGTCAGTCAGTCAAGTCAGTCAGTCAAGTCAGTCAG